>JAODTK010000422.1:0-218417 GCA_026419785.1 Sclerodactyla briareus
CTGTACCCTAGCCTGTAGAGGTGCTGGAGGGGTGGGGGTGGGGGTGGGGGTGGGGGTGGGGGGAGGGAGAAATATTCTGCTGATGCTTACCCTGTGTCTACTGTTGATATGGCCACACAGCTGCTGAAGCTCTGTATTACCCGTTCTCCTCAGACTGATCATCTGCAATTCCCATCCACAGAAGTCTGTGAAACCTAATAATAGCAAAACATGGACATAACTAAGATATAACCCAACTGTCAGGTCCGGACAGGCAGAGTTTGGAGTTGACAAAAGTTTTGGTTTTAATATAAGTTCACAAATCGAGTGTGAATTAACATTGTAGATTACTTAATTCAGCACAAGTAATGGTATTTATTTAAGTAAAAAAGAGGTCTTCAGCCCTAACAGGACGTTCCTGCTTAGCAGATCTCTTGTTTACACCTGTTCCATACAGTTTTTTAATTTGATTATAATCCCTAGTAAGAAGACAGGTTAGAAGCCTGTAATTTAGCTTGAATGTAGCTTATGAAGTCATTGCAACCTCTTTATTCAGTGCATGTGGCTAGATCCATAGGATCACCTATCCCCTAGTATGTGCTTAGGTGAAAATGGCATGACACAGCTGTGTCGATGAACAATTTTTTTTTGCTAAGAGAAATGGAACTGCTATCTCCAACTGTGCCTATCACGTAAAATGATAATTTTCAGTCTAATCAAAACACACAACAAAAGCCAAAGGCTTAGTGATTCTGTACTGTTTCTGTCAACCGATAGACCGACACACGGACAAATGGGAGATTGTCAGCTCATTATGGGCAATAATGTCGACAAATTTCCTATCTTTTTCCCACCAACTAATAGGGTTCCTGTACCTTTGGTAAGAAAATCGACCCTAAATTTCAAGGTGTTCAGACTTTGAACTCTGCTAACCTTAGATTACCTCTGACCTGCCCCAAACATAGGGGTTCATGTACTCATCAGGGGGAACACACAAACCAAGTATGAGCTTCAGCCATCGAAGGGGTCCGATTATCGTGTTTAACAGCCAAATTGGCCAAATTATCAAATTTTCTATTTTTGACCAAATTCACCCCCGACCTGAACCAAAAAACAATAGGGTTCCTGTACTCCTCATAAGAAGCTATACACCCAATTTCACATTGATCAGACCAACCATCCAGGACTTATCGTGTTTACAAGTTTTTTTTCAGACGTTGACCTCTGTGACCTCTGACGACCCCAAAACAATAGGGTTTCATGTCTCATCATGGGGAACACACATACCAGTATGATCTTCATCCATCCAGCGGGGTCGAGGTATCGTTTACAAGCCAATTTAGCCAGAATGTCGACTTTTCACAAATTTTCTTTTTCCGACCAAATTCACCCCCGACCTATACCAAAAAACAATAGGGTTCCTGTGCTCCCCCTAAGAAGCTACCCCCCAACTTTTAACCTGACAGACCAACCATTCTGCCTTATCGTGTTTTACAGGTTTTTCAGACTGACCTCTGGTGACCCTCTGACCTTACCCCCAAACAATTGGGATCACGTACTCAATATGAGGAACACACGTACCAATTATGAACTTCACCCATCCAGGCGTGGGTCGAGTTATCGTTTTTACAAGCCAAAATTGGCCAAAATATCGACTTTATCCAACTTTCTATTTTCTACCAAAATTCACCCCCGACCTATACCACAAACAACGGGTTCCTGTGCTCCCCATAAGAAGCACACACCAAATTTTAACCTGATCAGACACCATTCTGCACTTTATCGTGTTTACAAGGTTTTTCAGACTTTGACCTCTGGTGACCTCAGATGACCTCTGACCTGACCCCAAAACAATAGGTTTCATGTACTCATCATGGGAACACCGAAACGAGTATGAGCTTCATCCATTGCTGGGGTCGAGTCATCGTGTTACAAGCCAAAATTGGCCAAAATATCGATTTTCACAAATTTTCCTATTTTTGGCCAAAATTCACCCCCGACCTAACCAAAAACAAAATCCGGGTTTCCGTACTCCCCATGAGAAAGCTATACAACTAATTTCAACTTGATTTTCACACAATTTCATATTTTTCGATCAAATTGACTCTCGGACCTAACCAAACAATGGTTCCTGTACTTCCCCATAAGAAAGCTGTACACCGAATTCCAACTTTATCGGACCAACCAGTCGGACTTCTCAGGTTTACAAGGTTTTCAGACTTCGACCTCTGGTGACCTCAGACGTTCTCTGACCTGACCCCAAACAATCGGTCCATGTACTCATCATGGGAACACAATACCAAGTATGAGCCTGACCTACCATGACCTGATCAAGTATCGTGTTTCCAAGCTGGGCATCACACCACCACACACCACACGTGAACTGCATAGATTCCTCTGACTTCGTCAAGGAATCCAAAACAGCATTTTCTCCGAACCATATTTCAATTCTTAATCTGTTTGTATGCACAGTACCTTTGCTAATATGTTTATCATAACATCCCTTCAAATTGAGTGATCTTTCATTGACTGCACATACTGCATCATACTTACTATGATGTCGGCATATCTTCTGATGGTTGATGTAAAGTGTGTATACAGGTCTAGACCCAATCCCCGCAAAGAAAGTTTAGTGCAGAAAATTAACTGAAAATGTGCCTCATATGCTGAGAAATTATGTTGACAATAGAACACATTTTTTTTCCTTACCGATAAAGGAAAATCCCAGCCAAATTAAAAAAATCTTTTTGGTGTTATCATGTTAAAGAGAATAAAAAAATTCATTCTATATACTTTGTTTCGGATTTATACCATGTTTTGATTGAAGACATGGCTTTTTTGACTACACCTCGTCAACTTTGTCAGCACCTCAGTGAACCACTGCAGGACAGGATAATGTATCTAATGCCAGGGTTTCTCAGGAAGTGCGGGATGGTAAAAGTTGGCTGCCTGATTCACAACGATCATCAACTGCGCTTCTTTGGCCATATGGCGCCCCTCCTCGGGGGCGATAACAATCCTGCTCACGCGGTCCTGTGTCGAACGGGGGTCTGGTGGGTTAGGGCCAACTGCCGGAACCCCCCCCCCCCCCTCGTAGCTCATGTCTGGTGGCAGCTCCACGGGTACCTCAGGAAGTTGGCAGATGGGTCAGGCCCAGGGCTGGGCCTTGCCCCATTGGAGTGTCATGTGAATGCAGCTAGATGCCTTCCTGGCATGCGCATGAGTGGGTGAGTGAGAGTGATTGAACAGCACTGAAGCTGAAAGAAAATTGATAGAAATGACAAGGCATAACCCACCTGGTATCAATCTTGAAGTTCTTTCCCTAGCACGTCAGCCCCTCAGGTCTCCAAATTGCTCTTGGCGAGGCATTGGGTGATGACGGACTGTACAACAATTAGTGAATGTTCTGATGATGTGACGGTGGTTTTACTGCAATCACAAGTTGTATCGGTAAATAGAAGGTGTGTCTGAGCTACCAACAATGAGGTTTATTCCACATAAATGTGGTTTCATTTAGCATGAGATGACCATGGTCTATTGTTTTTAACGTACAAGTCATGGTTGCTTATGGACTTGGATTATACTGATATGGTTTTTGGCTCTATTTTTTGCATAATTTATTATGTCTTGGGTTTGATTGAGATTGTAAACAACGTCGCATACTCCTGCAATTGTCCATATATTTTTCAAAGAAACTGAAAGAGTTAGTCCCATTCTCTGTCTCCATACCTAGTGGTGGAGAACTCAGTGATAGCAAAGACTGGTAATGAACTCCCAAAATGGAACCACGGAGCTAGATTGGCTTGGTAGTGTGAGCTCAAGACTTGAGACTAAGGGGTTGCGAGTTCATACTATTTAGCTTTTCCTCCAGAACTGTTAGAACAAAGTATTTCCCCTCATTGCCTCACATCACTCACATGTAAAAGAGGGTACTCTTTGAGGTTACGTATAGCCGAAGTATAATTAATCAAGTCTGAGTTAGGATTGGTCTTAGAGATTTAACTTACGAGGAGCGATTAACCCTTTTGGCTAGACTTCTACGCCCGTCAGCGGGGCAATGCCATACCATCCTTTCATACGTGTACGCTCGCAGGGTGCGTATAGACCATGCTAGTTTCAATCAAACCTCCGTATAAAACGATGGTAGATAGACATAATATTGGAGTTGTACAGGCTTGTAGAAGCAATTTTTGTTAACCATAGCGCCCCCATTTTACACAAATCTCGCAAAAATGGAGACCGCCACACATATTTTTCGCTATTTATGCTAATCAGCTAATATGCTAATTAGCTAATAATAGCTAATTAAAACTCACGAAAATATCATTTTAACCATTTCTGACCTCCCTCTGTACATCTTGGTATAACAAAATACCATTTTAAAATCCATTAGGAACAATAAAACTGGAATTGATGAAATTTGGTAACTTTGCTCAAATTGGCTCTGTACAGAAGGATGGTCCCCCTCACGTAGCGGAAAGGTTAGGCGTCTAGGCGCCTAACCGATGGGATGAGACCAACTCGGAGGTGATTTGATTCAGGTTTTTAAAATTGTTCATGGATTCGAGGGGGCCTTTCCTTCCACCATTTCTTTGAGTTTTCCAAGTTACACCATAGGGGTAATTGCCGCAAGCTTGTGCGTAAAACGTTGTAAGATTGGGACATGCAGAATATTCTTCTCCAGGAGGTTATTAAGAGTGGGAATAGCCTTCCTGAAGATGTTGTTCTTTCTGAGAGTGTGAATGCATTGTGCATGCAAGAACAGTCTTGATTTATTTTTCAGGAATTGTGGGCGATTTTTTTTTTTTCTTTTGGTTGTTGGATGTGCCAAGGTCTCTCATGAGGATTTTGTCATTCCTGAGGATTTTGTCATTCTGACCCTTTTCACAACAAACTAAAACAAACTGAACTAAACTGGAACTTAAACTACAGTGAAGCATAGTACTCTGATGGTCTAAACTGCCTATTTTCAAAGTTACCTTCTGAGTACAGCTGGAAGGAAGAATTACATTTGGTTCGATAATTTGCTGGCTATAGTGGAGTTGGACTGATCAATAGTAATATGGTGTACCAGTCAAGAAAAGCGGTGAACAGTGACAACTGCTAAAATGAAGAGGTTCAAACAGTTTAGAAATAGCCAAAATATGTTCTACAAAAGCCTAAATATTAGAATTTTTTTTTATTTTTATGTAATGTGTTTTAAACAGAATAATGACAATTAAAGAGTTCCTAAAGGCCAATGGTCGTGTTACAGATTTGCTTCAAATGGCACAGATGGAAAGAGGACATAAAAAAAAAACCTCACTCCAAATTTTGGAGGTTCTAGTATGTTGCATTGTTTGAGATATTTCAATTTACTTTGAGAAATTCAAGGGATCTATGACATCATGGGGGGGAAACTATGAAGAGGCCTCCTATAGACCCTACACAGTAAATGATGCATATTATTGCGCAATGATAACAGAAGAACGAAAGAAGAAACAAGAAGGATTCACTTAGAATGAATGAGTTTATTCTTTATTTTCTGGTGAACGATGTTGTAGGTTGTATCCAGATCCCAATACCTTTGTTCGTACAAGATTTTCTAAGTACTGTTTCACATTGACTTCACGCCACATAGGGGATCCTGCGGTTCCCCCCGTGATGTCACAAGGAAAATTTGACAATAGCTGATTGGCCTTATCAGTACACTCAAATCAGCTGAAATTCGGTCTGGAGATTCGGCTGTCATAGTGTAACAAATGGGAAGCTACCAAAAAGTCTAGTAATATTTACATTGACCATTGGCCTTTAACAGTTTCCTACAAAAGCATAAATATTAGAATTTCATGTACTGTGTAGTAGATCAGAAATAATGGAATCAAAAAGCTCACTTTGACATGATTTGACTGAAAGAAACTAACTGACCACATACCAGTGCACAGCTGGGAATACTTGTGCTATCTTTCTGGCAACCCCAGTTGGTTAGCAGCAAAGCTCATACACTTTAAGCACTCAGGGGTCTCGGGATTTCGAGTTCTGTAAAAACAAATTATGGGAGTGAAAAATGTTTGTTAAGACAGGGAAAGCAAGAGGCAGACAGTATATCATTCGCCAATGGTAAAACCCTATTACTACTAAAAAATTTAAAAAAAATTGATTTCTACAGATTCACAAAGCCAATTAGGGATCATCAAAGAACCATGGGCCATATTGTTCATGGATAAGTACCAACAAGACAAGTTACCGACAAGACTTATTGCAAAGAGCTAAAAAGAAACCCGAGAATCACACCAGTCTACAGCATCACAGCGGAACTATGAAGACCAAGACCTCACCCATCTCAACGGTGAGTATGGCCACCCAGGGGAAAACATCTGATGAATGCTGGAACCCAAACTCTGAATTTTTGCTTTCAAAGCATCACTGATATCATTCTGTTCACTCTTCTGCCCACACATCTACCAACACCATCATGTTAGTTAGTGCAACCCCCAATCTCATGTGATCTTTGCACACCAGAACGGACCAGGTCTGCCTCTCATGTACTAGGAGGAAGTTAGTGCACCCCCCCAATCTCTATGTGATCTTTGCACACCACTCCAGACAAGGTCTTCCTCTGTCTCTCATGTACTAGAAAGAAGTGAGTGCAACCCCCAATCTCTATGTGATCTTTGCACACCAGAACGGAGGACCCTACCCAGGAACGGGTCTCCCTCTGCCTCTCATGTGCTATGAGGAAGTTATGTACCTCCCAATCATTAACACCACTACGTTGACAGGACAACAAGCTAAGCCCTCTGGACTGATGACTGAGGATTTCCAGCTTTTCACTGCTTCTGTCAAGAGCATTACTGTCCTTGAGGCAGAACCACCTCAACATGGAACGCCTATTCTCTTATTCTCCTCAACCTCCTGGTGTCTACTGTCTTCCAACTTGGGTTCCCGCCACTGGCTGCCATGAAGCATGGCACATGAACGAGGATGTTGTATAGAACAGTTATAATGACAGGCCCTCAAATGTGAGGATGGGAAGCATTTCTTTGTGGTTCCTTCCCATATATGCGGATGAATGGCAATTGAACTTCTGAGATCCACAGTGTATGAGATCTCCAAATCCTAGGCATGCAGTAGGCATAGCCCTCCCATACCCCCAGGAGGTAAAAGAGTCTGCTATACATCCAACTGAGAAACGTATGAGCGGCAAGGAGGGTAATCACGCCAGTACAGTGTGGCAGCATCCAGGGAATTACTGTGAAGACAATGGGGGTGGGTTGCCATTTTAGACTGGCATTATAAGCGAAGCCTCGAATATACATCTGTTCAATTTTGGAATAGTCTACCAGATGAAATAGAAGCCTGCAATACTATCGTCACTTACAGATAACGTATGATTAAGTACTCTGTATCCTGCTTTTAACTTTGTGGGAGTGAGGAGATGTCCTCTACTTGAATAATCAAGGGTCTGTGGGGTGTATTTGTTAGGTTTCCTGTATATATATATACATTACATATGAAGTGAAGAATAAAAAATGAATGAATAAATAATGGAAAAAATAGGCCAGCTCGAGTATATAAAATAGAAATCCAACACCTTTCTAAAGGTATACTTGGATCAAACTTTTACAAGGCCTGGCAAGAGTGCAGACATGGATATTGCACAATCGTCAGCTGTGAACCGTCGCCAGAACACAGGAGCAGAAGATGCCAATTTGAAGGAGGTAATTACTTGCAGATGGCCAGATGGCAACATGCCTACTTAGCAATCGTGATAAAGTACCTTGTATGAGGATACAATATGAATGTGAACCCACAACCTCTGGATCACAAGCTCGGCCTTCAGCTGAATAGGCCACCACACTCCACCCTGGTTAAAAAACCAAGGTAGGTAGTAAACACATGTGATACAGGACTTCAGACTCCTTTTCTAAATATCAAAATACTTGAGTAAACTCAGCTGAAAAAAATTGGCCTGCCAAAATATGATCTATTCATTACATTGGTAAGAGTTGTTTAGACTGATGTATGTGTGATAACGATCTGGACGCGGAGGAAAGAAAGGAAATTATGCTTCAGACAACTTTTAGCTATTGCCTGAAACTAATTACGACCTTTACTTTGCACTATTTTTAATTCACCTTATCGGAAAAAAGGT
Source organism: Sclerodactyla briareus (assembly GCA_026419785.1). Lineage (NCBI taxonomy): Eukaryota > Metazoa > Echinodermata > Holothuroidea > Dendrochirotida > Sclerodactylidae > Sclerodactyla > Sclerodactyla briareus. The sequence continues at coordinate 8,114 of JAODTK010000422.1, forward strand.
AGTTCACACACATCAGCACATGTATATTATTATTATAGTGTATTTTAGGTTCTAATATATCAATAGACACACTAAGAAGCTTGAAGAATGTATACACAAGTTAGGAAAACTAAGACAAAACATTTTACAGGTTTGTTTTTACATACAGAAAATGTAAACACAAACATGAATACAAGAATGATGGTAATCCAACCTCATCCATAGGGGAAGAATTTTGCAGATTTCTACATAATAGCCCATTGTGCCCCTCTGATCATCTTTCAACTTGACCTTGTCAAAGATGTGCCATGGGCCAAGAATTATTGTGTCCAAGTTTGGTTAACATCCATCAGGGAACAAACATTTGAGTACCCAACGAACAAAAGTTTACAGAATGAATAGATAGGCTGACAGTGATGGATCACAGAAAGCTCAAAACCAGTGTACTGGTTCGGGCTAAAAGTGTCATTCATGATAGCTAGTCAGAATACTACTTTGTGAGGATTAAAGATGGTACAAGTCCTTCTTCCATCTCCCCAATGGGAACCTCTTATGAGACAGGAACAGTGGTGCAAATCCTACAATTCTGAGCCTACAATGGAAATATTCTGGAGGATGAGCGATTACGAGCATCAGAAACACGAACCTGTTTTTGGGACCATGTTTTCAATTCTCGCTGTTCATTGCGTTCGACGACCTTGACCTCGACACCCTCGCAGTTGTACAGCGCCCTCGTGCAACCTTTTTTTTGCCCTCCTCAGATGTGTAGCGATCTCTATAAGCTTGTCAATGCACCATGCAGACTCTCGATTCATGTAAGAGGAAAAGAAAATCATAATAGTTGTAGAACCCATGATTAATTTGATGATTCCCTAATTAGGCCACAAACATCGAACGTTTTAGAGATAGAGAGTTCAATAGTATTTAAATCTGATTTTTTTCGACCAACAGGTTCTAAGCGGTTCTTGGGCCTCGTTTTTAGTTGTTGAGCTACAGGATCCTTTTAAACCCTACACATGGAGCATAACACACAATGTTTTCTGTGTGACCGATCTACGTGGCCCAGGAATCTAAATCGGCATATTTTGCCACTGGAATTACAGCCCTGTGGTTTCAATCTTTGGAGCTGAAACACTCCATCCAACACGAGGCGGAAATGGGCACAACTGAGAAGTAAATACATGTAGGCAAATGAGTCACCTCAAGAGGAAAATACCAGATATGAGTGACAGCATAATAAATCAAAGCATACTAAATATCTTTAATTGACAAAATCATAGTGTCATTTGTCCGAAATTTGAAGAAATCTATGATCAGTAACTGTGTTTTAATCATGAAACAGAAATCATTCTCAAGAAAAAGACATGTATGTTTACCTTACGCATGGAACTCTTTAACATACGCAAGCGGCTGATAAGTGAACTGTCTAAACTGAGATATTGACAATTCAGACCTCATCACTTTTACTACTAAGTAGAGTTGACTGATGAGCGGGTCCCTAGGAACATTGTTACGCCCATGCTAAAATCTCTACAACTGGCTGTCTATTGGAGGAATTTTTCAAATCAAAATTTTGCTTCAGACCTGCTCTACAAAGTTATGCAACATGGTCCCAACTGTACCTAAACAAATGCTAGTTAATTACATATCATGCTGTGTAATCCTCCGATCCGCTCGGGAGAAACCCATCGAGGACCCCACACTCATCCGAGGATCGGTTAGTGTGGCTTCATGCTGCTATCCCCCATACTAACTCTTCAACACATCATCGGACAATCTCCATCAATGTTGAATTTGGTTACCCGCGTCTCGTTGAAAACCCATTCATCTATTTCTCATACAATTTCAGAATACCTCTGTTCTTGTGAAGTGTTTTTCACAATCCCTTTTTGGAAGAATCGTATTTCATATATCCACTATTTATTAAGTTATAACCACTGTTGACCGTTCTTTCTGATTACATTGAGCCAAGTTTCTGGTACTCTTTGTCATCCACTCCACTCCATCATGTATCATCTGGGCTGCGATAAAGATAAACAACATACACCATCCTCGGATGCACATTGACTTTACACCTCTATGTAAAATATGCATAGCACTATTTCATAATACATTCCCTACCCAGTCTGACCCATTTTCTAATTTTAAGTAGATGTCCTCAAGACTAAGGTGGATCACACCTAATATGTTCCATGGAATCCACAAATTTACATGAATGAAGCACATCCTACTCATTGCATAAACCCCAAGTACTCAAATCTATGTCCAAAATTTTGGGAGAATAAAGGTAAGCCGTACCCATTAAGATTTATGAGAATTAAACAAACTTTTATTTAATATAATTCCTTATATATTATGGCAAATTAGATACACTGAATGAACTCCATTGACCTCAAGTCTATTGAAATGTTGGGGACTAAAGGTAACCCACCACCAGTTCAGGAAAACCAGCCAACTTTATCAATATGCGTAAAATTATTGAAAATTGGACACATTGAATACCTCCATGAACCTGAATCCATGTTGTAAAACTTTGGAACTAATGTGACCATACCCACCCGGTTTTTGTAACAATCCAAACAAAAATCCAACAAACTTGAAGATTTTGCGAGGCATCTGTGAGGCTCAAGACGCTCATTTGGGCTGAACGGCTATTAGACTCCCTTATTCACTACACTACCTCCTGTTGCCGCCTCCTCCTCCGTTACGGCTGGCAGATCACGAGCTAATGCCAGGGTTTCTTGGAGGCTGAGATGATTAGTTGGCTGTGTCTGTTCGCAATCGTCCAACTGAGCTTCTTTGGGTATATGCCGCGCTTCCTGGCAGATCCTGCCCATCTGTCTTGTGTGAATGGGATCCAGTGGGTTGGGGCCAACCAGCCGGGATGCCTAGTTGCTCATGGTTGACGCAACTTGAGGGTACCCTAGGAAGTTGGGGGATGGGCCAGGCCCAGCATTCGCTTGCCCGGAGGAAGCTGGGGCGATTGGAAGTGGGGGGGTGTGAATGTGGCTAGGGTGTCTTCCTCTTCCCGCATGTGCTCCCATGAGTGGATTGAGACACTTGAATGACTTCCAGTGACCAAACCGATAGGGATCATGTACTCATTGTCGAGAACACACCTACCAAGTATATTTGAACATCCAAGCTAGGGTTTTATTTTATTGTGTTTAACCAGCATCACAGACACATACACACCCACAGTCGCACAACATACAGCCTGATGACATAGATTCCTCTGATTTAGACAGGAATTAAAATGGAATTTTCATTGGCTATACTACCTCATAAAACATTTTATAGGCAGATGATTTGGTCCTCCCATACCAACGGACTCAACTTTCAAATGTGTCAGGTTGAAGCTTCCAGATGACGCTGACTGCATATCGATCAGCTCCACCAATCCCGAAGCAGAGGTCTGAACTGAGGATCTCTGGGAGCATCAAACCTTCGATCAGTCGATACACGTTGGTAGACCTTCGAAGGCAACTATTTTCTTGGTTAAAGTTCTTTCAATGAGCTGGATTCCCTGAAAACGTGGAAAATCTATTTCACATTTCGTGCACCATCAGTCACTATTCAATAAAGAAGATTTTCGTATTATAAAATCTGACCCAGTAATGCAGGCCTAATCTATAATGGTCAAAATAAATTTTTTTGTGAGTTATTTGTATATAGTATATATTACTAGTACTTTCATCACTTAATAACTCATCATTGTTGATAGCGTTCATCATCATCATCATGTATGGTTTTACGTCAATAGTCCATTCTTGCATGGGTGAGACGGTAGAACTCTGACTGCACCCCTCCTCCAATCCACTCTAATATGGGCAAAGGCACGGTCCCCCCCTAGCTCACCCTATCTGCAAGGTCACTGACGCAGACTTCGCCTAGGTCTTTCCTGGGGCCTACCTCTACCACGCTGACCGACCATAGTAAATCTCCATAGACTTTTTAACCCAACTATTTTCCTCCATCCTTTCAACATACTGAACCACCTCAACCTACGATCCAGACACAATCACTTTTAGCTAGACACAAAGACGATTTCTCAACTCCCCAGACGTCTTTCTGTCCTTTGAATACATGCCATCACCTCCATCTAACCATTCTCATATATTTCTCCTCCGATGTTCTTTTTCTTCTGTCACTGCCCAAGTCACACTACTTTAAGCCCAACACTCCTGCAACAAGAAGCCTAAAAACCTTCCCCTTCATGCATAGGGAAAATAATTTGGAAGTGATCAAAGGCAACAACTCTCTTGAACGTGTTCAGGGGCACTTCAATTCTTGCCACAGCAACTTTCCCCCACTCCCCCTGGACTGATCCATGATCACCTAAATAGCAGAACTTTTCCACAGACTCCAGGGAATCATTGCCTATGGACACTGACGCTGGCTGAGGCCTGTACAGAGTGTTTGTTTTTTCAACTTCCTTTTACACCACTACACCTCTTGTGTGACTCAGTGCTTACAAGTATTGCAGAGAATGGAACTACTTACCAACACCCTATTCCTGCAAAAGAACGGGGCCAGGTACCAGAGGTAATGTGATTGGGACCGAGCATGGCAGGGACTACTAACCAGAAATTTAGAGGGTAACCTGCAGAAGAGTGGCAAGGTGGTAACAGTGACAATTTTCCAAGTGTCCAGCAGTTCACTGGACCTTTTCTCCTAGGTGGCTGTTACCAGATATGCAATGGGCAAGGTGTTATTTCATGGTCCGTCAGTGGCGCAAAGTGACTTACGGGGTTCTGGGGTTTGCTATGGGTTGTTTGCGACAAGTCTGGTTCAGAACTTTGGCATGAGTCTTCACGCCTTTCAGGTCCGAGAAAGAAGAAAGGGTTGGAATCCGGAGTGTTCGCTGATAGTCCTTTCATCAAAGCAGATATAAATGCTGGTCCCAGGAGCAGGTTAAGATTAGTTACACTCATGTCTCGATATTCCTTGAGCACTAGTCGAGAAGAGAAGGGGAGTTATTGCTGGTGTTCATCACGATCAAGGCCAGCCAGGATGGCTTCATAGTGAGCTTAATTGGTTCCGGAAAAAATGCAGGGAATCAGATTGAAAAAAGGACCAAGAATTATTCAAATTTATGACTTGTTACCTTGACGTGGCCTCCAAATTCTGTCAAGGGACATTTGTGTTTCACAAAGTGAGAAACGTCAGCAATATGCACTCCAAGCTCATGTAGCCTGTCTTCAGCTGCTGTGGAGATAAAAAAATATTATGAATGAATAATTATACGAAATATGAGGTGTGTGGTTTAGCATGCAAAACCAAAATTCTCTTTATCCTTATTTCCCTGATCCATGTAGCATGGAATTTGACTTCTTGTCCAGAACAATCAAACAGATAATATTACTGGGAACCTTTTGATACAGTACATAGTGTTTAAATCCACTTCAATAAAGTACAATAGTCGTGTAGGCAGGAATAGACTTTTGTTACTTGACCCACTTCCCACCTACACCACCAAGGATAGACCCAAAACTCTTCAGCTGATACAAGTGTGAAACTAAGACACACTCTGCGTGGTGCAAGCGGTATGGGTGAGTGAACTGGCTATACATTTAGAGAACATGCAACAAAGGACTACGGCAGGGTCTGATAAAAATTTACAAAAATTGTGAAACAAGATATGGAGGAAGGAGCAGAAGTCTCTTGTGATTACCAACCTATTGTTCTTGATATCAGGATGCAAAATGGCAGCATGACTGTGAGGAGATATGGGGGACCTTCTCAACAAATCCCTGCACCCCTCTCCCCTCCCCCCCCCCCCACCCACCTTCTAGTTACAGACATTTGTACTCAAACAGATCTGTTTCAAACTGCCCAGAGTTGGACATTCTAGCATGCTGATTGCTGAGTTATTTCAGTCGGATGGAAGGGCGGGAGTGTGTGGTACAATGGCAAAACTGACTATAAACTCGTAGAGTTATCAGTGCAACTTTACACCTTGATAGCAAAAGACAAAGGGGTATTTCCAAAAAATGATCGACTCTCATTAATCCCTCATGAACAATTTTCTAAGTGTCTAATCCCCCAACAATAGATTCTTCGTTTGTTTTGCATTTTCTTTGTATAACAGAGAGATTACAGTGTCCAAGATGTTGCAAAAATGATACAGATTGTGATGTATAAATGGCTAACCAACAGTGACATTCTGGGAAATCAATTTCCATGACTATTCTATGATTTTCAAGACCAAATAATGGATTTCCATCACCTTCTCTATGACTCTCGGACAGAATCTCAATGAACAGCGCAAAGCCACAGCAACAGCTGTGAGAAGTGAAGTGACAAACATAACTTCATGAAAATTCCCATAATTTTCCTGACCAACAACTTTTCACTGAATTTCAAAATTATTTAAGCAGGATTTGTATGATGAAATTCTATGCACTTTCAGGTCTTCCATGACTGCGGGAACCATGTTTTATCTTACTTGTTCATTTCTGTCCATCCATGTACTGCAGGTGCTTGGACTGATTATGCAAAAATGTCCTTGATGTTTTCAGGAGTTTCTGTGTATAATGAATGAGGGCATGTTTACCAACACTCCATTACACTTGGCTGAAATTAATGGAAAATTGTTACCGGGCAAACCTCATTCATTGACAACCAACCCTCCAAACCCAACCCCCAATCCCAACAGACTCACAAGAACATAAGCATGTTGTAAGAGCTGTATTACCTCCCAGAAAGTGGTATCATCAACATCCTCACATACACCCTTTCAGGTCGATACTGAACACAAGATGGGTTTCACGACGGTGTGCCGAATGTAATTTTCAGGAGTTTTTGTCTATAGTGAGGCATTTTACAACACTCCCTTTCAAACCTCTTGGGGCTTAAAATTAAGGGCAAATGATTACGGGCAAACCTCATATCATATGACAACACCACCAAATCCAACAAACCACATGACATAAGCAGGGTATAGAGAGCTGTATTATAAACCTCACAGAAAGTGTCGTAATCACAACTCTCCCACCTTTGTGACCTAGGTATCCCTGATTCATTTCTTCTGATCTATTATCTGCTTTGTTCATCTGTCCATCCATTACCACACAGGCTGAGTATGCAAATCGTCATGTTTTAGGAGTCTCTGTCTCTATGAGTGTGGCATTTTACTCCATTAAACTCTGGGCTTAAAAATTATTGAAATGTGACGGGCCAAACCCAATATCAGTGACACGCCATTCAAGACAGGCTCAATGACATAAACGAGGGTCGTAGAAGCTTGTATTACCACAGATAGTGTATGCATCAACATCCTCACAGGTTTTTCCATTCCGGGTCGATAATGAACACAAGAGGGGTTTCACGAAGGTTGCGCCAGGATGTCATGTTCATTGAGTTTTTGTCGATAGTGGGCATCTTACAAACACTACATTTACACTCTGGTTAAAGTAATGGAAAATGATTACGGGTCAAACCTCATATCAGTGGACACCCCAAACCAACAGACTTCACATGACATAAGCAGGGTAGTAAGAGCTGTATTACCTCAAGATGTGTATAATCAACATCCTCACACCCTTTTGGGTCGATGCTGAACACAAGATGGGTTTCACGAAGGGGCGCGCTGCTCTTCACTCCTCAGGGTCGAGCCCCATGGTTGCTCCTAGAATTGACGGGCATTCTTGTAGCTGTGGAGAGATCAGTTCACTTTCTGATAAACTACCCAAAACTGAAGAGAATAGAATACTTTGCACTTCACTCAGGAGAGGAAACATATCAGGACTTGTGTTGCCAGGTTGCATTTTTCAAAACTCTGAAAAGAGAAAATTGGGGGTTTCTTAGGTAGTATTGCAGAATTTTTTCTACAAATTACTATTCTCAACCCGGAAATGCATATTATACAGCTTTATAATCACTTATCCGCTGTTCACGTTGTTCCCCAAGAAAACGTTTTCTCAGTCTCAGGGGCATTTCCTGTCAAAAACAACCTGGCAACTTTGCTGCAACAATCAATTTTCCATTTTCCGTAAACCTCATGCCTTCAGAAAAAAAATTCAACTAAGTTTGCTGCCATTTCATATGAAAACCCAGTTCAATGTCTTCAGCTAAAAACTAGAGCACCAACGTTGCTGTAGCTCAAAACCGCCAAATATACCAAGACAAATACAATCATGTGACAAATGTTAAGATCATGAGCCAGTAGCAGTTTCAAAGCAATGGCCTATTGTGCCCCTTAGACTTTGACCAGGCATGGCCCAAAGCCTTCAATAGATATTCCACATGGGCTGCAAGGCCCACAGTGATACTGGACCTTGGGTCCTATATCCCTGACCACCCAAAGGTAACTATTCAGACCATCATACGACGACCATCACACTTGGCAACATATTTGTAGGAGATACAGATATTTTCAGTATTCCATCTATTGGGCCCTAGGCCTCAAATTCCCAAAGACCTGCAATGGCCCTCTACAAAAAGAATTACATGTCACTTAGAATAACTTCAATTGAAGCTTTAAGGAGAAAGATGCATTTCAAAGTACCATTGTGTTAAATTTTCATAAAATGGCCCCAATGCCCCAAAGTGGAACCTTGGATAAAAAAATTCCTGACACGCCCAATGTACGGCTGTTAGACCACATTTTACTGAACTTCAACACTGTGCAACAAAATTTGTAAGAGGAGAAGCATTTTGCATGATCTAATGATGGGCCCTAGGCCCACACTGGGCCTTGCGTCCCAAATCTCTGGGCAACCTGAAGGTATAGCTGTTGGACCACCATTATGACTGAAATGATCACTGTTCAAACAAATTTTTCTATGGAGATACAAGATTTTGCATATTTTTCCAATATATGGGTCCCTAGGGCCCAAAGATGGTCCTGAGCCCCAAATTCCTAACACCCTCAATGGCCCTCTACCAAAGACCTTTACATGTACCTTGAAGAACATCAATTCAACTCTTGTGGGAGAAGATGCATTTCAGTAACCATTGTGTGAAATTTCATAAAATGGGCCCACGGGTGCCATGTGGGACCTTAGACCAAAAATCCTGACACCCTCAAAGGTACGGTTTTTAGATCATCAATATGACTTAATGTCAGCACTGTGCACTGAATTCGTAGAAAGGAGAAGCATTGTTGGCCTAATTCCACATGACAGGCCGGTAGGCCCTAGGGCCACACTGGGCCTGGGACCTAAATCCCTGGCCACCCTGAAGGTACGCTATTCACATCATTATGACAGAATACAGCACTGTTGCAAACATTTATGAGAGATACAAGATTTTTCAATTTTCATGATAATGGGCCCTGGAGCCAAGCGGGCCCTCGAACCCAAAATTCCTGAACACCCCTATGGCCCTCTACCCAAGGACCATTTCATGTAACTTTGAAGACCTCAAGTGAAATGTGGGAGGAGATCCATCTCAAGTACTATGTGTGAAATTTTCATAATGGGCCTCGGGCCCAAGTGGGATCTTGGACCAAAAATTCTGAACCCCTCCAAGGTATGACTGTTAACTATCATTAGACCGAGCATCAGCAACTGTGCACACAAAAATTTGTAGGAGGAGATACCTTTTTAAATTTTTATACAAGGGTCTATAATGCCCCTTTACTGACTTGCTGACCTTCACAAAGTCAAACAAGTCCCCATGGGTCATAAACATTGGTGTCCAAGTTTTGGTCGATCCATCACAGAAGACCGTTTGGGGGGCCAATAGCAATTTTTTAACACACGGATTAGATAGATAGACAGATAGATAGATTGACATGCAGATTTTTTGTTTGTTTCCAATAGCTCAACCAGGCATAGCTGGTTTTAGCTAAAATAAAGGGTCAGATAGGAGGAAATTGATCGTTTTTTAGAGGAGCGGGAAAACTGCTACACATGGAACTATCAGTGTTCAGACTCTCTTTACCACTTCGCACCGGGCATTTTAATACTGTTAACTGGCTTATTTCACCTTTTAGCCTCTGAGTCTTAGAGTTGGAGATAAGATCGCAGACAAAATTAACTCTCACACCAACACATCCTGTATTAGAGTGCCTGAAAAACAGATACCACTCTAATATTAGCCTATACTGTCCCAGCAGGATCCCGCGTATAGCGTCTCATATGTCGAAGCAGTAATGAGCCTTGATGTTAGTCACTCTAAGAATCACATAGACTACCGGTGGGATATTCCAGGCGCAACATCCAGAAGACAGTTTGCGGGCCATTAAGACGCGATCACTTTGTTATATACTTGATGGTTTTTTATCCACTGCATCAGGAGCAATCTTCCATCTCCAGCTATTCTTTGTGTACATGGCACGGGGTTACACAGACAAATACACACCAGTGTGAGCGCTAAGGAAAATTTTGGGGGACGAGTTTCTTTCAATTCAGAAGGGACCCTATGGGCCATTTTTCGCATAACCAGTTTCCTTGCAAATTTCATGCACCCATCTCCACCCCCTCAAGGGAATTAAATTCATAACCCAAAAGCTCATTACTACTCATGTCCTTGACTTAATATTCATACATTCCTTACACTTAACTATTTCATAAACTCCAAGACCAGTACTTTGTATTTGCATTATAATGATGCCCATCCTGATACTTTTTCTGCACATCGCCAGCTCCGAAAAGGTACCATACCCCACTGAATGGAATATTTTTCCCAGTTTTCATTGTATTTTTTCTTGATCCATATTTTCAGTTCTCGATCATTGGCAAGATTGTATTTTCCATCAAATTGAAAATAATATCTGATGGAATTTTATTCATTGCACAGGATAGGACTAGAGCTGTTGAATTTGCTATCACTTTGTCACAGACATCCCATTCAGCCAAGAAAATTCATCCACTGCTGAGACACCTCGGTATTCTCTCAGACACGGATGAAAAGTATTCATATTGACCCATCTACCATTCGTTTCTCATTTTATTTTTTTTGTAAGAATTCAATTGTAGTTTCTCACATTACGTTATCAGAGAATCACCTCCATACACAAAAAAAAATAGTTCTTGATGGATTCTGTACATTTTTGCAAAATGTTCAGCAAGAATGTACTCATTACTCAATCATAATAACCTAGAAATGTGTGCATGCTGTATGGACTGCCAGGAAACAGTATTTTCCCCTATGTCCTGCTGTGTTGCGATGTATGCCAGCAAACCTTGTGCATGTGCTGAATCGCGATCGATGTCAACATTATATTGTGCACTATACATATTATTTCTGCAACCTAGTTGGAAATTTTTTTGTGAATTTCCCACACATAAATTACTTCTCTACGTGATTCGGGCTATTTATGCGTGCATCTCGCAATCCTGTGCCTCAGCGTGAAAACCTGGATACACACACGAGTGTTACAACTGTACAAGCATTGCCACTGATAGTTTTCCTTTTTTTACAACATCAATCCATAATAGGAGAGTTTGATTCAAGATTTGGCACATTTCAGATTTCACCAGCAGCTGTAACTGAAAACCAAGTACCATCAGCCTCTACGGTTCATCCATTAGCTTGCTAATTAGCCTAAACAATAAATTACATAAATAGGCTCATTCCTTACTTTAATTAGTGACTTTTTGTGCCCAAAATCTATCAGGGCAGGGCCCCCATTCACAGAGATGAGGATCAATTTCACGCTTGATATGTATGGGAGGTATCATTACATCAACTAAGATCAAGCATAACTCTTGTGGAGACGGGGCCCAGACCATCTCACCCATCCGATCTACCACTAAAGTTGTTCCAATTGCCCTTACCGTCAAAGATATCCGGGCTAACGAGAAAGTGTGCACACACACACACACACACGCACACACATACACCCGCCATAGTTCGCGCTAAGTCTCCTCCTGAATTTCATTCAGCGAGACAAAAAAGTCTTTTTTTTAAAATCTGCAAACCAATATGAGGAAGTTCCATTCAAATCTAATCAAGAATACTCCCTGTTTGAGGTTTAGTTTTCGCCACCCACACATAGAAGTGAAGACCCTGTGGGGTGACTGGTGTGGGGGGGGGGGGTTTGGTAGCAAGGGCCGTATTGTTAACATTAGGGAAGTCCCCAGGGGCGCAATGAACTGACATACGATGTGGTGCGCCAGGTAGTGACCAGCAAGAATGTATTGTTGAAAGTATGCAGTGACAAGTTGATAATAATCAGGAGTATATCTGTTTAAGTTCATTGAGCATGTCTGGACATGGGGAAGCACATAACGGCACCAGATTATTTTATTGAAGTCTGTCGTTACCAATTCATTTCATTATTGTCAAATCTAGCTGTCAACAAAGTCGAAAGGAGCACTGCCAAGAACACAAGAGATCACAAGATAAAGTCTTCACCTGTCTTTTTTTTTCGTAGAGGAGGGGAAAAGAGGGAAGAAAAGTTTTCCAAGTGAGATGGTGTTTTCCACTAACAGTGACTGTAGTTCCGTCTCCAACTCTCCCAATTGGGGCCGAGAGACTTCACAAAGTGTCCGTTGGGTCGTGGAGTTTTTTCCCACCGGCCAATTAACTGCGAACGATTAACTCTGAATGGCAAAAAAATCTCTCAAACTGTTGAATGAATGACAATTGTCACAATGTCCATCACTTTTTCCAATGTTATGTAACTTTACACTCAGTGTTGAAGTGCTCGAGACCAGCACAAACTTCCGTACCCTGTGGTCTCGGGTCCCCCCCCCCCCCCACCGCACCCTTCTGATCTTGGAAATTCTTCCAGTCTCTCTCGAAATATGTGTTTGCGTTTTATTTATTTTTTTTCTATTCATTTTTAGTTTTTTTTCATAATGTGTAGCTTAGAGTCAGAAGCAGCTGCGTCAATTATCGTTGCTAGCTTCAGCTCCGTACAGAATAACTTCCTTGCATTTTTTTTCATCGCTAATGCGGAGTAATGCAACTCTCAATTGATTTTTTGCTATGCACTATAACTCAAGATTTAAGAGGTGCTTTTAATAAGGCGGCAAACCATCTGGAATAAAACTACACATATGACACATGTGTTAGCGTGTTCATTTTATCTACCAGCCTCATGGTGAACCAGAATAAATACCCCAATGAAGATGTCCGAAAGTTTTTACAAAATACATATCTTTTAGCATATGGCACATACTCAGCATACTTTTATATATTCATGATCCAAATGAATTGAATTGTGACCCAAATTTGTGAACTGACCAATAAGTTACGAACCCTTTCTAATGCCTACTTAATCTAATAGAGGGGCGCGAAGACATACCGGTGTCCTTGAGGGCGTAGGCCTGTCGGGTACCAACACGGACTTTTGGAATACGGTAGTCCCAGTGGATCATCATGAGCTTACCACCCCTCATGGCCATCTGAATAACCTGTGAGTCAACAAAATAGATAGCTTCATATATGTGCCCACTATGAAACCTAGGGATCCTTCACCTATCCCAAGTACCACTGAACATCTGGCAACTACCGAAAAGTCTCAGTTGGCCCACTGCATCCCCCTTCCTCTTTTTCCAGACAGAGTTCATGGGAGGCAACAGTCCACAATGTGGTTCAAACAGTTTAATTGGTTCCCGATGATTTCCAGTATGATACTTTGTCACAGGTTCCCAAATGAATGCCCTTTTGGTGTGATAGTAGCCATCAGGTATAGCGCCCTCATGCATGTAACCCATAACCAATGCTATTCTCTCCTCAGTCCTGACACACCAAATGTAAATACACCCGATATGGAAATTGTCAGGAAGCTACAAACAGAGATAGATATGGAAGATGAATCTCATCCCCCTCTGGTTGATCAGGAAAGGTAGCCCATAGTCCTCTACCATTCCTCTGTGAGATACCCCTACTCTACCACAAGGCTGTGAAGAGCTACTGCTAACTTCTCCTTCCTCGTCTTCGGATCTGGGATGGCGGGTTGTGATTGATTAAGAATTAAGATTCGGGTTTATTATTCTTGTACAGGCATCGCTCCTCACACAACTAGCGCTTGATCCCCTGGTCTTGGTAACCTGATGAAGACAATAAACCTTGCCTGTACCACCGATCGGCAGCCATGCAGCGGTGCCTACTTCTTTTAACCCACGACCCACTTTTACGTGGGGTGCGTGAAGTCATTTAGGAGACTTGCCTCATCTAACAGTACTGCGGAAAAAGCTTCAGGCTTTCAACGGAATTCAAACTACGCTATCTATGATCTTAAGTCGCAGAGCTCAGCCAACTGAGCTAATCTGCCTCCTCATAATATGACACATTTGAAATATCAGACCCTCTCCGGAAGGCCTACACAAGAGAGCTACTCATAATTTGACAGATCTCTCTGTATGGGTGATATGACAGACCGGATTAATTGGCTTGATATCAGCTGGTTCAGCTCTGACCAATAGCAGCCCCTATCAAGGCATAATTCACATTTATTTTTAACTGCTGTTGAGGTCAGCACAAGAAATCATTCATTCCCTTTGTGACCATCCTTGCTCAGTCATATATTTTTCGCTATAGATGCTATTAAGTTAAACTTTTGTGTATGCAGGAGGTTCCTAAAATCTCAAGGGAACTGAAATTAGAATAACTGATGATAAATTCTTGAAAATTGATAGATCTACATAACATTTAGGCAATAATAGCAATCTTAATTGGTGAGTTACCCTATGAGTATAGTATTTTGTCCCATACTCATAGTGCAGTTGTAAACAGCAAGCAACCTATTTTGTGCTAAGTCCATTTGTTTAGATGATCTCACTACATTTCTTCTGCTCAGATGAGCTCTGGCATTTTTTCCTTTTTATGGAGATATAGAATAATTTTTTGTCTTCATCACCACTACTACTGCCTTGAAAAAGCTACAAGGTCCACTCTTTGAGGAAAATTATTGACTTTACTCTTTTTTGAGTGTCTAATCCTGCCCTTCCCTGGTTCCTTGGTAACAACTCCACAACAAGCCATCACCACTGAATGCACGGTTCTGGAGAGAGAGAAGTGAGACCAGCAGCTGCATTGGAATGTTCAACGACAACATCAATACATAATTTATCAGTGGGTTCTTTCAATTCCTGAAATAGTTCAAGCCCCCCTATCCAACCCCTTCCCCTCCCCTATTCACCCTTATAGAGGGAAGGGATACGGTTGGGGAAATTCTGTACCACCACCTTGATGAAACATTCATGAAAGATCATTATCAATTCATCCAATATTGGCCTTGAGCATGCTATTACACCCCATCATCAGCCAACAGGTTTGTGAGACCTTTGCTACTATATACAATGAACCTGCCATGTTTTGTCATGGCTAGACGCATTTGTAATGATGGCCATCAGCCACGTTTTTAATAAGAATAATATACAGTATTTATATAGCGCTTATGCCCGTAGGCTCTAGCACTTTAATGAAACAAACAAATTTACAAGAAAGCATTGTGAGCACCCTCATGTAATCACTTGTTTGGTAGCTCTTTCCTGACCAATGCGTGCTCTCACCATTAACTAATGTTGTGAATTGAGTTGCGCATTATGCGCTATTTGTTTTCATGTAATCCACATAGAATGTGGCTCATAATTATATCCCCCGCGTGTTTTGGGATGTTATGGTTTTGGGGTGTAAGCCGCCGTCTCCGCCGGAAACTTTAGGCGTTAGAGCAATAACTCTTAAACGTTTTCGGATTGATCTGAACTTGGCACACATGTCCGGTCTTGGCAAAATCTCGGATTGAGTTAGAAAGTGGGCAGCACTTGCTTTTGCTGCCCTCTATTTTGCAGGTTTGAACGAAATTTTTTTTTTTTTTTTGCGGGGATATACACTTCGGGGCGTTTAACCCGCCTGCCCATAGCTAGTTTGAATTCAGTTCTGAGTGCCGTTCATTGTTTCTCCTCCGGAAATGGTCATTTTTTTGGTACGGTTTGATCAAATTTTTTTATCAATGTAACCTGCTGAAACAATATTATATCTCGTTCTTATAATATAAACACTTTTTCCATGTTTAAGACATGCTCAAGGCTTTACAGTAGTTAACTTGAAGTATTTTATAACCCCGTTGTTTTTGGCAAAATTGGTGGAACATCTGTTGGCACCCGTAGACTGGGTTTCGAATCTGGTCGGATCATACCACTTTTAAAATGGTACCTGTTGCCTTCTCACTGGACCTCGCACACAAGGGAATGCTGGGCCTTGAAATAGGTTTGATCCTCTTTGCTCAGAAGTCTAACCATGAAATAAATCCTTGTTTTGTGGTTTGTATGTTTTCATTTGGGTTGCTTATCCTGGTTTCGATGTCATTAATTACAGTTCTTGCTCTTTCAGTCGAGTCTATTATCGCCCCAATCGCCAGATGGGAACACTGCGAGTTACCATAAAACTCACCTGTTTTTGGACCCTGGACTGAGAATATCGGAAATCCTACTGGTTATCCTTTGAATCTAACCTGACTAACGTGATAATTCATGTAGCTTGAAAATCCAACAACAATTGGGTAAAATTGTCAGTTTTTCTCAAAATTGTGTCTCAATAACAAACTCATGCTCTGGATTCTCTCCTGATTTGTGAAGCTGCTTCAAAATGAAAAAAAAAACAACAACCTATACCATTAAAATGAGTCAGATAGAAGCTTTACGAGGTTTGTCTGAGGAAGGAGAACCCTCAAATAGAGCACGTTCAGGAAATTGCGTGAGAGTGAATGTCGCAAGAGTGGCATGAATCTGGTTGCCCCTGGTCTGGGGACATGCGCCGGATTAATTAAGCTTGTGAAGAAGGGGAGAAAGAAGAGGAGAAGAGAAAGAGAAAGAACATGGGAGGCGGAGGATCATACCAACATCTGAAATCTCACATTTCCTAAGGAGAAATCCCCTCTGACGTTAACGATTCATTACCTCTATATTACACAATGGTAAGAAGGGGGTGGATGAATGGGTCAGCTGTTGATGAGGGCCAGTTCGTTCCTGCTCAGTTCAGCAACACACAAACATGAAGCAACCATACTACGTACACCTACCTATCCACCCCATTGTGGGAATAAGTTTACCTTTTTCATAATCTCAGTAGACAGGCTCAGAAGTAAAGGGACCTCATCCCTTTGGTAAAAAGCTGAGACCCGAACACCCACTCTGTTGGGGAAATATTTTACATGTTGCAGGTGAGGTTCTACAATCTTGAGGGATTCAGCCTGCACCCCTCCCCCCACCCCATCTAAGCTCCAGAAATGGTTGCCATGGAATGTTACAAGCTGATAAATGCCCTGAATTAGAAAATGTTTTGACACCTTTTTGCAGATAGAGAAGGCCTTTCCCATAACCTGGGGGTATTAATAGTTTTCAGAATTTCATGAACACTCTACGCCAGCTGGTCATGTTACATTTAGGCAGTCTGCTCCCACGTCACTCCAGTTGGAAACTGGTGGAGTGTGATGAATGGCAAGGTCAGCCCATGGGAACTCCCAGGAAGTTTGGACAATTGAAGACAGGCAGTCCCTTCGTGAATGCTCTCGAGAATAGAATGAAACAAGAAAGCAGCTATACATAGCTCACCAAATAGGATATGGTGATCAATATTAGAACTGAATAAATTTTTAGGTTTGTAAGTTGCCTATTGTGCATACGATTCATGGATACATCACGTTTCAAAACCTGCAGGATCATGGGCATTCTCACTGGGGCCTCACCCCTTTCTTTCTCTGCACGAATGCCCTCTTCTTGGGGGTTGTATCTGTTAACCCGTAGTGGGCCCTCTATGTATATCCCAGCGTGATTCCTGCTTCCAGGTACATCAGCGGGCATATGTTCATGTAGTCGCTTACTCTTGGCTGCAATAAGAACAGCAAATCCAGATAGTTTGTTTAACACAGGCCGTCATGATTTCCCGCGTGAAAGTCAGCAGAATACTCTCCTCCATGGCTAGAACAATAGAATATATAGAACAGGCATAGAACATTAGAACTATATGGAAAGTAATGCAAGTCTGCATAGTGATCCTTGCTTTTGTTCATTTGTTGTCGATTAGCCTGTCCAAGGTGTCATCTCCTATTTGTCTCCTGTATCTCATTATATTTAAAAGTTCTCCCGACTCACTCTGATTGAAGCTCGTATTTTAAAATGCCTACAATTTTGAAGAAACAAGGCGCTCGCCAAAAAGAGTCTCGCCTGCTTGTGCGATCGGTGGTTTCTACTATTCACAAACAACCAACTACTTCATGCAGACCTTCGTCATGTCAAATGAACACACATATTTTCACATATACACATAATTCCTAAAACTCCTAATAACTGACTAGAAGCTTTACTCTTAATATACAAAAGTCCCTTAATATTGCTTTTTTCTCCTTCCTTCCCCTCCCCCCCCATTCTTTTCTCCATAATAGTTGAGTTTTAAATCCCTCAGTCCAACTCACCTTCTTTGACCCCCAAGGTTGAAATGTTTAATCCCCGTAGCGAAATTCTTACCAAGTTGGAATTGGAATAAATCATTCAAATTGGGCACATACAATGAGCATATAACTGCAGTAAAATTTCACGGAGGCCCTATGGTGTACTTTGTTCCTCTGTGATTTATTCTAACAGACGCTATTATATGATTGAATTCAATCAATTACCATGAACATCAACACCTCAGATCCGACAAATTTTAACAGACCTACCTAATGATTTTGGCGAAATTCTTACCACGCTGGCAATTTGTATATTATGCAATTAGGCACATACAATGACCTCTCTGACCCCACTTTACCTTCAAAATGGTCGGATCAAAGTTTATCACATCCTACCAATTTTTTGTGGAAATTCAACAAACGTTCAAAAATCGCATAAAATCTGCAAATTAGGCCACATTAAATGACCTCTCTTGACCCTGACTTCCACTTTTAAATTTCTCAGGTACCATGGTAGACCACACTAAGTTCCTTGAAAATCTGGCAAACTTGAAAAATTTGCATAAATCATGCAAATTAGACCCTTAATGAGCATATTTTAGGCTGAAAATCTAATCATTTCATCTACCTTCTCCAGTCCTACCTGCCGAACTACATCACTGTCGCACATACCGGTTTTTGCATAATCTTGCTAACGCTTAACAATAAATTTACATAAAAATAGGCTATTTACCCAACTTAATAAATAACTTTGCTGCCCAAAATTCTAATCAATCATGTCCACCCAACCCTGGTGCGACACAAAAAATCATAATCATAATCGGGGCCTCACGGTTTGTGAGGAATCCTGCTAACAAGAAAGTGTGACATACACACACCAACACACACCAAAGTGGCCACTAAGTCTCTTCCTGAATTTCAGCCAGGTTAGACAAAAAAACGGTTAATTCAGTGAACAAATATACCCTCTTCCAATACGTCTGAGAGAGCCCCAGCTTCGGAATTCACTTTTACCTGACCTTCATAATGTTTCGGTATAGAAAATTTCCTGAAAATGTACAGCACATCGTCCTGAAATAAATTATACACCTAGAACTAACATTTCAAATTGTCAGTATGCCTAAATTTTTACTTGATTCTTACTTACATTGGTTTGTTTTCATACTCCAATATTATCGCGTATATAAAAGATGAATAGTGGAGCAGAAAAGGAGTTGAGGAAGGGTAGCTGGATGAAAGGGGGTTTGTGAATGAGTGGGGGAGTATTCGAAGGGACAAAGAGAGCATGTCCCGTTCACTGGCCCGGGACAATGAAATGAATGTATCACTATCATTTTATTTTATATATTATGTCAGTGGGGCCCAAAAATAGTTATCGGAATTTGACAAAGACACAGAGTCATTGTGTCGAAAGCTCACGTACGTGAACATTTTATCACTGTGAGACCGGTTCCTATATTTAGTTCCATATATCTTCTTTTTACTTTCTTCATACAGGAACTACCCATCCTCTTCGTTTTTCTGTTTCCATGGCAGCAACCAGAGACTCATAAATGTCCACTGCCTTCATTCAGTTCTGACCAGAATCTCCCCTCAAATAAGTCCCCTTGACAGAGAGGACAAGGACCTGTGCAGCACAGCTCCCATAGTCCTCTAGATTACTGTGAGTATGAGGAATGTGGGCAAACTGCAGGCTGGATACAACAAGTATATTGTGGAGAATGGAAGAAACTGCATATTGTAGTTCCAAACCCATTTCAATACGAGTTCCAGGTGGAGTTATTGGACTTCAAATTTTGGGCCATTAAGCAAACAAATTGGGGAGATCCAATTGTGCAAAACGCAGAGTCACACATGGACAACCACAGGACAATGATTGTTATGTACTTGATCGTTTCATTTGTTGGAATAGTCAACATTTAGAAGAAGTCTGTTCTTTTTTCACCAAAGTAACGATCAACACCTACCAACCCACTAAGCGATCTTTCCAAGCTTAATGCTTTTCGAAGTGAAATTAATGTTTGAATTTCAATATAGAAAACATAAGAAAGGTTGTGCAGGGTGTGAAGGTATGACATCTTATTATAGCATGATGGGATACTTTCTAATCTTGCCCAATACACAGGCTTAACAATAACACAAACTTCACATGGACTATACCGCCGTAACGGAAAGTCCTATGAAATTCCGGTTTGGACTGACGCACATGCAGTTTTTCTCAGCTATTGAATTAGCATAAAGCATCCATTGGCCTTCAAATAATGTAGGAAATGAACAGATATTGATATATTGTATATCAGGGTGTTTGTGAACCACTGATCGGACCGTGTAGAACTCAGGGACGTACAGCAATCTCGAGTCCCTGGGACACAAGGTTTTATGTAAACACTATGTTTATTGTTCATGGATATTTACTAAATCTGTGGAAATATGTAAAATCTTTTACCAATAATAAAAATTCTCAAATGAAAAGAAGCAGGGTTGTGCTAAGGAGCAGGATTGCGGAAATATTGAATCAATATCCAGCTCTGAGGAAATACATTATTGTGGGAAATTCTTGCAAATATTTATCAAGCAGGGTTTGCAGAAATAGTGGTTAGTCTCAATACAATGTTGATATGAATCAACAATCTCAGCAATGACCAGTGTTGCATGGCATACCATCTTTCAGACAAAGCGGACCCGTTATTTAGGGCAGTCCATAACAGTATTAGTATTACAATGAATTAGTGAAAACGTCCATTCATTTTGTTTTTTTGCGAATTAGGCGATCTAATTAGCATATGCTGAAAATTAGTCAGTTCATCGACCTTATATTACATGTGCCAAAACCAAATCACCATAGCACCTACAGTTCCTTTGTAATCTGCAAAGAGGCTAAACACATAAATACATAAATAGGCTAATTACCCTACTTAATTATTGACTTTTGTGCCCAAATTCTAATCGGATTGTGAACCCAACTCCGATAAACATACAAAATTTCCGGTTAGGTCAGAAGGCCTATTGAATGCAATACAGGATGGTTCTCATTATGATAATGCATTCCGGAGACATTGGTACGATGTGCTGTGAGAAAGTGGATAATAATTTGGCTATCTCAATGTAGTGTTCATCGGGTGTTTTATAGCTGCCAATCACATATACTACCTCTTGTTCTCCTGTTAAGAATGACCACAGCTTTCTGCCCATCAGGTGGTCAACGTACCAATAAGCAGTCTGGAAATAAATCTAGAATGATGAATGAAGAGAGTGAAGATACTGTCACATTTTGAATAGAGGGACCTCACTAAGATGGAAGTTGACTAAAAAGGTCAGTTGTCCAATTTCACATCTTTTAACAATAAAGAGGAACTGTCATCTCAAGAAAACAATGTAAAAAAGGTTGATGCTGTGTACATTGCATTTATAAAGGCCACAGTATACGGAAAGTCATCGCACAATGACGTTCATTATGACGGTATACCGGTGTATCGGTATGGAATTACAATGGGAGATTATTTAACGTATCGTCACACAAGTCCTGTTGCCTTTGGCCAGTTGGCCACATTGACAATGTTCTCTGTAAACAATACATGCTGTTTAAGAGTTGTGAGGCACTGCACCACCTACACACTGATGATTAGTAATTTAGACTAACCTGACATTTAAACGAAGAACTTAGATTATGAGCAGTGACATCCACGTGACTATGCCTTTCTAACATGTATGTTGATAACAATCAACAATGAAGATGTTTTCAATCCAGAAACACCAGTTCTCTTCGAGCTGTTGGAGGCATCGCCCAACAATTGGGCTACACGGGCATACTGGGACACGTAGTCTGGTGATCTGGTGGTGATGTGTTGGTTTCTTCTCTAGGCGGAAGAATCAAAGTGAGGAAGTTGCCCTGTCTGAGTTCACTAATGCCCTTTCGAAGAGGACGTGAAATGACGTTTTCGGGAGCAAGTGGGATGGTTACATCAATGCCTCGAGAACTAGTCGGAGCTCAGGAGGCAAGTTATCGCCAGTGCTCATCACCTTTAAATACTTTTCAACGTAGCCCCTAATGCCATTCCAAAACAATGATTTTCAAAGGTAAACTGTTCTGGAAGAGAGTATTTTTGTGTGGTGATTGTTGCTACACCAATCTAGGAGGATAATAATTTTCCAGGCAGCATTTATATCTTCAGTTAGAGCAATTCGAGTTTTGGAAATTCTTTCACCTGAATGGCATCTTCCAGCTCTCGCTCTTCTCTGCAGGACAAAAGGGCCCCCTGCAGACTCGTTAGCAATGAAGCACAGCCGCTTCTTCCATCATGTACCGTAGAGAGGAGGCGATGGTAGACTCTGCGACTGCCTTCGTGCAGTGCCTAGAAAATACAACAACAGGAGTGCTAGTGCTACCTACCAATTCAAGTAGTCAAATGTAATGTGAAGGTACTTTTAGTTGTGGACAGGCAGATAATACCGAGACTGATCGTAGACCACGTCTACCATGGGAGAACGGTATTGCGGGCAGACAAACTTTTAAATTGGGGGCGCTATTGCATTTGTGTCTTAGTTTTGTGTACACCAAGCGTCATGAAGCCGACAGCCCAAAGTTTAGAGTCGCACAATGTTGTAAGTATTGATGAAAAGTATTGTACTTTTGCCCCTTCACTTACCTGATCCATACACGTATATGATTTATACATCTCAGTGAAACCCTGTAAGTTTGGAATGTTGTTGAGGGAAGCCGAAGCATTTTCAAAGGCAACCTTGTCGTCGTTGCGTTAGCATTACAATTACATATAAATTATTTTAAAAAATTACAAAAAAAGCATTACAAAACTTCGGAAGGTATGGTAGCATGGACGGTCAGAATCATTCCAATATGTTATGTTTATTTTCCCTAATTGAACTACGGTATGACAGTTAATCTTGATTGATATAAACAACTGGAATGACTCATGCATACACATATGGGTTTCTGGTAATATTTATGAGGATTTTAAGTTTTGAAGATATTTGGGATAACGAAAAATGTACATGTGCTATTGATAGGCTATTCTGGGCCATCACGTTGCCTGGTGAGATTGTGTGTTGATCACTGATTGGTTGATTGAAGGGGATTCCCCGGTTTCAAGAATCAATTGAAAAGATAGTTTTCAGCATGTAGCTCTATGTATAGGCATTACTTTTCAAATCAGTGTGATTAGGGATCACCTCAACAATTGATATATAATTTCTCCATAATGATGCCATTGTTGAACTGCAGGTTATGTAGGAATTCAGGGACCATCTAAACAACTCCTTACCCTGTGTGTTTTACACCTCCATTGCATGTATTCAAGCATATACGTCAAGTTGATGATAAATGCTAGTCAGAATTATTTCTTTAAAATCACAGATTGAACCATCTCAGAGTCAATCCATATCTCGGTGTTTGTTACCTTTGCTTCAGGTGCATTCTGCAACGGGTCTCTCTTGCAAAAATTATGCAAATTAGGACACACTGAAAAAAAAGGATAATTGCACATACAGACACACATGCCACATTGGTCACTGTAAGTCTCTTTTTTAAATACTAGAGAAAAATCGGGTGCGAGCATAAAAGCAGAATAATGAGCCAGAATGGTGGCAAAAATATATCTGAAGGTTTTGTCGAGTGGGGGCTGCCGGTGGTGCTTTCTCTCCTTTTCCCCAGAATTGAGCTAGGATTTACGCCCTTGCAGCAGTACAGATCATGTACTCACCGAATGAAGAACTGTTTGCAGGAATAGAATCCCTTTCAAATCTGGTAGCTCCAGTTGCTCTGAGAAGGTCCTGGTTACAAAGCAGTCTGGCACCAGGATATGACGGACATTGACGGGAGCAGTTGGAGCCTTTGGGAATGAGAAATATACAAGACATTACATTGACAACGCCTGTCAGATGGACCCTACCAAGGTTGGATACTTATTAGATAGTTAGGACTGCAGAATCATATTGGTAGAATTACTCTATGAAATTATGCTGTTCATAACGGAACATTGTAGCATTTCATATATTTTGCCAATTACTTCCCCCCACATTCTGCAACAGAGGAAAAGTATTATGTAATAGGGGTGTCTGAACTTCCATGTTGTGATCATATTAAATTATTTCAGCTAGAATGAAGTTGATAATGTTTGGCAATCCTGGATGCCATCCATGTCTTCTGAACCAGGAAGCCAAAAAAGCACAGTGATTTCTTGACCCTTTTCTGATAACCGACGCGACCGGACCATGAGTGGAGTCCAGCATCTCTGTAAGCCCGCTGGGAGGCACCTGTGCCAGGTGCTTCGCAGCCGGCTTACAGAGTGATTCAGAGACTTCACAACTCGGACTCCGTGGTGTGTGGTGGCCAGCATCAAGGCAGATGACGGCGTATCTTGACGAGAATCCGATGTGAGGGCACGTTGGGCTGGGATTTTTGAGGATTTGTACAAGGCAGTGCCCCTAAGCCTGGAAATTCAGATAGATAATGTTGCAACCCCAGTGGCCAAATCTGCTGTAGACTGTGAATTGCCTATCATCGAGGAAACTCAAGATGCATTGGCGCAGTTGAAGGGTGGAGAGCTCCCGGGGTCTGTGGCATACATCCAGAGATGCTCTTGGTGGCCAGACTGCCCTTGAGTTGTTGCATGGCCCTCTACTGCTCTGTTGGAGCAACTGGTGTCATTCAACTGATCTGGAGAAGTAAGGTTGATACTCTGGACAGCAATATTAAACTTTAGAGGGGTTACACTCTTCTCAGTAACCTCAAAGCATCATTCTGAATAAGAGCTATCCAGCATCAGCTGCTGCGTATCAGCGTCCTGAGCAGTCAGGTTCTACTCCCAGAATGTCCACTGTGGATCGCATCTTGGCTTTCTGTGTTTGTCCGAGCGTATGACTCTGTTGTATGAGTCTCTCCTGGTAATTCTCGAGCAGCGTAGCTGCATAGTCCGTGATCGCCAACTGTGCTTCTTTGAGCATATGGCTGACTTCCCAGCGGACGACGATCCTGCCCACCGTGTCTGTCTGAACGGGATCCGGTGGTGGGGCGACCGCGGGAATGCCATAGCTCATGGTTGGCACAGCATCGTGGGTACCTCAGGGAGTTGGGTGGGGAGGGCCAGGACCAGCCATGGTCGTTGCCCGAGGCCAGCCATTGGGAGAGGCGGGTGGATGCGTCTAGGTGCCTTGAGTTGAGTTAGTGAATGAGTGAGTGGTGAGTAGTGCAGCCTTTGCATCTGCACTTGTGGAATCTCACCTTCAAACTTATCTCACCCCCATTACTCACCATTGGCACATAGTTTCTGGCACAATTCAAAGTTGCAGGGAACATCGTCTCTCAGGTACTGCTCTCGAACAACCCGAACAACCTTGCCATGCTTGTTTTCAGGTTAAGAACTTTCACGCTTCAGCATCATGTCATCTATGGGAAGGAAAAATGAGAGGAGAAGCTAACTCCTGCGTCAAACCTGTGGAGTGTGGACAATGACAATCACAAATGTGACAAACAAATGTTTATGATAATGAAGATAGGAAGGTAGCATAGCGCGTAGATAGCGGGGGGGACGGGGGGGATACATCCCCTCATTATTTGATGCTGGGGGATGGCCTATGTGTGATCATCCTCCCAATGATTTCCAGGCATTTGCAGCTCCCAAAATAAAATGAAATGGGGGTAGCAACGAAGGTACCAGTATGCAATAACACAAAGACCTGACACATATTTCTAATAGATCGCCTTGTGTCATGTATGAGGAGGCACCAAGCATACAAAAAATTTGCCCGCTTAGGTGCGCGACTGTTTTTCTATTGTTCTGTCTATATACAGTAGGCCAGGCACCAAACCTCATCAGGAGATTTGACAAATATGTTTTTTCGCCATACGTGTGATCTACAAGTGCGGTGATATATGGGAAGGCCAAAAAGAGAATTTGATTTGGGACATGATTCATGTTTCCCCCTACCAACACTGGATTCCAACTGGTATTTTCCTAACACTGCACATAATCAATGGCTGGAGTTTAGGCTACTTCTAATCCTCATTGTTTACGTGATCGAGGTTTAGCATTATATATATATAGGTGCAGAGGTGGGACCAAAACATTCTGGACTGTAAATTTTTGACAAAAATTTGAACGGACAACCTATATAAAAAAATAATTGAATGACCAAATTTTCTACTGACTGGCTCAATTTTTTTCAATCATAGGCCCGAAAAATGCACTAATTTTTCCCGACAGTGATGTTCAAACAAATTCCAAGATGCGGGCAAACCTCGTCACTAATGGGAGGGGTTATGGGCGCGGAAGACCTCTAATAATAGAAGTATGGGAGGAATGATCAGTTTTCGCAAATTTACAGTATTGTCAATTTCAGTTTTGTTGCTCATTGCTATAAGGCTGGTTAGTGCCAATTCCTGCAATCTGGGGGTCAGTAAAACGAAACATTTTCTTGAATGCTACGGGCCAACTGATGGTGGCGCTCGACTTAGATGGTACTAATCACATATGTCTCCCCTTTCAATATTTAACACCTCAGATATTGACGACAATTTCACAGTTTTAGCAAATCAGTGCGGTGTACTATAATTTCGAATTACGGACAAGTTTGGCACATGTAGGCCTATTTATGAATGGCTGATGGACGAATGTAACTTGTGATATGAAAGGCTAGAATGGAACTTATGATATGACTCCTTGTATCATCTTGACTTATTGGATATGTATTAACCTTTCTATAGATTGATTTTTTTCTCATTGAATTGGAAATTGCAGACATGTGATACATATATCAAGGCTGGTTGAATGCAGCTCAAAACACCCAGCAAGTGCCCTTTTCCAGCCCTCTGAAGGGTCTTAAAATCCCAATATTTCCTGGTAAGCTCTGCGCCAACCAATGGTGGCCCTTGCTTAGATCGTATCTGCACCATCATCCCCCCCTCCATGGCAGCAACAATCATGCCACTGTGAGGTAGGCCCCCTAGACTACTGTAGTAGCCTGTATATATTGTCCAAACTATTTAGTATGAAGCCGTGATTGACTGTTCAAAAGAAATGGGAAAATTGACCTTTAGATGATTTTTTTACCTCAAATTCCTGAACATCATAAAGGTATCAATGGTCAAATGACTATAATGACCTACTTCCATGGCCACCTAATCTATTCTGTGGAAAAGGAACATTCAAAGAAGATGACCAAAATTTACCCCCTTGATGACCTTTGACCTCAAATTTCTGAACATCTCATATGTACCACAACTGGTCAATGGTTACTCTGACCAACTTCCATTACCATCCAATCTATCTGTAGAAAAAGAGCCCACTTGACCATTTGCACAAAATGGCCATAATTGACTCCTAGAATGCCCAGAAGACCTTTGACTTCAAATTTCTGAACACCCCATGTGAGCCTCCGGTCAATGATTACACTGGACCAACATTCATGATCACCCAATTTGTCCCATAGGAGAGGAAGCCACTTGACTGCTTGATCAAGATGGTCAAAATTGACCCCTACCTGTAGATGACCATTGACCTCAAATTTCTGAACACCCCATGTGAGCCTCCGGTCAATGATTACACTGACCAACATTCTGATCACCCAATTTGTCCCATAGGAGAGGAAGCCACTTGACTGCTTGATCAAGATGGTCAAAATTGACCCCTACCTGTAGATGACCATTGACCTCAAATTTCTGAACACCCGATAAGTACATGTATCATGGAAAAGTACAGTGATGTCTTTGTAAATGAACCTGGCCATTGTGATTTCATAAAGCATAACATAGACACTGTGGATGCAAAAGCCCGTTAGATTTTACAAGCAATCTCCATCTAACGGGAGAGTTGAAACTTCGGATGAAGAAATGTTAGACCTTGATAGCATAGCACCATCATCAGATTCTGAGTGGTATAGCCTTGTAGTTGTGGTGGGGAAGGCTGATGGGAGTTACAGATTGGCTATAGATTATCGTAAACTTAATGCTCAGTTACAAAGCCGTTTAATTATCCGGTTCCCACCATATAATCGGTTTTGCAATCCATGATGTCCAATTCCTGTGTATTCTCGACAATGGATCTAAAGTCTGCTATTATATCTCCCGCTATCAGACTCTGACTGTCGTTAGTAAGCATCCGCTATTTATCAGTTACACGTCAACTATTGTTTGACAGTAGAAAGATGTAGAGTTTATGTAATGTTGTGTCGGCAACATTCCTGCCATTAGTATGTCCAATGCATACAAATGTTACTGGCTGGGCAGCCAGCGAGCCGTGACAGGGGATTCGCATGATTGCATAAATGTTACCCATGTGTACAGTACTTGGATGTATGTTGAGATAAGTGTTAGGAATCAGGGGTGGGGTTAGGTTAGTGAGGGTTAGGGGTTAATGTAGGTTTAGGTGTTTGTAATGCATGATTTGGGATTACATCTTTAACTGTAATCTGACCGTAACCCCCACCCTACTCCGAGGCCCTATCCCCACAACTAATCTCATACGCATGTACACATGTATAATTATGCAATCATGCCGGGGATTCAATAAAGTGTTTAGTTTGAGACTTGGAGCTCGTATTCAATTGTGTAAGTTGTTAGGGGGGTGCTTCTGTTGTACTTGTGTCCATCCTCCTAACTCTCGTAGTACTAGTACTATAGTACCGTACAAGACAAGTGGAATGCTGAAGTCGAGATGAAATCCAGTGATGATGTAGGCTAGGTGAAAGCTCTGTAAGTGACGTTAAGGTTGAGGTTGTCGTGTTGCTGTGAGTCACAAGTTGAGCAGGTTGTCACTTGTCAGTTCATGCCACTTATGCTCGCTCGTTTTTTCCTTGCACTTCGCGTGCCTGGAATAGGCTTCCTCAGGATGTATTTCTACCTGGCCTGCTTTGATCTCCAGCAGTTCAAGAGTAGAATCAACAAGCGGTCTCTCACTACTCTTTTAGTTTCTGTACTAGGGGGTTGCCTCATTTTGTTAAGGCAATTACGGATTCGCCTTTCCTCTTGTCACTTTGTTAAAAAAAAAAAAAAAAAAAACTTTCATCGGCGTGGAGACGTCAAATGACGAGGAGCCTAATGATACGTAGCGCAACCGGGTACATGTGTTGAGGGGCTCGTAAACAAAGCAGGATTAGATTCGAAAATGGAATATATTAATATAACGGATTGGGGGATGATACAAGGACTCACCTCGATAACGAAGATAGTTGATTGTAGGCTTTGTATCTGGCAGAGATATTGAAGGTTTATGCTAATTTCGAAAGAGTAAATCTTGACCCGGACAACATACAACTACAAGACTGCACAGTGATTCGTGCCGGGGACAGTGTAAAATAAACGAGAGCACCAATGCTGCTGCAGCTCAATCCACACATTGCGAAGAGACCAATTGCTGATGTTGTTCACGGAAGCATCACGGACGTATGGATGCCGGGTAGCTAATATTATTCCTATGTTCTCGAATTTTTCACGGAAAGGTCACGGATTGGCCATCTTAAGTGGTCAACATTTTACTAATTGGTGCAAAGCAAACGGGCTAACTCTAAACATTGGCAAGACTGAAGAGATGGTTTTTGACTTCCGCAGTGGTAATCACGCTCACAACCCTATCACGACATTCATGGGGGAGTTGTTGAGGAGGGTTGAGAAAATTACAAGTATCTTGGGACATATATCGACAACAAAACTAACTGGAATGCCCATGCTAAGGAAGTGAAATGAAAGCCTCCCAACGCCTGTACTTTCTCAGGAAATTGAGAATGTAAACTGGACAGATCTATAGTGCAGCTTTTTACCAATCCGTATTCAAAGTGTTCTTACCTTTAACCTCACTTGCTTTTTTGGCAGCATGTCACATAAACATAAGTTGGATCTGGATCGTGTTAGGAAGTCAGCTGAACGGTGTATCGGCCTACCTCTTGCCACTCTCAATGATTTGTATGGGCGGAAATATACAGAAGAAGCTCACCAAAATTATGAGTGATCCGCACACGCTTTCATGACCTTCTAAATTACACAACAGGTCAGGCATCCGAAGCAGGTCCACGTCCAAATAATCCAGATCCGCGAACGTTTTCACGGATGCCATGCTTTACTTCAACACCACTGCCACACGCTAGCCACATCTTTTTATCGGTTAGTTTGCTATAGGTCCTTCTTACGTTTCAGTGTTTTTAACTTGTTCCATATTCTTTACTGTATGTTTTATTACCATATGTTGTAATGTCGGCGGAAATCAATATTCCGTTTTCTTTGGAAATGGATACTAAATCTATCTATCTATCTATCTATCTATCTATCTAATCTATCTATCTATCTATCATCTATCTATCTATCTATCTTCTATCTATCTATCCATCTATCTATCTATCTATCTATGATGTTCATACGCAAATAACAATTTTGAAAATGGTCGAAACCCAGCCAGCCCACCCAATATCACACTGTATGTACTCTCCAGTATACCCGATGAGATGAGCGGTACGGCAGACTCAACATAGGTCAAAAACAGCTCATTTGGCAGGATCATCGATTAAATCCAGATAACTATTTTGTAAAGAGGAATATCCCCATTCTCAACCAACCAGTGCCGAGGTTGATCTATATCTCGCTATTGTTCGTGTGAAGTGATATCCTTTGGTTTGCACATCAGCAGTTCATGTCAATAGTCTGTGAGGTACACGAGACGGTCATAAAGAGGGTCCCATACTACAGTGTGCAGAACGTAGGCCGACACCAAGCTATTAAACTATCGACACGTACAGGGCCAACCATAGTCTTAATTGTGAAGCCTTTTTGAACAAGAAGGATCAGGTTTTGGAAATAGAAATTCTCCTGTATAACACCGTTCGCCGTGACAGGTCAAATAAAGCCGGGCGACATTGTTGTTTGCCTCTGTGAAAAGATTCCATTCATCAGAAGGCGTGACCTAGAAGTGATAACATTGAAGCCGTATAGATTGAATTTGCATTACCATTGAACAAAAAATATTTTTATATGGTGTTGTCTATTGCCCCCCTGATTCCAAAGTGTATGGTATGAACATATGATCATATGCATACGACGAAAATCATATCTGTGAGGTAGAAGTTCCGATTATACGAATGAGTGACCATTTTCCAATATATTTTAATTGTATAACCACGAGAACGTCGAAAAAGAATATTTCGAAACCCCATAATTCTATTACATATAGACCAATTGATATGATTGATAAGAGTCAGTTTTTAGAGATCTTTGCAGCTGTGATAAGATTGTTTTGGAAATTGAATCTCTGATGAAGCTCTTTCTAAGTGGAAAAAATATTTTTCACGAAGTATTAAACCGACACGCACCTAACAAACGAAAACGAGTGAAAAGGGTAACTCAGCCACCATGGATTGATACAACTATTCTGAATGCTATGAAAATTGCCGGAATGCCGTTAAAAGGAATGACCCCATTTAATATCGATTCTGGCGCAATAAGGTAGCATGTCTTATACGTTCTGCTTAGCGGAACTATTTTTACAATGAGATAAAAATAAAAAGAAAACGTTGGTAACACAAAAGAAAATATGGAAAATCTTAAGAAATGTTCAGTCAATGAACCACGACCACCGAAGTGGCAAACCCACTTCACTAAGGAACGACGATATATAACATTACTGATAATGCCGAAAATAGTTATAAAATCTTTCATTGGATTTTACTTCAGTAGCGAGGAAATACACAGATAGTGGTATTTTTAATTTTGATTCTTCATATATTGAATCATGTACGTTCAAGAATCCCTTGGATACAACATTTGGGATACAACCTATTTCTGACAATTTTGTGCTCGAGTGCTTCTTGATGCTTCCCAAAGTGCAACAAGTGTCGGCGAAATAAGTGTTAAGATTTTTAAAATGAGCGCTAGACATATATATATAGAAACATTTATATCTCCCACATAAGTATTAAATCAACACTTTCCCAATTGGAGATTGCGAAGGTAGTAACGATCATTAAGAGTAACTCAATACTAGATGTATCCAATTACCGTCCTATATCGATTCTCCCTGTCTTGTCCAAAATATTGAGAGGCATGGCATACTGCACATACGAATTTCTTAGACCAATTCCAGTTATTGGTAATGCGCATTCTGGATTTAGATCCAAGCATTTTTGTGAAATTGCGCTATTACATGTTACTGAATTATTGATGGAATTTTACCGGAAAGAGAGCTAACTGGAGCTGTTCTTTTAGACCTCAAGGAAGCGTTTGATCTAGTAGTTCATGATATTTTGTTAAAGAAGTTGGAATTGTATAAGTTCTCCACCTCTACTATTGAATGGTTCAAGTCTTTATTGTTGAATAGAAGTCAATATGTTATCATGGCGGTGCTGGTTGCTGCCTCTTCTTGTAGGAAGTCAATAGCAGTGTCCAAAGGATACATTTTAGGGCCACTATTATTCTTGATCTATATCAATTATTTTAACCTGTGCCTAACTCACTGTATAGTTGATGTAGCAGATGATACCACCTTTTATGCCTCAAGTGAAGATATTGAATCTCTGCAAACTGAATTGAACATTGATGCAAAAATGTGTCAGATCGGTGTAAAAATAAAAAAATGGCGGTCAACACTGGTTGACTAGTAAAAACTAAATCAATGTTAATACGCTCCAAGCAGCGGTATGGTAGTTTGCAAGAACAGAAGAGTTGTCGAAACATCAACAATATTATTTTAGGC
The DNA here is from genome assembly GCA_026419785.1 of Sclerodactyla briareus. Lineage (NCBI taxonomy): Eukaryota > Metazoa > Echinodermata > Holothuroidea > Dendrochirotida > Sclerodactylidae > Sclerodactyla > Sclerodactyla briareus. Next base: position 41,069 of record JAODTK010000422.1, read on the forward strand.
AGTTAAGACAAAGAAAAAAACTTTTGGGGGTCAGAATGACTGCAATTTAAACTGGCAAGCACAATTCGATCATATTGTAGCACGTACTAGATTAACCCTCTTGCGGCGGATTAAGAGTCTATGATTAATCGACTTGTATACTTTATTATAACGGATATATCCTCCCAATAATTGAATATTGTTGTTTAGCAGGGACACACTAATGCCAGAAATATTGAGTAGCTTAAAAAGATGGATTGTCGTCTGGACGGCGTCTCCAGCCGAACAAGCGACGGAATTTGGCATGACGCTTCACGACAAAATTATTCGTAATGTGCAGCGAACATACGCGGTATATCGGAATCACCACACTTCAAAATATTATATCATTTTTATTCGGACGGAAAAAAATAAAATGGTGCGTGAAATTAACATTTGGTTCAATTTATCTAAATTGCTGGGTTGCAGTATAGTGTTTACAAGATTATTTTATGACGACGATCCATCTCTAATAAATTTGCAAAAGAAGAAGCGCCCCGGATTCATTATAAATGCCCCATTTTAGAAGTATCGCCAAAAAAACTAGGCTGGAAGACATTTGATAAACATGTTATGTTACCGAACACTTACAATGACGTATAAGTCGATCGACAATATAGGGCATGAGTACAAGCATCGTTTTTCACCTCCAGTTCTGATATCCTCTTCAGCAGAATACATTCACCCACTGGGGAAGGCATCAATGCACACACATTTTTATAATATCGGTTCTCGTACATCGCCACCAAAGAAAAAGGAATGAAATGAACGGGAATAAGGAGTATCAAGATGGCAGGAAGTCAGGAGGAAGATTAATTTTATTCGAAAAATGTAGTTTTAGATCATCTGAAGCATTTTTATATTAAAACACGCAGTTTTACTTGATTATCGAATTTACCTATTTATAACATTAAAATTTGTCATTATAGTCGTTTAAAGCAGGGTTCCCTAACTGGGGTGCATGAACCCCAGGGGGTGCGTGGGCCCCTTCCAGGGGGTTCTGAAACATTTCTGAATTTTGGGATTTTTAGGAGCATGTTGCAAATGATAAATATCTCTTGTCGCCATTCGATTACAATCGTTTTTAATTAAGCATTTATATTGATTCACTTGCATTGAGGGATCTGTGCAAACGTCATCTTCTGTACTATACCGAGGTGCGTTGGTTATCCTGGGGCCAAGTTCTGAACCGCGTCCTCCAGCTGTGACAGAAGATTAAAATTTTCCTGCATGAGAAAGGCAACATTTATTGGCAGACTACTTCGGCGACCCTACATTCATTGCGAGGCTTGCGTAAATCAGCAACATTTTTGGGCACTTAATGCTGCTCAAATCACTTCAAGGGAGTAGCATCACGATCGTTGAAGCATCAGAACGGATCAACTCGCTTCGAGAGAAGTTGCGGTTCTAGAGCAATCGTGTAGACAGCGGTCATTCGTCAACTTTTCCGAGCTTGCTCAAATCCTCGCAGATGAGGACACTCAGAATGCTTTCTGCTCCAGGCTTGTCTAGTGACCATCAAGGGCCATCGAAGACTCTGTCGCCGATTTGATGGATACTTTCCAAATTTGTTGGGGGTCGATCCGTGGATACAGGATCCTTTCATGATTCCAGTGACGACATCGACGACGACAAGGAGCTCAAGGATGATCTGATGGAGCTGAAGGCTTCTGGCCGCATAAAAATGCAGTTTTCCGGAGTCGCCAGTCCATCAGAGTTTTGGGCAAGCATTACAGGCCTTCCCCGTTGGCGGCGAAAGCGCTCAGAATCACACTACCTTCCGTCACTTCCTACCAATGCGAAGCAGGGTTTCAGCGTTGGTCGTCATGAAAACAAAACTGCGGGCACGCCTTGACGTCGTCCCGGACATGAATGTGGCCCTCTCCAAGACATCCCCAAAAATCAAACGCCTCGTGGAAGAAAGACAGGAACATCCGTCCATCACTCATCATGTGTGACCATTGATTGTGGGTGCTGCCCGTGATCTATCTTGTTTTCCCAAACAATGTTTGTGCAACTTTAATCCTCTTGCTTTTATTACAAACAAATCACAGTATTTACTATGCATGGACTTGATCTTTTACAAGGCACCGTTGAGCGTATTTTTAATTTAATGCACTCAGATAGTCTTGAACTGGGGGTTCTGGACAATCTGGCCTCCACAGGGGTTCGTGGGAGATAAAAGTTAGGGAACCCCTGTGTTAAAGGATCAGTTAAAACACTTGAACGATGAACACTAAATAAACATCGGTTTGTAGGTAATTTCTATGAGTCATATTTCCTGTTGCCGGAACGTGGAACGTACCGTACTGTCGGGGTACGGGGAAATCTGCATAGGCGGTGTTAGGGCTTCGAGTAGAGTGAACAATCCATGAGAACCAACGGTCGATTTCTTAGCGTCGAAAATTGGTCTCTTAGTTCCTACAGTCGGTCATGTGAGGCACCCCTCACAATCGGCCTGTATACCCCTTGAGGTACCCATGGCAGGGATATACCAATTTATGCTCTCTACGCCATAATGAGAATGTCTATTTTCGAGCTAAACAGATCGTTCCAAGGACTTCTGTCGTATATCGGGTGTTTTCCTTCTTGAAAAACTTTGATTGGTCGATCATCCCTTCCCCCATTCTCCTAGCTGCATGCATTGTTTCTGACACGAACTTATCACCGAGTATAAAGGATTCCAGGATAGAACATCACTTATCTCCTCTGTACCCTGATGAATAACACTGTTCGACTGGATCGATCGTTGTCTTATATGCGGATTGTACATTTTTTGTACAAATTTCATGCAATAGACCATTATGAACATGTATTACCCTTTCATGGGCGGATCTAGGAATTTCCGTTAGAGGGGGAGCAAAAGTTTTTGACAAGGGAAGATACCTTTGCACTATCTAAGCGGAGCGGCCACCACCGGGTGGCGCGCAGCGTACATGAAAATTGGTGGCTTAACAACCCCCCAGATGGCCGGAAACGGCACTTCCTGAGTGTTCTAAGTTACATGTAACCAGGATGCTCTGAGAAGGGGTTCTATAATCGGTTAGTGATAACTGACAAGTTCACCATCAACATGAACAAATCCATCAATGCATTGCCTCAAATGCAGGCTGCCACCATCATTTGTCCCTTCCTCAATATTATTAATATAAATATTATTGCCTTGAATTGCAACTGGCGTCACCGACTTTTCATTCCAGGAGTACAAGACATTTGACGGGGGCAACCAAATTATCATCTACGCGGAGCGCCACCATCGTTTGCTCGGAGCGTATACAAATTTTGGTTTACATCCCCCAGATGGCCGAATTGACCCTTCCGGGCGTCTTAGGCTGCATGTACAACTTCAAAAACATGGGAACTTTTAATGATCACAGTTTTGTGGAAAATTCCACATAGGTGGAAAATTGAGACATTTTTTTCTGACCTTTGTCACTATCGCTGCCCCGACTTTTTCTTTTGATTTTTGGCCAGAATGTTTTATATAATTGATCACCAGTGCGCACGAAGCGCGCTATTTTGCGATTTTCCCGGCATATCCGAAAAAAAAATCGGGATCTCAACCCAAAATAAAGATTTACCTGCTCTAGATCTACTGTCCCAATCACGAAAGCGGTCCATGCACGAGCAGCGCCCTAAAAGAAACCTCGCAATTGAAAATCCGGCGAGCATTCTGATAGCTAGACAGGCTGAAAACTTAGGAGCGCTGGCCGCGTGGATTCATTCATGACTGCGGGGAGGGGGAGGGGGAGGGGGAGGGGGAGGGGGAAGTGAGGATGGGGTCATGTTGGGCCTTCGGAAGAGCCCAACGAGCTAAACGGATTTTTATTTTCAGACTGGAAGATAAACCCTCAAAACGGCCTTTTCGATTTGCTTTGCGTAGCGTCTCTGGCGGATCAACAGAACCTAATAATAAGCTGACCTCGTGCCCGTGCTCTCTGCGAAGAGCCCTTACAACTTAAACTCGCCATTCTAAGCGAAGGGTTCTCCTTATAATTATTAAAAGAGAAGTTGCATGAATAGTGTAGTAGCCTCCTTAACACGCGCGGCCGTCGGCCGACCGCATTGAGCACTGAATGCTAATTTCACTTATTGTTAGTATCACTTTTTCGTGCAATGATCGATCAACTATTCACCCCCAATAGACACTGTAACAAACCAATGGCTCACCTCCTCGTCGAAATGGTACGCTCCAGATGCTTGTTCCGCGGCTGGAAAAGACGGCCAATTTCTCAACTGTGTTTACTTACTCTTCCGAATGTTTTGAGCGATAAAAACGTAGTTATAATGTTGGGAACCTTTTTTCAGAATGAAAAAAAACTACAACATCACTTCACATGCTGGCGACAATCCCTGAAAATTACGTACGATTCGGAGTCGTGTCAGTTGTTTCCCGAAGACTACAGAATGTATGTCTCGTTGACGTCATCGGGAACAATGAAAATGAAACAAGCCCGGTCTATCAAAGGTACAATTTTTTTCTTCAAGCCAAAAAGTGCCTAGAGTACAGCTCGACCAATCAGATGAATTCTATACCCAACCCCCACGACGCCCTCATTCATTCTGAAGTATCCGATTTGCCCCAAGTCGATTGATCAACCAGAAGTGGATATATGAACGTGTGTTTGTACGGCGAAAGCCACATTTTGGCGATTTTTCAGTCGAGTTGCCAATTGACAACACTCTATTTTTTTTTTTCAATAAGGAAGTGCCTAGCCCAGCTGGAATATATCCATGGCGAATTAGTAACCAATGGAAAGCTAAAACGTTTTTTTCTTTCTGATTGTGCATGCCCCATTGCTCTGGCGTGAGCAACGGCTGAGGAATGAATGATTTTGTGAAATTCTGAGCTAAGTTAACAACGGTTAAGACCTTCGCGGAGGTGAGTCGTTGACCCATGGCCGCTATGTTCCACCATGATTTATATAAACGCACGTCTCTGCTGTTACCGTGGGAGTAAAAATGTACAATAGACTGAGCGCTATGTACTTGGCATGCTCCAGTCGACTCTCATATGATTTTACCTCTCTTTTCATCGTGTGTGAGTTTTAGGACATTATTTTGTACATATTGCTCATTTTACCAGTGTGCATCAGTTCATTTGATTTGTTGAATTCAGTTTTGAACGTTTTTATTAGCATTCTTCGAATCTGTTAGGCCCCGCGGGATATGCGTTACGTGTGGTATCCGTTATGACGAATGTTTAATGGCCTCCTTCACCACACCGTTTCCTGCTTCTTACGTTGGTGTATTAGCAAGCCTGTGACCACTGAGGCATGGTATCCGATTGTACATGAACTGGGGGGGTATGAAGCCCGCGTACGTAGAGGTACAAAGGCTGGTAAGCGATTCAAGAGGAGATTACCCGTATTCAGTTACCTGATAGTGTTTGTGTATCTCAAAATGGAACCTTTGGATTCGTCGAATCAGCGAATATATACAAACAGAGAATACTACAGGCCCACACCGGAAACAATTCCCAAACATGGAGTATGTTTGTCAAATCTCGTCTGGTTGCTAAGGCCTTACCGGTTCTGAAATGCGTCCTGCTGAATGCTAGATCAGTGCGTAACAGGTCCTTAGTATTTCTGAACATCTGTGTGATCAGAATTTTGACATTGCATTCATAACTGAAACATGGCTGAAATCCATCCACCGACACTGTCATTGTGGAGGAACTGTGTCCCCCTGGATTTTGTGTGAAACATCGGGAGCGAAAGGAAGACGGGAAGGTGGTACTGCGATCATCCACCGGGAATCACTTCACTCAACCGACCAGACGAAACATCTGCAGGAATTGCCGAAGACGTTCGAGTTTCAGCTGTATTCGGTCAGTACCTCTTTACATCATAGGGTGATCTGTCATATACAGACCGCCCACTCGGCTTCTCGTTCATAAGACCCATTCATCGCTGAGTTCGGGCAATTTCTTTGCCACCTGGCAACTACAAGATGTTAACCGTGATTGTGGTGACTCAATGTCCATGTTGATATGCGTGACAATCCAGGTGTGCAGCAGTTCATGGATGTTATTGACTCTATGGGATGCAGCAGAATGTTATTGGCAGCACTCATAAACATGGACATACTCTCGACAAGACAGGATGATTGCTTACTGTCCTCACCTCCTGTCAGTTTGGAATCATTGCTGATCATCACACTGTGTGTTCGATATCGAAGGGGAACACGGTGATTGCCAACCAGTTAAATCTTTTGGACGTGATTACCGCTTTTCAACAACTTCGGAGTCATTTAATGGCCGATCTATCAAAAGGGCCCATATGTATAATATAGATATGAACAGAAGACGCGGACAAAGCTCTTCACCTGATTACGGTGGGGGTACTGAAAGCCAGTACTTGGCGAACATGCACCAATAGTATCACGTAAGAGGACAAAACGGAATAAACATCCCTGGCAAGATGATCACCTCCGGCTTCTCCGGTCGCGTGACCCGGAGGAATCCTTGGGCGCCGTTGGAGGAAATAAAAACTTCAGGTACATCGCGATTACTTGAGGGGAGCAAGCGGAAGGAAGGAAAGGGGTTTCGTTATATCACAAAATGTAAAACCGACTACTATCAAACCAAATTCACTAAATGTGATCAGAAGACAGCTTCTATTTGTTCGCCAGTCCACTGCTAGGATATGCTGCTGGGAATGTTCCGGCGGGGTCCTGGGAGAAGCAGAAGAAGATGTGTGACGATTTTTCGAGTTTTTTATGGATAAAAATCGATCGCATACTTAATCATGTTCAATTACATTTTCAGGAGATTCCGAAGGAGCATGAATTGTCAAATCTTTTCGAGGACCCGGAATAGACTCTGCCCGTTTTGATCCGTGAGTGTGGAGGAACTTGGTAAGATTTCAATTCTTCGCCACCAAAATCTTGTTCCCTCGACACTTTACCGACATGGCTGTTTAAAACAATCCCTTCCAATCATCTGCCGATCCTCACGGAACTAATCAACATGTCCCTGGCAACGGGGCAAGTACTCGCATCAACAAAAACAGCAACGTTACTCCTATACTGAAGAAGAAAGGCAAAGTCGCTTGATCATCTGACTTGAACCACTACCGCCCAGTGTCGAACCTGTCTTTTGTTGGGAATACAGTTGAGCGAATTGTTCTCAATCGGCTGACTACTCACTTACGGAGCACACGAGTTGGATGAACCGCTGCAGTTTGCCTATAAGAAACACCATTCGACGGAAACGCTCTTATCAAGGTACACAACGATATCGCGTGCAGTCTGGATACCAACAAGGCAGTTATCCTCGTTTTACTCGACCTCAGCGCTGCTTTTGACACCATCGATCATAGTGTCCTCGTTCCACACATTAAAATTCGTCATCGTTGTCCAGGGAACAGCTCTCGAATGGTTTAAGTCCCACCTACGTGGTCGCTCACAGGTCGTCAACGATGAATGAAGTGATGTCCCTATCTCGTGACATCAACAGAGGGGTTGCCACAAGGTTTGGTTCTGGGCCACAGCTCTTTCACTATAACACCCTCCTGAAGAAGATAATCGAGCGTTATCGCATCGGTTATCACAAATTGCTGATGACCTTCAGTATACATATCGTATAATCCTGCTGATGCTGAGGTGTTGTCATGGGGCCAAATCTACATGGAGAGCTGCATTCGGGGAAATGCCAGCTTGGATGGGACAATTATCTCAAGCTGATAAGGAAAAAAACAGAATGATTTAATATCATGTCACTTACCAGAAGGCACTACGGAAAGCGTGAACATTAGGTGGACAACTGTGTTATCGAGTCGTCTGCGACCGTGAGAAATATGGAGTCCACCTTCTATTCGGATCTGGCGATGACAAATATGTTTCTCTGTTGTCAATCCTGCGTCTACCAACTTCGAAATTGGTAGGAATCGACCGTTACTTCCACTGAGGCTTGTAAGGAGTATCATACAAGAGCCTTGTCACTTCGCGAATTGATTACTTCAGCACTGCCGGTGTGGAAATACCCAAAAGAGACAAAAATCCACAGATTACAAGTTATTAAGAACAGAGCAGCGTGCATTGTTTCCCGGGTGTCTAGACCAGTCACGTCACGCCTACCTGAAGAGCTACAGGCTGCCATGCCATCTCCGAATTCCGTCGCATGCTAACTGTATGTTAAAAATGCCTTCCACGACAATGCCACTATATATCTACGAGACATGCTCATTTGTACCAACCTCAAACGTAACCGGACGATCAAGGGCTGACCATTCCACGCCTTGCAAAGACTTACCCATAAACAGGAAGGTGGTTGCTCGGTCGTTCTCCATTGCGCTCCGTCTCTGTGGATGGACATTCCCGCAAACAATCCGTGAAAGCCCATCGTCAGTTTTAGGACGCTCTTAAAACCTACTTTTTCAGATACCATTTTAAAATTATAATTTCATTTTAGTATCCTTTTAGGGTTGCATTTTGTTGTCCGGTGGCCGGTAGTTTTTTAGTGTACATTTGTTTCCCTAATTTATATTTTATATAATATTTATTTTATATCTATTAACGCTTTTGCCATTTTATTTGTATCTGGTTGTTAGGTTTTATTCGTTCTTGGGACATTTCTTTTGCTGGCTAAATTTACTAGGTTTTTGTTTTCCTTTTTTTTACAATGAATGTTATATCACATTTGTGTTAGGCTTCTTTTGGTTCAAAGCGTCCTGATACTTTGGTGATAGGGCGCTATATAAGCACCCGAGTTTATTATTAGTTATTTAAAGTATATAATGCCAGACAGTCATATTCTTGGCTACGATTTATTGAGAAAATTACCGCCGGAATTCCGGTCCCTGGTGTAACCACGATGATTAGCATCAACATTTGAAGCAGACTTGATTGCCTTTTATGGTAAACGCTTCTGGTTTGGTCATTTTTACCCGATCGGACGGCCAACGACCCATTACAGAATGGACAAGACTCGGCATGTCAGATGCAGCCCATGCAGCACAGACATGAGGTGGCGAATTATGTCGACCAAGCTTTAATATAAATATACTTTCGCTTTCATAGCGCGCTTTACATATCCAACTCAAAGCGCTTTACAACCAAAAATGGACTTCAATAAACGTTTGAAAGAGTTCAGAGTTTGGGGCACTGCGGACCTAACTGGGCGTCGTGCAAAAATAAATTCTGGGCCCGTGAAAAATTATCAAAATTCAGAGTAGAGACCGTTGCGAACCCGCGCACGGCCCAGCACATTGGTGAAACTGCGGCCCTCGGATCACATGGGAAAGCCTTTCCCCTCGCAAAACGGCGTGGAATTATTGTCTTTTTTGGAGACGTTTTTCAAAGACTACCTTTTACCATTTTTCCAGACTTAACCATTTTCTGGCATTTATATACATTGCCATGGGACCAAACTATTTTGTGGTATGGGTAAAGTGCTGGAAGAATTGTTGTGAATGATAGAACCGCGCATGCTTCTTGGGTCCCTTCAATCTAATCACAGAATGTGCTCCGCGTCCCACTTGGATGGGGGGGGGGGGGTTAGGTAGGAAATGGCGAGCGCCATGAGCGGAACATCACCATGCGCCTGGAGCGGACACGAGAAAAGATCAAGATTGGCGAAATTAACTACTTGACCTTTCAAGGTGCATCGGGAAGCGTATTCATTTCATGCTTATAACCCGCTGAACAGCTGTTCAACTTCGACGACCGCATTTCACCCAAGAAATATGTAGAGCTGTTTATGTAATGTTTATCTCCCTCGCGAAGTAACAAATGAGTGCGCGCAAAGCGCGCAAAAAATCAGTTCCAATGCTGGACTTCGGGAGTATGACGGTCTCCTTGACGTAGGAGAGATTTTATGACGGGGTGACGATTTTATATCGTGACTACGGAACAAACACTAACACTGTTAGGAGCGCAAACACGATATATATTGCAGTTATTCCCGTTATTGCACAGTCAGACAAGACCCAAAATTCAAAAGAAAATTTGAATTTTAGATGCGCTCAGATGCGATGTCCTAGCATCTGGGAAGATATTTTCCCAATGTATTTGCTCTTTTTTCGGAATATTCGGTCGAAAATTGTTGGCCATTGAAGGGGGGCCGGAGGGGAGGGGGGTGAAGGGCGGGGGGTGGGGGGAGTTGGTGGGGGGGTCCGGCGGCGTGCGTCCTCACCTGGATCGAACGAAACTTCGAAAAATCGAAGGTGACACTGACCTTTTGCAAGACCCTTGATTTAAGTAACCTCAGTTGTGAAAAATTGACGGAAGATTATGGGGTTTCTAAAGGAGATGTTTGTAAATTAAGAATGATCCTTAGTGTGGGTGGAAGATCATGCAGTGGTTTATGGTTGCAACAACGTGACATGCCGAAACACCCCAAGTGTTGTACGAAGTTTGAAACCCCCACATGTGTGCGTTGTGTGCAAGATTGAACATGCCAGGAATCACTGTGACGCACATCAAAATGATGGATAGTTTGCCTGCAACACAAGCTTGGGCCATACCATATGCCTCACCCATATCATACAACTCACATAGCCTAAGACGTTTCAGGCAATACACCGGAGGTTTGGAAGTATTTTCGGAGGTGAAGCTCGACGCTGTGTTGAAAGACTATAAGTTTTGGACACTATTTGGCGAGGCCCCGTGGTCTCATGGACCCAACTGCCTCTATCAAAAGACAAGGGGAAACAAAGCCACACCTTTGACAGAAAGACCTGAACACACTCCTGAACGGAGAACAACAATAATGCTCGCTTAGCGCGCATTATTACCAATTTTCGTCGAAATAATGGAATTGTGACCTCTCAGCACAAAGCTGATAAATAGGAATGGGTTGCTTCCGCCCCCACCACGCCACCACCCCCCCTCCTACGAAAATAGCTTGAATCCCGTTTGGGGCATCTGGTGATTTTTTGAAATGACTGGAGGCGATCTGAAAGATTTGTTCGGCGGGGAAAAATACTAACTTCGACAAAAAAAAAAAAAAAAATGGGGGTGGGGGCCCGGTCCACTGACCCGACTGACCTGAGGGTAAATTATTCCAATTGCTGGGGCATCTGCTGAAAGACCCTCACATAGTGTTTGAGTTCGTGTAGGCGTGGGCGACTTAGCAAGCTTGGGACGACGAGCGAAGGAGATCTGGCCAGGTTGAAGAAGTTCCAATGATGTAGATTTGTTGCCATTCCGTGGAGATTTTTTTTAGGTGAGAGAGCAATTTATACTCAATACGCTTTTGATTGGAAGCCAGTGAAGATTGTGCATGATTGGAGTGATGTGCTCATACTTCCGGCTGCGTGTGACCCGAACGAGCCTGCAGAGTTCTGGATCGGCAGCTTCACTTCCCGTATCCTTTCGTAGTCCATATAGACGGCTGTGCCGTAGTTCAACGAGACGCTCAGTTGTAGGCTGGTCTAGATATTACGAAGGCAGCCAATGCTGTAAATTGCATATGAGGCTGCCTGCACAGCCATCTTCAAGTGAGCTTGCATGCTCAGTGTCGTATCCAATGTGACTCCCAAGGTGTTTGACCGTGGGGAGGCTGAATTGACAGTGTCACCATTGTAACCGGAGGCGGAGATACTTGCAGCAACGGGTGAAATAGACGCCTCGTTTTGGAGTCATTGAGCACAACTTGTTTCTGGGTAGACCCAACCTTAACCTTCGTGTGGGCTCTGTTGTCACGATTAAGAATCATGTATAGCTGCCTTTCGTCGCCCCACACCGCATAGGTCATGTACGATCCAGGGCTCAGTAAATCACATCACATTGTCAGTGTAGAGCGTGAAAAGCTGAGTCCTAGGACAGAGCCTGTGGACGCCTGTGCACACTTGTTGGCTATCTTCGCTTTGAAGGCATGCCACCCTAAAGTGAGTAAGACCATTTAAAAATGGAATTTTCGAATTGAACATTTTTGTAAACCGATCAAATGCTCAACTGTCGTGTTATTTTATCTCTGGAATTGTAATGAGACTGTCCACCGGAAAAGTTGGAGATGGGGCTTGTGTCAAGCTTTACTCGACTCCCCAGATTCTTTTTTGTTTGGTTTTTACATTTTTGGCTTTAAAAACCGCTCTCTAATTTTTTTTAGGGGGGGTGCGCGCCTGGGTGCGCCCCCCTCTGAATCCGCGCCTGCCTTTTGCTCCCCGCCAAGAATTGCCTGTTATAAATAAATATTCGATGATTTAATGTGTCTCTTATCGGAAATTCTAGGGAACGAGTTATGGCCTGAAAGAAGGGTGAGTGTAACGAGGAAGCCGTGTTTGGTCTCAAGTTAAACGGAACGCATAACTCTGACAGAGCGACCCACATTTCAAATACAAACAAACCACCACGTTATGCATTCTGTTAATAATTTCACTGCGGATGTAGGAGCGAACGTGGTCCGGTGGTGATATACTCTGGCTTTGAAGCCGGTACGATCGATACGACTGGAATTAATTTGCGGCTTCATGTGCGTATGAGAGGCGGCACCGCTGCCCCTAAGTTTCCTCAGAACGAAACTTTGGATGGGAAACGACAAAACGGCAAGACACGGTGTACACTAAGGAGGAGAACATTCCAACTCATCTCATCAAAGGTCATTCAATGTCACTTATCAACTTTTTATAACCACTTCAGGAGACCGTGCTTCGTTGAAATGCTAACACAGGATGTATATTTTTCATGAGAAGAGCCAGGAAAGGTCATTCAAGGTCACTCCAATGCTGCCATAAAGTTCTGGTTCACGCAACACTTAAGTGGCAGTTCCATGATTATAGTTTAAAATTCTGACGTGAGGCCAAGGTATGATTATGGAGATCTATTTCAATACGGTCTATCATCAAAGTCATTCATCTGCAAGAACGGGACAAGTATTACAGAAGTAAGATATTGTTACGAATACGCCAAGAAATCATTACACATCTTTCTGTTCTTGTTATTGGAAGGTTGCACGGGCGTAAATCGTGGGGGGGGGGGGAATGCGGTGGATGTATCCCCCCCCACATTTGAGGTAGGAGGGGATGGCCTGTACAAAATCCCCCCAGTTTGTCCGTCCCAATAATTATTTTTAAAATGATTATTGCATTCATAATAGACCAATTCTCCACTTTTATTCAACGAAATATTGGTATAAGTTGAGGCGACCAACTGAAGAGACTGAGCTCAGTAACTCAGTTACCCAACAGCCAATAACTGTCATTTACCTGACAGTCCTAAACTACCCTATCTGATTCGATTTTTCCCTGAAGGCGAGCCGGCTGGCCGGTTGCCATGGTTCCGCTGCACTTGCCACCTGATAACTTTGAAACGAACGAGACAAGAAATGTGAGTCACCGCTAAGTTCGCCGGCCGTCCGTCCACGCGTGCATGTAGTTATGCAGGGGCGGATCCAGGATTTCAAAAGGGAGGGGTCCAACTTGGCTCCGGCGAAAAATGGCAGCCCATAGGTTTCACCTCAACCACCCCACACGACGTTTATACCATTTTCATTCACTTTATTTTGAAATTTTCTCTTCGAAGTCTTCTTTTGCCCGATTCTTTTGGGTACACCCTGAGTAACCGATCGAAGCTACCCGACACCCACCCCCCCCTGTTTGCGCATACCCTCTCAGGATGCATGATAGGAAAGGAGTGGGCTCCCGATGGGGTGCATGAATGAGCGTCTTCTATCATGTGGGAGGGGGGGGGGGGCGTCACCTCACGGTTGAGAGGGATGCTAGTGCATTTCGTCCCCCAATTTCGACCAAGATGCTATGTCGCTCATACGCATTCGACATATTCCCGTGGTTTCTGACGTGACTACTGACCTGCGTGGTGGAGTATATGACCTTTCAGTATAAGGTTGGTGTACAATCCTTAACGAGAGCCGGCAAGGTGCTTGAAGCGCGCCAAATTTTTGGAGGTTCACACGGAAGATGTCCTATATGCGACAGATATTGTATCCCAATACACTTTATCCCATGATAGTGTAACACCTCAACCCATCCGCCACACAATAACGTGTCTCAAAACGCTGAATAAGTCTGGGAATAGAATTCCATAGGGGGGGGGGGGAATGCCTGCCCTGCACAGAGAGCAAATTACAACAGTGCGCGCGAGGCGCGCAAGTTTTTTGGGGTCATGTACATCTTGTAAAGGGCATGTCTGTGTGAGGGTACCTCAGCCACAGAGACATAGCGAGGGGACGGGAAGCGTGGAGTGTGTGGGGGGGGGGGGGGTTCCGCCCCTATGTATCCCTACTGTGAGTTGCGGGCGTGGTCGTGTTTAAACAGTCTAATTGCTCTTTCGCTCCGTTATAATTATGGACAATATTATTAGCGTCTATACGGGCAGTGTATGGGCCGTGTAACGGATCTCTCATTCTAAATGGCCGAAACATAATATCGGGTCGGAGACGAGACGAAAATGTGTTGGACGGCTATTAACTGGGAGCGCCATCACACGCCCATGCGCAAATTAACTTGATCGTCCTATCACTTAATTGGAAGTATTTGCCTGTGACTGACTGTCGGTGAGGTTTGCCCCCATTAACATAACAGGTTATGTTTGTCTTACATATGTAGTTCTTGCGTCATTTACGAGCAATTGTTATATAGCTTTCAAAGATGCAACAATTCCTTTTAACAATCCACAAATCGTAGATATATATTCATTTGAAGGCTGAGTAAACACAGCTGAAAAACCCTCAAGTGCCGTTTCCGGGCGTCTGGGACGTTGTGAAAAGTGAACATTTTCTTGTACGCTCCGCGCTCACCTATGGTGGCGCTCCGCTTAGACAGTCATCAACCAATTAACCCCCCCCCCCCCCCCACCCACTTCAAAACAAAAATCCACGCCTTGGAGGTTAACTCCATGGACAATTCGTTTTCGACTAATTGTACCTTGTAGCACCACGGTTGACGAAGGAGTAACGCCCGGATACTCAATAAAAACGCGTGACACGGTGCACCCTTCATCTACTTTGGATCAGTCGGCCACATTACGCGTGGCCTGGAAATAACCGTAACATATGCGGGGCAAATAGGCCAGTTCGGAGTTACAGTGTAATGAGATAATAGTGATATAGTGTCAAAGGTTGGAGGGAACGACGGTAGTTCGACGTTGAACGTACAGTTTGAAGAACGAACCTTCGAAACTCCCTGCCGAAAAATACTAATCATGCCAACCACAAATTCAGCAGATTTCTCCCCCCCCCCCCCATGCTTATAACAATAACATCCGAAAACATGGGATGAATTGGTTGCGCGTTTTTAAATAGTGGTGACAGCTTAAAACGGTACTGCTATGGGGGAATCTCGGTCTATTCTACTGCACTGTTTTCAGTGGTGAGCATGCGCCCTTACAACCACTGGTTTATAATTTGCCACTGAGTCGCGATACAGATACCTGAATGCGGAATGAGATCTAGCTAGATATGCCTTGAAAATGATATGAGCAAGTATGATGTTGGTCAAAGGTTGGGGTTAGTGGAATATCGTTTCAGAGGATCTATAACTTATTTCAATATAGCGGAGATGGGGACGAGTCGCACTCTTACATACGCACAATTAACATCAGTGATATGAAAAAAACCAGCCCCAGTCATAGTTGCTCAACGCATATGTAAAACTACTGATTTTTTGTCTCACTTATGCACTTTTGAGAAGACGTGCCTTGTTCCAGTCACTTCTCGGGTTTCAATCTGAACTCAATATACAGGAAAATAGTCACCCATATCTGTAGCTATGATACCGTGATCTCGTTAGGAGAAAGATCGTTACAGGGAATGGTATAAATTTATGTAGAATAATTTCGGTAATTTGAGTTGGCCTATCAATAAAAGCGAGGAACGATGAAAGTAGGTTAGATCGTAGAAAGTTGGTGAGTTTTCTTTCGCTCACACTGTCATGGGTATTGCGGTCCTACCGGTAGACCGATCAGAAATTGAACCCCGTCCTCCCAGCTGTAGGGAAATGTATGGAATACATTACAATACTTATACGCCTCGTGTTATGCCCCCACCCGAAGGTGCTTCAGGCTAAGGAAATCCTCAGGCGGAAATTGTATCGGCTCCAGTTTTGGTTGTGGGAGGACACCGGCGAGTTTCGCCTACTCTTTTCGAAGGGTGCCCTGAGGTGACGAGGCAGGGGTGGGAATCCCTACTCCCGGGAGCGCCATTTAACGTCCCCATCCGCAGACGAGAGTGTAGCTTCACTCGTGCAGCCACATGGAATAAGCTAACTTTATCATTTTTATAAGTTAGTGGGTGAGTATTGACGTACGGTGCCCCTGCAAATGTATACACATTTTCGAGCATTCGTTGAAAAACAACAAATACAAACAACAACAACAACAACAACAACAGCAGCAAGTCACTCAGTTGGTAATCGGGGCAATTTTCTCCGCTTTCGCATCATCCCTGCTGAATTTCTACATTCCCATTCACTGAATGCCATGTTGATGCTGGTTGGTCCTTATGTACAAGTATATCTGCTTTGAGGGTGGTAGGAATTGTGAAGGCCCCTTGTCTGAACTTGACCCGTAGCTGCGCTTGTTTATACATTAGGCTCGCCCCTAGGCGCACTACTCGATTGACAAACTCGCGCAAACTTGCGTCTTGGAACCATTTAATACATGTGACCATGGGGTATGAGTGTTGAACTCAGTAGAAGCCATGTCGTGTAACCGCAGCCGTTATTACATCCCCATTTGAAAATGGTGATTCATTAATATCCACGAACTAGGCACACACGTACGCCCGGATTGATACAAAGCAAAATAAATTCAAACCGACACGGAAGGACCTACAACTTGGCTAATGAGGTATTTCCGCTGGTACTCTGTTTCCTGTTAATGCAGCTCAAACTATTCGCTACTGAGTGTTCTGACCTGCTTACAGGGTCGTACAAACGCTTTTACAAACTTCAACGTCACGGATCTTCCATTTTTGACAATGGGTTTGTTTATGATTGCGTTCAGGTTTATCGAAATTATAAAATAGTGCATAATTTGCTTCGTTTTTTCCATACCAAAGGTAACATTTTACGCAGCTCACACACTAACGACGGAAATGAAGTCATAGCCCCATTAGCCAGTATATTTGTGTCATAGGAATCCCGACCCTAGCATTTTCAAAGCAACATTGGGATGATGAATATGTATACTTGGTGATGAGGAACTTAACGCATGGGTAAGGTGATGTAAGTATCAAGCGATATTCCTTAATATTTCAAATCAGATTACATGGTGTAGCTCGTGTAAAGCTTTACACATCCTGAATGGGACTCTCCTAGCCAGAACCCAAAGTTCCATTTTCCAATTTGAATCAAGAGCTATTCCAGCATGATTTCCATGTACGCTTTCGAAATGAAACGGATAGCAAGCCCGTTAAAAGGATCCGAAACGTTGATTAAACCCGAGTAAAAAGCCTGACATAGGTGTGATTGCGCGTGCCACTGCGACCCTCATAGTGAGACTGGCAACTTGGCTACTCAATTTTGGCATTAATACGAATTCCGAGTCGAGCGCCGAATCTGTGTTTGACGCTCACTCTGCATGAACAGCCCGACCCTCGTCCTGATTCTGGAATTGCCGGCTGAAAGAGAATGATTCATCTTTTCATCCCTTTTTGTTCTTTTCTGTCGTCCCACCTCATCTACCTCTATCTGAATAATATTTTCCCCTCTAAGTTCATTCGCCTGCACTACATAGCGCCCACCCCACCCATTCCACGCTACCATATGTCATCTACCTTCTGACATGCTTCTCCGCCACCACCCCCGTCCTGGACTTTCTCTTCTCTTTTCCCCTACTCGACTGAACAATATTAATCTCTCCCCAGGATCCAACTGAACGTCTTATACAGCCTCTAACGTTCATTTTCTTTCAGCTTCTTATTTCCCACGGTTTCCTCGTTTTTTGATTCCTCGCCGCAGGCGGAAGGGTTCCATGCATCGTGTCCGTGCGTAGGTGTGGGTGTGTCTCTTTTGTGTGTGCGTGCGTGCGTGCGCTCACGCGCGCGCGTGGTGTGGTGCGTATGCGTCAAGCGGCAATTTGTCAGGATGTGACATGGGTCACTTGTTCCTCCTAACCTCTCTTCTTTTTCCCCAGGAAGGATAAACAGGAATTGATGGTTTTCACGACAACCCCGTGTCGGCTCCCTTTACGAGTGTCACAAGTCTGGTCTGATGTCAGCTTCGCGATATTTACGAAGTGATTATTCACTTTCAATTAGGTCCCACATTCGGAGCAACTGAAAAACAACAGGTGCTCCTGCTGCGTGACGGTCGTGCGTAGGTTTGGGTGGTGTCCTTGTGTGTGGTGCGTGCTGCGTGCGCTCAACGCGCGCGCGTGCGTGTGCGGTGCGTGCGGGTGGTATATAGATATATATATAGATTATTATATATATTTATATATATATATATATATATATAATATATAGATACTATATAGATATATATATATATATAATATATAAGATGACAAAAATACACGTAGCGGGATTCCTTTCCTTCGATGACCCTTGTATTAAAATTTCGACGTTACGGAAGGGTTTACTACGCTTCCTTCTTCTGACATACATATGTTACATGTGCAATATACTATATACAAAGCAACTAGCCCCCGATTGACAGACCCCGACAGTTGCTATAGACAACCGCTATTCCTGTCGTGCATTATCGATCGACCTAGTTTGAAGGGGAACGCTTGGTCTACCCTTTTCACGGTTTTTATTCCGTGGGGGCTGGCCGTCCTTAGTTGTTATCCAGTATTGCTGCCTTTGTTCCCGTCGTGTTTTGTCACAGTTAGGCAGGCTACTAACCCAATAATTCAAATTTTAGTCCGAGCCCCCCAAAAATGGCGTGCCCTAGCGGATGTTGCGTTTTCTTGATTTCAAAAATTGTCCTATGTCCTCTGGTCCTTCGGTCTTAGTTCACACCCCCAGTTTCACCTACATATTGTTTTGACAGTCTAGGCAGTTTTTTAGATAGAGGGAATGATTAGTGGTGCACGTGACTGAATCCCAAATCTGATACGTTTGACCAGAAAGAGTTACACCTGAAAGTGGTCGTTTCACTGAGAGCGCTACACGTAACGCAGTTACGTTTGTGGGTCCGGTAGCAACCCTCCTGGCATTAGGGACAGCATTTGTGGAGAGTTTGCCCTAACGAGAGCTCCGCAGATGGGGCGTTGGCGGAAAAAGTACTTTGGGAGGGGAAGGAAGGAATTATTCTTCATAGATCCGACAGTTGCAAAAGTTGAATGCCTGTTTAAAATCTCTTGAGAGGCGGGAGGCGGGGATTTCTAGATATGGACTAGTGCGCGGTGTCTTTCACAGTGGGGTTTAGTATTGAACCCTGTGTTTGCGTTTTCAAACGCATAACAAATCGCAAACGGCAATATTCCCAATATTCGTAATACCTAAAATTGATAACTCGATAATACTGAAAAAACGGTAATGCGGTCGCACCTAAGTTATTAATTAAGCAGAACAACTAAAGAGACGGCCAGAGACCATGGTTTGTCCAACTTATGATCACCAAACACAGCTACACAGGCGTGCAGGGTAGTCCAGACTGGAAGCACTTGCCCACCTCCGTTACATCCTTTTCTGCAGTACACTTCGTAAGCTCTTGGCAACTTGCAGCAATGCGAGAGAGGGCTGTTCAGCATACATGCCAGGCCTTAAGGTCTCCTCTGGAGTATTTCCAGCCCCAGTCGGCAGGACTGATAGCTTCTGGGTTAGAAACGCGTGCTTGACTCCGACGATGCCGCCCTGGTAGGCCCGCACGTTGGCATGTTCTTCTAGAGCAGCTCTGGTTGGCGGATTGGCATCATAAGGTATCTGCTTCCGTGCAAACAGATCCAACCTTGCATCTCTACACTGTGACTCAGCACTGGATCTATCGTACATCCGTACAACAATTCTTCCAGACTCCTAACATCATCTCCCGAAACCTCTGTTGGGCAATGGCTGATGTCGCAAATGTGTCGTTGATTCACAGCCTTCTCATGTGAAGTAAAGCACCTTGTTCTTCCTGATTGGTTGGTAGAAAGGAGCTTGTACGTTCATGCTCGATGTTTTCTTAAGGCCAAACTCTTCTGTTTGCCTCTCTCATGGTGGGTACCATCCAGCTCAGCAAGGGCCGATCTGCAATGTCTTGGTCTCTGGACAAGCAAATCAGGTGAATCCTCTTGAAGGGATTCTTCAGCTCTCCTTCAACACAGTTTGCAGTGCTTCTACTTTCGCGAAGACACGCCACTAGGCGCTGGAGTCTGTCATGATGCTTCCTTGCCTGGTACGCTCCTTCATGCCCGACATGGCCTCATAGCCATCTACTCGACGACCTCCTTCCTGCCCGCTTTCCTCCCAGTGCGTAGCCCGTTTTTTGTGTGGGGGGCGAAGTTAACTGATGGTCCCTATTCATTGATTGCGTTCTGCTTGGGGAGGGGTAAAGGTGAGGGGGTGTCCCCGCCCCTTTTGAATTTTTTTGGCGGCATTGAAGGCTTCGTGCGAAATGGTGCATATTTTTGCTTCTTGATCAATCTATTCCAGTGGCGATTTTTTCCTGATTTTTTCAAAACAATAGGTCATGTACCATCATGGGGAACACACACCAAGTATGAGCTTGATCCATCCAAATGGGTTCGTAATGTTATTGTGTTTACAAGCCAGTCATCACACCACATACATACACACATACACTGACACATATATTCCTTGACTTTCTCAGTCCGACTCAAGGCCTCAACTATGAGAACCAATGGTTCAGTAGCTCAAACCGACAAAATTTTCATGATGTAGTGAACTGGTATGATGTGTTATTAGAATTGTACATTGATTTCAGATATGCTGACAGATGACACTGAGCGAGCATCATGGGAACAACTTCATTAGATAGATAGGAGATACACATAGTTTTCACCCAATGGCCCATTAGGCTCCTCAATGAAACCCCCCCCCCCCTTTGTACGTGACCTTTGGGTGGTCGAATGTTATATGTAGTGACTGGTATGATGTTATTAGAATGTACATTGATTTCATTTATGCTGTGACAGATGGCCACTGAGCGCGATCATGGAGATAAAACTTCATTAGATAGATAGGAGATACATATTTCTCACACAATGGCCATTGGCTCCCTCAATGAACCCCGTTGTACCTGGACCTGGGGTGGTTCGAATGTCCACCCGCAGTCAATGACTATTATGTCACAACTTCGTCAAATGGTCCATCAAAGGCATGAGGCATTTGAGGTCAAAAACATGCGAATTGCATATTAATCTACTATTTGAACAGAATTGCCCAGTACCCCCTTTTTGTGACCATCCCTTACAATTCCTGTTGGACCCCTAATTCCTGACATAGTCAATGATTATATTGGTTTCCCTTATCTGGCAATCGGATAAACGCAGGAGAATTAGTGTTTTGCAGTTTTCCAACATCATGCCCATGTTTTGCCCCTTCCCCATTTGACCTTGACATTGAGGTGCTCAATGATGACCCATTGGCTAATAAATATTGTGACAAGTGTGGTCAGATACTCGAAGCATATATCAAGGGTCCAAAACGTGTATTTGCATATATTTACACTTTGAACATATTTGCCTCCTACCCCCTTTAATTGACCTTTCACCTCCAATTCTGTACATGCACTAATCAATGGATTACCCTAATCAATTTATCAGTCAATCCCACCTACTCTCCAGAAGTAGCGTTTCACGTTCTCCATCATGACCCATTGTTGCCCCTGTAAAGCCAAAAAAAAAGTTTGGTCAAGAACATTTGGTGGCCAAAAAGTATAGGTAATACAGACTGGATAGATAGATGAAGACATGGCATCACAATAGCTCAACTAGCATAGCTGGTTGAGCTAAAAATGAGAAAATTCATTAAAATGACAATAATAGGAAATCGCAGGTGTGTTGATCGCTATGGGTAACAAACACAAACAAACAAACACTTGGACTTCATGTAAGATGCTCAAACATTATGATAAATAACAAAGAAATCAGTTAATTTAATGATATATGTGAGGTGTTATGTTAGGAGGTGTTATTGACACTGCTTCTTACCACATGCACTTGACTGATATGAAGACATACTGAGGGTGCATTTGAAAAATTGTTAAAAATGAAGTAGCATGTAACAAATATACTTAAAACTAGAATGAATAAAACAGCACATGTACTGCATGTATGGATGTCACATCCTAATATTAAAAATATCATTAATTTTAATGCATATGAGCAGTTATGTTCGATGTTGTTATGTATGTATGTATGTTCGTATGTACTTGACAGAAAAAAGACATATTGTGGGTGCATTTGAAAAATTGTTCAAAATGAATTTCCTGTAAACAAATTTTCTCAAACTAGCACAGATAACATAGATCATTTCTACTACCCTGGCATATTCGTTCGTCGAGTTGTTTTAAAGTGATGTAAAATAAACTTTCAATCTTGATATCATCAACATCCGGGGGGGTGGAAGGAACATATAGAGTTGACGATAGACTCACACTAAATGTTGATAACCCCGTTCACCTAAGCACTTGAAAGGCGTCGGGCAATAGTCCCCTTTTCCAACGAACTAAGTTCTATTTTTTCTTATTCCAGTTATAGTTTTTGCATGTTACGGGGTTTTCAAAAGTGTGATTATGAATATATTGTTTTAGTGTGATTGAAATACAATCCCTCCGGACCCTCCATCCCCACCCTCACCACCACAACACGAGAGGAAAAATAATCTCCTCTTTTTTTTTCTTCCGACTTCCACTGCACCCCCCAAACTTATTTGTGGTGCAGTCTGCCCCCTGCCCCCCGCTGCCCTACGCCACTGTATCATCCATCTTCTTAAGCTCCTTGGTCCTAATTCATTGCCCCTCCATCACTTTTATGACTGCTTGTTTGTTCGTGTCGCTATGGCAGAGACCTCTCTTTCAGATTTGTGAACAACAAATTCCCCTTGTTGAATTCCCTGGCTATGCCTAGATGCAGCTGTTCAAGGGACATCATGTGCTGTAGGTGAATCGAGCCTCTGGCGTAATTCACGTTGTTCATTGAAAAAAGTATGGGATCATTTCCTGACAGAGTTTCCCGGTCCAGCATAAGTCGCCTTCCCTTAAAGACCTGAATGGAGGAAACAGTGGTGAGCTCCATATCCAATACCAAATTCCAGAACTTGAACAGTGGCTGGCAGCAGCTATGACTGTGTCCTCGGATCTTCTGCATGGCGTGTTTTATGGTTGCAACAGAGTGTGCCGAACACGGATCAAAGGCAGCATGGAAGTAATGCTCACTTCAAATTGTCGACCCCTCTTCTGAGTTGCATGGTGAGCTGCCCACGTGATATCCACCTTATCACCAACTCTCCGTGAGGAGGCACATCTTCAACCAGGGGTATTCATGCTCAGGTGGACTGGATTGACGCAGGTGTGGGTATGAAAGGTGTCCCACTGAAGGCGGATTAGGGGATTCTCTAATGTAGGCTGGTCGACTTTGATAAATTGCGTGGGAGTTCTGGAAGTTTCTTTGCCTTCGTTGCAATAGATCTCGGCTTTAACGTGCCTCCACGTGGGGGCAGGGTTGGATGCTGAAAGGGGGAATGCTGGTGCCATGGAAGGAAGATTGGGCAGTAATTGCTGTCGGGTTATGGTCAATGTTGTCACCGCTGCCGGTTTGTAATATGGTTCTTCCTCCTGACTAGTGGGCAGACGACTCATCTCTACATACTGTGCCAATCACTGCCCTCCCCTAGTTGGGCTGAAATTTCAAGAATTCCATAATCAATGCTGAACCCATTCTCATGGAACATTTCAATGAGTTGTCTATCTCTTGTTTCGGCGAAGATGGACAAACCAAATACACAGCGAATGGTGTCTCTGGTCTTTGAATGTCTGTGGAATTGTGCTCTTCGTGATGATCTGCGAGCAATTATACTGTAGCAGCTGCGCAATGTAAGGTGGTTCAGATTTGGACGTTTCATGTTGCAGTTGCGACTTGATTTCAGCTTTTCCATTGTTTTCGACCAGGAGACGAATGTATGATGGGCCCTCCAAGCTCAGGGATTGTGCAATAGCAAGCTGGCTCTTTCAGGCGTGGGGCCATGACATTAGGAGAATCAACACCCAACTGGGTAGCTGATCCCTGAACAAAGGTCAGGCAATTGCGAAAAATGGGTGGTTAAGATTTCACTGCATGTTTCGTCTCGATGATGTAAGTCACCAGTTCAGAAAAGCCATCAGGGGAGTGAATTACCTTCGGGCATGGGTTTTCCTTAATGTTGTTTTTTTAGCTTCGGGTAAGTTCGTTCTCTGTTGTATAGAACGGCTAAACAAGTAGGGTGATATTTCAGCTCTTGTGTGAGACATCTCCTGCCAGGAGCTTTCCATCAAATGAGTGTCTTTGCACAGTCATTGATTCTCTTGTAGTTTCATGGTCATGCTTCCTCAGGCTGTTCCTGCCTGATCGCAGAGGAAGCATTCTGACATCATTGGGTCCGAGATTCGCCGTTGTATTTTACTGTCACTAGGGCTCTCACTGCTATGAGCGCAGAGCTGCCCTTTTTTCGGCAAGGACCATACATTTCTTACTTACCGTATGCGAGTTTGTAAGTTTGTCCAGTTCCTGAGAGATCGGCTGATTACCTCACTATTATGGACTGTTGCGTTTGGTTGTATGCACGAGGACCATGTCAGCTTGACGTAAACGTTGTGACATTGAAAATGAATACTGAGCCCTCTGCTAAAGCTGAATATTAGTTGGGGTATCGTTTGTGCCCAATACATTAACGTGGGCACCTTGTGTTTATTGATTGAACTAGTTATGCGTCTGCTTCCACACCTAGCCTGTGGTTCATCCACGTCATTCAAAATCAGTGCGATCTGGATAAATGTGAGCTCCTATTCATACTCTGTTATAGTGTTCGGCCACACCCCACACCCAATTATGAATGAAAGATGTATGGGGAGACTCGTGAGACCAAGAAAAATGGAACTCACGTGACCGGAAACATAGTTTCGAAACATCATCTCTCAAGTCGGCCATGTGGCGCCATTTTGGAAAATATGGCCCCATCTTGCATTTTAGGTGGATAGTCAGACAAAATGATTAGGCGTAGTCTTGGACATTCACATAATTCACATTTGGTGCTCGATCATCATATGCAAGGTGAAGTATCTTCCTGCAAATGGAAAAAGGGTTAGCGAGAACTACCCACAGCGGCCATTTAAAAAAATGGCCGCCATCTGGCTTGTCAGTGGCAAGTCGTACAGAAGGATTAGGCCTCTTCTTTGAAATCACTATATCACATCTAATGCCTCCTATAACGTTGGACAACACAAGTATGACAGAATATCGGAAAAAGAGGTCATGTTTTATTTGGAGGCCATCTCGAAAAATGGCCGCCATCTTGGATTTTTCGTGGCAAGTCGTGAACAGAAAGATTAGGCCTTCTTCTTTGAAATCACTATATCACATCTAATGCTCCTATAAACCGTTGGCAACACAAGTATGACATGCAATATCCGGAAAAAGATGTCTGTATGGCGGCCATCCTGAAAATGGCCGCCACTTGGATTTTTCAGTGGCTAGTCGGATAGAATTATTAGGAATTTCCTCAGTAACATCATGTCAAATTTGTGGCTCGTATCACTATTTTGCAACGATTTACTGCAATATGCTGTTAGCTGCCCCAATATGAGCCGGCCCATTGACCGAACACACTTAGATGAATGATGCCGGATGAGACTCAGGAGAAAATTTTGCCAGGATAAGTCACCCACACTTTCAAGCTTACATTCATAGATGGCATGGCAGCCCCAATTCAATTACCTAACTGCTTAGAATTTTCGCAATGGTGGCCGTGGTTTTTTTTGCAAAAAATGTTTGGCGCGGCTTCGCGCGCGGTTGTGTTTTTCTTCTATCGAATCCCAAGTGTGGCGCTTGATTTTCACCCTTTTCTGTAGGGATATACGTATTCTTTCAAACGTAGAGAAAGAGAAACAATTTAATAACAGACTCAATCAAAAACTATGCTTTTAGATTGATGGTGTTATCTTCGAATGTTTTACCTTCAGGTTATAGCCGATCCATCTGAAAAAGCCATTTTACTTACGTTTCAACTTAACTAACTAACAAACATATACGGACATCTTCGAATTGAAGACTTGGAGTTTAGTTATACACCCAAAATAACAATTAGCAATTTTGCACGATCAATTGGGTGCGCCATTCGAAAGACAGCCGGGCAATTACTGTAGAGCCTACAGATTAGTTTTATACAGTCATGGTTCCCTATTGGAGTCGCCGGGGGACGCCGATGAAGCGACGTACTGGAATGTGCGTCGGGAGAGAACAAGCGAAGAGGTGCGTGCTATATAGTACGGGTTTGTGACAAGTCACTAATGATCAGGGGTAATATCTGCAAAGCGTTGAGCATGTTCTTCGGACGTGGAAGCGCGATAAAGAGAGATATTATTATTATAAGTAAAATGCTAAAAAAATTAGCCAAATTTACAAAAGTATCGGGGGTCCTTCAAATTCCACCCAAATTGAGTATCGTCGTGGTGGCCCTCGTCCTGAAACCAGTTCATCAGACGCGGTTCTACTACCCCACCCTCCCAAACAAATCCTGCATCAAAAACCGCATTTGTCATGCAATAGGCGGAAAGCGTTCATATATCTGAAATAATCTGTTAACGGGGGTGGAAGGACGCCCATGAGTTGTATGACTTTATGGTTGTATGACTTTAATAAATCGGGTGTGACGCATGTGATTGATCCCAAAAAGTTTTTGTCTGGTTGTGATATCAAAAAGGCTTTACATTTTGTCCTAGGCTGGTAGTAAACCGCATATATACTCGTTATTCTGTAACCGTTAACACTGACCTCGGAGCAGGGGTGTAACCAGCTCAGGAGCCCGAAGTAGCGAAGTTATGAACATACATTTCCCCAAGCTTAAATTATCAAAGCGCGGATTACCCCACAATTTCGGAAGCGAAAAGCGCCGAAAAGCGCGACCATAGGTGGGCGCGGATCGTACTGTGTAAAAAAGGACCTCCTACATCGTCGGAAATGAGACACAATTCAGGCCTTGCATCTGAGGGTAAATATTGTACTGAGATCGGGTGAAGTCCCTGCCCAATTATAAGTCAGAAAGAGAGGCATATGAAAACCAGTTGGGGGAAAAACCCATCATACACAGGCATCGAGTCATGTGCATAATCAAGTTGAAATCGACTCGAGAACTCGAGTAGTGAATGACAATAATTTGGGGAAATCTGGAGAAGGCAATACGAGAGGTGGGGAGCAAAACTGAAATGTAACCCAAAAATATCCACTGAGTGCCAACATTTTCATTGAAGCCCCCCCCCCCCCAATTTTTAAAAAAATGGTGGTTTTTCCATATTAGGTACATGTAGGCTACATGAATTCATGAAATTTTGGAATTTGAGATTTAAAAATTTAGACAACCCTTGAGATTTGAAAAATGTTATTGGATAATATGACAAGCCCGTCGTTTATGTTCCAGGCGCATCTACAAAATGACGGTTGCGCCCAATGCATCAGCTCCGTGCAGCTCATGCATGCTCAGCTAGGTCAGGAAAGGACTGAAAAGTGCTTTCCTGGCATCTATAGGAGGCCTTATTCTCAACATGTCCGTGTACGCTACGCGTCACCGATGATGCTTCTGCTTAGATAGTAAATACCCTTACGAAAGTAGTCAGCCCCCCCCCCCCTCCCCCCCCCCCCCCCCCCCCCCCCCGCCCCGAGCGCAGCCCGCTGAAAAGAAAAAGAAATTGATGCTACGCCACTGGATGCAACTGTCAGTACCGAAAGTACCTTTCAATTTCCTGCAATCTGATGAACTATTTTCTCTCAAAACTTCCTCAATGATCTGCTCCAAGTGATGGTGGCGCCGTTTTGATAAGAAAAAATACCTCCACATTTCACGACGGGTGTGTACGTTAGGCCTATTTCGCACTTGTCACTTTACCGGTCAGATATTAATGGATAACATGAAAGGGGGTTGGTCCTAGCTCCACCTGTTTATCCAATGTTAAATATATGTATGTATGTGATGTATGTAGTAGTATGTATGTATGTATGTATGTATGATATGTATGTATGTATGGAGGTATGTATGTATGTATGTATGTAGGTATGTGATGATAAACTTGAAAGCTGTCAGACGTATATCTAACGAACTCAAACATGCATCAAAGTTCAAATAGGTATGTGGGTTGCACGTATGGGAGGATGAACCCTATTTTTTTGGTGTTGGTCAAGGTTCATTAAGGGCAACCATTAGGACCAATTTACTATCTTGGCAAACGGAAAAATTTTAGAGGGATGTCGTTATGGAAAATTTTGTTCGTCCGGGCGAAATACATCTGGTGACTACTCTGACCTCATTGACCTTTTGACCTCGTTTTACCTTTTGACCTCGTTTGACCCTTCGACCTTGTGATATTGAGTCCTAATTTTTTGTGATGACAGGATTCGTCTCGTTGAAACAAACATAAAAGTGAGAATTAGACAAATGTAATACAACACTACCATCACGAGCTATCTCAAGGAACGCACATGTATGAAAGGTCAAGGACGCCCCCTAAAACACTGGAATGTCGCTAAATTTCACATTTGTCATGCCATCTTGGCAACACAGCATTTTAGAAGGGGGTTTTAATGTTGTAATGGAAAGTTTTGTTGTCTAGGGCGAACTGCATGATTTTGCTATTGCATGGAGCCTAAATGTCGTTTGACAAACTTTATGAATATTTCGGGTGGCAAACCTGCACTCAGCCCAAAATTTAAGATTGCTTTTGACATTAACTATGCCCAGTGCCCCGATATAGTACCTCAGGCAGGGGCATGCATGTGATACCCAATTGAGAAATCAAGTAAAAGTGTGTAGATATGACTGTAGATACACCTGTATGACTCCCAATTGTCCGCCTTTTTCATTATACACACTATTTCCCTGGACAGACTGCATGATATTGTTTTGTGGCACTGCAGTAATGAGCATAAAATCTTCACCATTGTGATCTATAGTCAACAGCGGTTTTGTGTTATCACTGGTCCAGTCTCAAGGACACACCTATAACTTGCAATGTGTAATGGATGTATTAAACTCGCAGTATAGCCATGCATACCCTAACTCCCAGTGGCCTCTGACAAACTTGGATGATTTATTTATGAGCATTCTCAACAAAGTAGGCCAATCTAAAGTTAATTAAAAAAGTTACCACCAGTAGTGTATATTGGCAGAGGGTGGGGGTTGCGAGACCCAGCACAAACGGGAACAGTAACCCTGCCACCCCCCCCCCCCCCTCTCCATAACGAAAGGTCTCCGCACACAACTGCAACAAGGAGTTTGAGCTGAGTTGGGCTTAAAACAGTAGAGATAAAAACCTTTTTAAAGGCTCAGTGAAATTAAGCATTCTAGATGACTCCAAAACTTGTTTCTGTTAAGAAAATATTTAACGTTATGAGACAAGAGAAAGATAGAATCTTTCAAAAATCTGGGTCAATGACAGATTTGACCCGATTTACCTAGCCTGCCCGTTAAAAGATACGTTGTTATCGTGGAAACCACTAATCAGACATGATGGCATATCTGGCTATACTTGAAAACTGCCAACTCCTCTGTTAGTTGCTCGTACCCCCCCCCCATATCTGTTGTTGTGTGGTCAGGTCAAAAGCTTAGTGAGCCAAACAGATATGGGAGATTTGTAGCAGCCAATATGCAAGAATCACTACGCCCAGTGTTGCGTTCTTGTTTGGTATAGGTTGTGTGAATTTTGGTCAAAAAATAGGAAATTATCAAAAGTGATATTTGGCCAATTTTGGCGTCATAGTTTATGGGGGTCAGGTCAGAGGTCGTCTGAGGTCCACAGAGTTAAAAGTCTGGAAACTCCCGAAAATTAGTGTGTAGCTTTCTATCAAGGTACAGGACCATATTGTTAGTGGGAAAAATGGGAAAGTTGTCAGACATTATGTTGCCCTTAACATGAGGCCGGTACAATCTCCCGTTTGTTTTTGTTGGTCTATAGGTTGTCAGAAAGGAGGTCAAGGGAATCACCTAAGGCTGGGTTCCATAGATGCGTATGCGTATGTGGAAAATCGCCGATTTACGTGAACTGAAGCGGGGGATAGTGTTGAATATGTTCTATTTAGTTTTCAAAGGAAGTATGGTCCAAAGAAGCAAAAAAATCATAAACAAAGCAAACCAACGATGAATATGCGAAATGAGCACATGTTCCAATGCGTATGCGGATGCGTATCACCGCGAATGACATATAGGACTATCACCTTAAAGGCAAGCAACGACAAATGCATGGGCTGCTGCCTTCGTATTGTGCTTTTCGCATACACTTATAGTGTTTTCTCCTCTGGAACAAACATGCATATTGTCGTTGCTTGGCGTTTTAAGGAAGATATTCCATATAATTAATTCGCCGTGATACGCATCCGCATACGCTCGGCGTACATGTGCTCATTCGCCTATTCGCCTATTCGGCGTTGGTCTGCTTTAATTTATGAATTTTTGGCTTCTTTGCAAACTAAATAGAACAATTCCAACACTAGCCCCCGTTCAGTTCACGTAAATTGGCGATTTTCCACATAAGCACCATGGAATCCTAGCCTAAGCCTTTTGGCTTTCTGGTTATTGTTTCTACTTGATTCCTATTTTAAAATGCTCCCAATGTACTTGAATGAGTTCGTTGCCATTCGAGGGTTTGTTCCTAGTCCCAAACTGACGTTCATTCCGTTCACAGTGCCAATTAGGCAGCCTCGAAGTTAAGGGTTCCGTTTCACCCAATGTTCCCCCCACTTATTTTTTCATTGACACTCAAGCGAATTTCATAGCCCTCACTTCCTTTTCAAATTGCTTCTGTAAACATCCTCAACTCAGTGAGATACTCAGCCTCGGGGTTTACTCCAAATAGTATCAGTTGATGGAAATGGACGTTGAATATCATGGATCACACCTGTATTATAATGTTTCACAGGACATATATAGGGAATTTTTAGCAATATGCGTGATCAGGCGAATGGGAGGAAAAATTGAATGAAATAACCAAATCACACAAGGAGCATACAGAGCGAGAAGGAGCACATTAGAACTGGTTTACACTGTTAAACGCTTGCAGAAGCATTCGGCACTGTCGAAGAAACACCTTGATCCAAGATCTCAAATACTAGGATTCTAGAAGAAGACGAACTGCACATGATGGTCATTTTGCTCAGCCCTCAAAATAATTAACTATTCCACGACCCGTTTGCTAATTGGACTGGTCCTATTGTTTAGCTGCTCCACGTGAACTGCAGCATCACGCACCATAGACACTTGCATCTAGCATTTCATCTGGTACGGACCTAATCACGCCTTTATGTATGCTGACGCTTTATCAACGTTAAATGCAGGTCTCACCAACTTCGCACGAAATTAACGAAGATTATAATTATTGTCACTGTTAGTTTTTAGTCCTAAACATCAGGCCTACTACAACTTAGTTCATCAAAATCACACAATTCGCAAGTCTATAAACGCGAACCTTATCAACGTACGTGCCTTTAACTTTATACAATTACCAGAGCAAAATAGCCAACGTTATTAATTGGCATTTTCCCAATTAGCAACCAGGTGTTTTATCATTCAACAAGCCCATAAAATAACTGTGAGTGAGTATTTAGTTATTAGTTGGAAAGTAGCTTTTTACTGTCAGAAGGAGGACTTACGGTTCTAGACTTAGGGCGGTTTTATTATAAAAGCCACCTTTGTCTATGCACACGTGGACACCGTCACCAGTGGGCAGCGCCATCTTGGATCTGACAGTGAACCAGCTACAGCCGGCCAGACGAAGTATCGGGGGATGTATCGAACCGATAAGATTGGAGGCCGTCAGGGTACGATCATCCTACTCTCCATTTCTACAACACTTACGTTAGAATTTGGGGGGGGGGGGGGGGGGGGAATACCTGGGAAGGAAATAGTCACCAAGATCGGAGTACCTCAGGGACATTGTTTTGTTTCAGTCCCATTCTATTCACACTATATCTGGCAAGAGCACTGAGGGAGAGAAACAGACCACGAGGAGACCACTCATATGCAAAGCCAGACAGACAAATCATACCCAGTACACCTTCAAGGCCATAATTATGCTAACCTCTCAGACGGATAGGAATACATTGAACAACACTATACAGATGATATCTGTTTCATCACAAGCGAAGAACACATTGCAGATAGCGTCAGGCGAAACGTACCAAAGAATTTAAACAACAGAAAACCAAAGAGTCAACGAGGCCAAAACAGAAGAAGACATCATCAAGGGAGGTGAGGATGAGGAGTGGAAACATTGTAAATACCCGGGGAGCGAACTGGACACCAGGTAAGATATAAAGCGACGGAATGTCTGGCTTTGGCATAAATTGGAAATGAAATAAAAATGAGCCTATATCGAGGCATATATCACAGCTGTTTATGTCTAACAGAGACTTGTTGACGCTGAACAAACAAGCTGGAACATCTTCACTCTTTTCAACCTATTGAGGAAAATTGAGGAAAAACAGAAGAACCGAACAGGAAGCATGGGGTGTCAAATGAAGAAAGAAGACGACTACAGTATCTGGTCACCTCTTGGACTTTCAAGAAATAACACCTGCGAAACAAGTATGATAGAAAGCAGTAAGACTATGAAGAGACCAAGAGGACGACCCAAGACACCTTTATGTCCACAATCAACAGGCAAATGAGACCTCTGGGAACCAAACTAGGGGACCCTCCAGTTGGCAGAAATGACTCAAACAGGAAGCAATGGAGAGATTTGGTGACAGCAACCTCTTGACGGAGGCGCAGTGCCGACCAACGGCGGAAGCGTAGCAGCAGAAGAAGAAGACAGAGATAAACTGAACTGCATGTTGTTATGGCTCTGGATTTAAGACCAGAGCAACGCATCTCTAGTCCTGTTTATATGCAACTACGCGTTCAAATTGCATGCGTCTGTCCAGGGGTGTTACATAGAGATGATTGGTCGATCTCGAACAAGTTTATATAAGTTGTCGTACCGCATTCGCCTGTCGTTCGGAGTTGCTCGCACGGGGACATTTGTCTCTTCGAATAGTTACAAGGATGAGCGCCATTGCCTCTCCAGTTATAAAATAGCTCCATGGTTGTATATGACTACCAAAGCTATTCAGCCAACTGAAGCCTAGTCCGAGCGAACAGCTGGGCAATGCGTTTTTAACAACACTCGCTCCGACTTGACCGTGACATAGTGAGTGTTGAACCTTTTAGTAGCTCTAACCTTCAATACAGGGGAGACTGCGCCCTGAGGTAAGGAAGCAGCAGATAAAAATCAAAACAATCGAAGCTAAGGGTACACTGAATTAAACCTAACAGCCAACTGCGGCGATGTGGCGATGAAATCATGTGAACGTTTCCTCTTGAACTATCTTCTCAGTTTGCCTATCGGAAGGATCGTAACACAGATGCTATATTGTATACACTGGACAACTTATACTTGAGGACTCTAGACATGTATGTTTCAGTAGTAGTTCCTGTTTCTTTGATTTTTCATCTGCTTTCAATACTATCCAGCCCCACATTTTAGCTAGATCCTTTCTTAAAACTGACATTATCCCTTCTGCCTTGATTCGATGGGTACTAGAATATCTTACTAACCGGTTCCAATTCGTCCGCATTGGTCGTAATGTTGAATCTGATGTTTTGAATTGTAACACTAAAGTTCCCCAGGGCACCGTACTTGCACCCTTTCTTCTTACTTTGTATACCTCTGACATACGTTCCACTGATTCATGTTGCCCTCTGGTCAAATTTGCAGACGACACCGCTCTTATTGGCTTGATGAAAGATGATGCGATGCCAAACTATAGGGAACAAATTGATGACTTTGTTACAGAATGTGACCGGAATCCCTCCATTTAATGTTTATAATACAAAGGATTGGTTTATTGACTACAGAAGAAAGAATAGGACTATCCCTGAGCCGGTTTTATTAAGGACAAAATAGTCGATAGAGTAAATGAGTACAAATACCTGGGTGTATTATTGATGATAAACTGAAGTGGGACGCCCATGTTGATTATGTTGACAAAACGCCTCCAGCCTCGATTGTACTGTATGCGTAAGCTCGACCTCTTTCAAGTTAGTTCAGACATCCTATTCATATATTATAACTCTATTATTGGTAGTGTTTGGTCTTACAGTATGGCAGCGTGGGCTGGTAATGCAAGTACAACATCCACCACAGTTCTAAACGACATAATAAGGCGTTCTGGTAGGGTTATTGGGAAAGTTTTGCCCACGGTTGACGAAGTGTATAAATCGAGGATGAGCAAGAAACTTACTCGGGTTCTCAGGATGTCAACCCCCCCACGGAAAATTGGCAAATTCCATCATTCCACCATGACGGATGAGGCCACCGAAGGCATACACCAATCGTTATCCATCCTCCTTTGTTGGACAAGCAGCTAGGCTTTTTTAATTTGTCTTATATTCGATAATATTCTTGCCTTTGGTTCTCACCTTGTGGTTCTAATTAATTTTATCCTCCCACTTTACAAACATTTGTGCTATCAGAACGTTTACACGTCATTTTTACCCGCATCTTACACACATCTTACACATATGGTTTTTTGTGTTTCTTCCCATCTGCTCGTGTTTGTATTTCATGTTTTCTACGTTTTCAATTGTCCTATATTTTCGTATGTCATATATATCTTATGCAAGCATGTAATTTCCAATTCTGGATTAAATAAAGTTTATCTATCTATCTATCTATCTATCTATCTATCTATCTATCTATCTATTGCTCGACATCCCTACACAATGCTGCTATTTCAGCTATACACCTATTTAACGGCGGCAGATAATGCTGGTGGGGGTCATGGGGAAGGGGACTCCCCGACTCCCGATCAGCTCCATTGCCAATTGGGGATAAGACCCTGAAATAATTGACTGATTGCCGATATAGAGTCGAACAGAGATTTACGATGGTGACGGAATGCAGGTTTTCTAATTGCGGTCGTTAAGGAAAATGGGACTCATAGCAGCTGATGGGATGGGATTCACTGCCACACCAGACAGTGCCAACTTCACTTCAGTTCCATTCAATTCATTCAATTACGGAACAAACTGCAACTGGAGACTTTTTACTGGCGAATAAACAGTCGAGACTATGAATTTAGGTAAATAACGGACGAGGCGCAGGTATCTCTAAACAGTAAATAGGCAGCTAGGGTATATTGCGTTGGTTCGATCGAAGTGAATTGCATTGCGCACCATACACAAAAGATAGGCAGTGCGTGCTGTGCGTACTTTCATGGAGACGCAATACAACCACGCGTGCCGGACGGGAGGTTCTGCGCGTGCGAACATGGCGTTCACCAATGCAACGAGCGACGCGTCGTTTCGCCGTTTGTATTCCGTTGAGGCAGAGCGCCCTTTGAAGCGCGCGTATACTGGAACAGGACCTGAAGCGTGTGAACCCCCCCCCCCCCCGCCCCCCCATAAAATCCCAAAGGTTCACGCAACCTCACATTTGCGTTTGAAAAGTACTGCGTTTACTTATGACCCAGCAAAGCGAGCAAGTATTCAATTGCTGTGTCACTCTGACCAGCTGCGTGGTATTCCAAAATGACCGACAACTTGAACAAGTCTAATATAGGATACTGACTGTTTGTTGCAGAATAAAGGACAGTCGCGTGACTGGGTTTTTACCAATCAGGCCATGTAGTATTCCGTAAAAATAAAAACACGGAGAAGGGTTGTAGAATTCGTGTTATTCCTCCTGTTCAATTAATATATAGGTTAGTGGTAACTCAGCAATCAAATAGTTTACGTGTTTTGTTGCGTTAACGACTTTTAAATCAAGCATGCAATGTCGCATCAGGGCAGTCCGTTCGAAGTCGCATTTACTCAGTCAGACCAGAACGCGTACGAAATGTGAACGATCAAATCACGCATGACAAGTGTATGGCGGTTAGGACATGGAGCTATTTATTAAATGGACGAGGGAGGCGGAACAGTCAGAGCGAGTATTGTGGCCCGGGCCCCAAATTTCCGTCGAGAGAAACACAAACTCGAAGTAAGGCGGCACCCTATTGTGTGTGTACATTCGTATAAAACACAGTCGGTTGTTTACTCTCTATTCGCGAATTTCTTCGACCAGAGACCCCCGAAAATACCGTCGTTGCTCCATAGTGAAGACGGTATATCATAGTGCAAAATTCTGCAACATCTTCAGTGAGTGTTACCTGTTTCAGAAAACGCGGGAAATCATACGATCTATTACGGAAGCATAGAAACAACATGATTAATTCGGGAATATGAATCGATTGCGTCTGGCAGATTCACCATTAGGCGTAAAATATGACATCACGGAGTGAACTAGAGCTTAATAATGTGAAGCTCGAATTAAAGGAGGCTGTCAAACGGAAGATATTTCAATCTTCTGACGAAATGCGAACCATGTCGCCCGAATAACATGTCACCATAGCACTACTATAATTGAGGGCGCTGTAACAGGTTAGAACAGGGTTTCCCCACTGACTTCGGTTTTGTATAGGAGCTTCAGTACAGCATGTCCGGGGCTTGGTCTAGGCACTAGCCAATCACCCATGTTTTGATTGTTCATACCATCGCAAATGCTTCACGAGTCCTGACCTCACAGTACGAAACTCGTCTGCATGACTGCACGAAATCCACGCGCTCAATGACTTATTGCAAGTGCGATACTGTACTAAGTGATGAAATTATATAGTAACGTGAGAGTTGTCACGCCTCTTACTGGATGTTTAGAGATATATTTTATTGATGAGGTATCTCCTAAAGATTCCTTTTTCTCGAATTCCGGGATGTAGAATAGAGATTGAGCACAAATCTTCGATATTAATCGTCGACTGAAAATTCAGCTAAAATAAACGGTACCGCTTGAATTTTGACGTTCTCGACTGTCATGCCCCTGCATAGGTCTCACAATAGCGCTTTATCTCTCGAATATAAGTTCAAACCACCAGCTAAAACTACTCCTCAAATCGATTATTATTTCCTCATTACTTTTACACAGCAACTATTTTGGGAAAAGTAGTCATTGCCCCAATATTCAGAACAAATGCCTCTCTGGCACAGTCTGCGCCCGACCATAGCCACAACTTCCGTAGCCTACATTGAATTCGTTTATGCCCGACCTATCGAACCGGAAGGATATAGTCATTACCTGTGACGAATTACGTCGATCATTGATTGGGCCTGTGTAGGTCAACGGTCCGTTTTCGAGTCTAGGCCTACTAAAAATAAATAGTAGGCTGTCACGCAGTGCATACCATGTGTTAAGCAGCCCCTCTGTTCTGTGGAGACGAATTGAAGAGCCGATCATAAGTCACTATCATATTTATTTGCGCATTAACAATAACCTGTGTTGTGATTCGAATTTCGTGGTCGTTTACTGAGCTTCTGACCCAATAAAACATATTCGGAGCTTGCACTCTACATTTGGTGTGGCTCCCTGAAGGTACTGGCCAGTTTCGTTCGGGAGATACATTTGCCTGTAAAACAGCACACTCTTCGATAATTTCCGCGGCCCATTCCATCCAGGGATGTTTGCCGCATGACGCCAATCAGAGTGTGTGATATAGCGGACGGCGTCCCATGGTGATAATGTGCGGTTTCTTGGTGGATGAACTGTGATGAACATGTTCTTTACATTCAAAAACATACAGTAGTAGACTACATGATGAGATAATGTCGAAAATATTGTTCCTTAGGGTTTAGATTAAGGAAGCGTCCCCTGGATTTACGCCCCACCGTTATCATCTTGTTCAAATTGTAGTTCTCTCTCACAGCCAGGGTATACCTTCCTGGGGAGTGCACTGATAGTTACCGGTATACGTGCAGTTAAGGGTGGTGGGTCATTTCGCGCCGCTGGTTTGCGTGGCACAGGCGTCGACAAACATAATACCGGCAGATAGATATATGAATATCGCAGGATGAGGATTATTGTGAGGATACAATTGTAGGTTTATCCGTTGCGTTTGTAGTACTCATGATATGTGGTGACGTTGGCGGGACACGTAAGGTAAGTGACGTTACGTCTCATTATTCCTCCTGTTTAGATGACCCCTCCGAGCTATTAGGTTCGTCTAAAAGGAATTAATATAGGCCTACTTCTACAGAGGTGCAATCAGATCAAAATTCTATCAATGTGGGGGTGGGTTTTGTATTATGTTCCTGTTACAAGGAAAACGATCGTATGATCGATTCAGCTACGATATTCACAATTCCACAGCAAGCTTCAATGCTACCGTTTCGTCATTCCATGAATAACCATGACCAGGTAACGACGGGGTTCATATCTTTATTTATATATTTAGGATAATGAACTTCTCAGTAGTCATCAAATTGTTGCGAACACACCTTTCAAGGCGCCAGCCTTTCGGAAAATACTTGTTGCAAAAACAAAAACTAACATTGATGCTTGCATTCTTCTTATATCATGAGCATTTTGATTCTTGCTTCCCTTGACCTCGAAATTGAAGTGGTCCCCCAAACATGCTTGTAATGTTTTGATATCGTGCTCATAGGCGTTTTCATGTTTGGCCTTTGCTGACCTTGAATGACTTCGAAACGATACCAATATCAGTAAAGTTAATCCTCTTTATAACTGCAACCCAAGTGCCTACTTCGAAACTGAATCATGATCGCAAGCGCTTGATATCGTGTTCACAAGTTTTTCGTTTTTGACCTCACGGAGCTTGACGACTTCAGCACTGACGTACCAGAAAAAATAGGCGTTCGTCCTCTCCATGGGAATTTGCGCTTAGGGAATATCGTGCTCACAATCAAACGTCATATAATGCATAACACACTCTCACACACACACATACACCGCCTGCGTGGTAGCATAGATTTAAAGATGGATTGTCGTCTGCTGGCGTCCAGCGAACAAGCGACGGCGAATTTTGCATGACCTCACGACAAAGTATCGTAATGGGGGCTTATATGTAAGTTTGAAGCGATGCTTTCCTACCTTATTATTATATCAATTTTACCATTTGGTTTCAATTTATCTAAATTGCTGGGTGCAGTATATTGTTTACAAGATATATTTTAATTGACGACAATCCATCTTTAAATAATGAAAACAAGTTTTGTGTGGTCGAGACGCTCTCTATACCTCAAAAAGGAGGAAACCCTTCCCGTGCATTCGCCACTGCCACCAAAATACTCCTATATTTTTCCCAAAACGATGTAGTTACTCACGTACCACAGTTCTGGATGATAATTGAGAGACTGGATGAGATAATTGCAAGTGCATATTACGGAACCGTGCTTCCCATGCAGTGTATCATTGTTATCAGTGGTGAGTGATTATACGGTGGGGGGGGGGGGGGTAACCCGAAGAACTTTGTGATCGCCGTCCCATGGAGAGGGGTCTACAAGAAGGGCGTACCCCTCTCTCCCGTTTGATACATTTCTTATTCCTCGGAAAAGGAATCTATGTAGTTGACTTTGTGGGTGTGTGTGTGTGCGTGTGTATATGCGTATTCACCAGTTGGCTCGTAATCAAGCAAACTCGACGACTGTGAATGTCATCAATGCCGTATTCTGCCACGAGGTGCATCATATGGTGTTAGATGAACCATATTGTTTTTGTAGCTCGTCAAGGTCACCAACAGTCAATTAGAAGCCGAAAACTAATTAGGAAAAATGAAAATAGCTATGACTCCTGAAGACAATTTCACACAGGGCTGATGTTTGGGACTAGGTGTAAACTTCAATGCAATCAGAGGTCAGGCCAGGGTGCACAGAATTCCGCATCACCAGGAAACACGCGCAAGGAGCTTGCTCCGGACAGTGCTTTGGACGCGCCTACGTAGTTACAGACAATTGCGTTGTTTTGTACAGACAATTCGCATCATCAGGAAAACACGCGCAAGGAGCTTGCTCTGGGCCAAATAGATAGAGTATTATATAACTGTTCCTAATTATGCTCTATGGTTGTAATATATGTAGGCTCTCCCTTGGCACGCGCGTGCCGAACAGTCCGCACTCTAGTTCTTTATTATGCTCTATCTGTCTATGGTCATAACGTATAAAGGCAATGCGCACACCAATTTGTACGCGTACGTTTTCCAAGAGCTAGAGAATATACGCTCCGGATGGGATTGAAATGGTAGCGTCTGCTTTTATGCTTGACCGTACGAAGACGACGTTGTAATTTTCAAAACGCTGTTCTATTAGGAGTGTCTCTGCCCTAATATGCAATTAACGTGTACAGGTTTTCGTTACGCGTGGAAGTTCGTTAACCAAATGACATACAAGAAAGCATATTTCTTTCTAATAAATTCCAATGCTTCAAGCACCGTAAATAATTATTCCATTCCTCATTGTGCCTTGCGAACCTGTTGAGAAAAACACAAACATATACATACATAATTTAGAGCGCACGGATCTTCGACAGCCGACACCTGCATCCCCGTCAATAAATACGCCAGAAAATACGCTAAAAATAAAGCGTGCATGCTGGGCTGTGTAGAAAACCGTCAATGAAACATCCTTCATCCGCCAGCTTCCCCGTGGACACGCTCCAATGCCCCTGTCAATTGGACTACCAACTGCTCACAGCCGACTTACTAACTTCTACAAGGGAAATGTCAAAGACTTAATACTTTTCCATTGGAGAATGCCTTTTTGCTAACTGCCCTCCGATGAACTTCTTAATCGAGTAGGTTAATTGTATTACATTCAAATATTATCCACTCCAGTTGGTAGCCCTCGTTTTGTATTAGACCTACTCTCTTCAAAAAGTCGTTCAGTCCTTGGAGAACTTAGCGGTAGTGGGTTAGCTGATGCCAGAACTGAGCGGAAGCTTCAGCCGTACAGTTCAATGTCGCCTATTACGACAGGTGACCTCATTGATACACGATACCCTTGTACTGTAGCTTCTAATAGCCCATGTACGTATCATCGTTAGAAAGATATCGATTCACGGGGGCGTCGTGCAGGAAAACAAAATGGCAAGCGTGTGGAAATGGGAATGGTGATGAATATCTAAGCGGAGCGCCACCACGGGGTGGCACGCGACCGTACGCGAGAAAAAAAAAATCGTCGGACAGACCAGTCAGAGAGCAGAAAAAAGGCACCTCCCGCGTTCCCTGACTTATGGAAATAGAGCATACACTGCTAAAATTATCAGAAAAGTCCCAGCATTTTTGATCCTTGACGAAGTGGAGGAATTATGCAGTCATGCCAGTGAATGTGTATGTGTGAGTGGTGTGTGTGTGTGTGTGGTGTATGTATGTGTGTGAGCCTGCGTGTGAACCACAGATAACTCGACCCCAACTGGATGGAGAAGCGCACATACTTGGTAGTGTGTTACCCATGATGAGTACAGGGATCCTATTGTTTGGGGAGTCAGGTTCAGAGGTCCTCTGAGGTCACCAGAGGTCAAAGTCGAAAAAAACCTTGTGAACACGAAGTACAGACTGGTTGGTTATGATCGGGTCAAATGGGGTGTTGTAGAGTATAGGGAGTTACAGGAACTATGTTTTTGGTATAGGTCGGGGGTTGAGGTGAATTTGGGCAAAAATAGAAAATTGTGAACTGTCGATAATGGGGCCAATTTTGCTTGTGAACAAGATAACTCACCCACTTGGATGGATGAAGCTCATACTTGGTATGTGTATCCCCATATAATGGGTACATGGAACCTGTTGTTTTGGGTTCAGGCAGAGGGTCATCTGAGGTTCACAGAGGTCAAAGTCTGAAAACCTTGTGAACACGATAGGCCAGAATGGTGTGGTCTGAACAGGTTCAATCTTGGTGTGTAGCTGTCTTGGGGGAGTACAGGAACCCTGGTTGTTGGTTGGTATAGGTCGGGGGTTGAAAAACATTTTTTTTTTTTGGTTAAAAAATGGAAAATTTGTGAAAAGTCAATTAATTTGGCCAATTTTGGGCTTGTGAACAAGAAAAATCGACCCCACCTGCTAGATGAAGATCATAATTGGTATGTGTGTTCCCATTGATAGTACAGCAACCCTATTGTTTTGGGGTCAGGTCTATGATCATCTGAGGTACGGAGGTCAAATTCTTAAAACATTGGGAACACGATGAGTCCAGAATGGTTGGTCTGATCGGGTTCAAATTTGGTGTGTAGCTTTCTTATGATGAGTACAGGAACCCTATGGTCTTTGGTATGGTCGGGGTGAATTTTGGTCAAAATAGGAAATTGTGATGAAAAGTCAATAATTTGGCAAATTTTGGCTTGCGAACACGATAACTCGGACCCCACTTGGAGGATGAAGCTCATACTTGGATGTTATTTCCCCATAATGGGTACATGAACCCTTTGTTTTTGGGGCAGTTCAAAGGTCTCTGAGGTCACCAGAGGTCAAAGTCCTGAAACCTTGTGAACACGATGAATCTAGAATGGTTGGTCTGAACAGTTTCAAATTTGGTTGTGTACTTTCCTTGTGGGAGTACAGGAACCCTGTTGTTTTTGTATAGTCGGCGGGGTGAATTTTGGTAAAAATTGGAAATTTGTTAAAAGTCAAATATTTTGGCCACTTTTGGCTTTGAACCCTGTAACTTCGACCTCCACCCTGGATAGATAAGCTCATACTTGGTAGGTGTGTTCGCCCATGATGAGTACATATGAACCCATTAGTTTTTGGGGGGTCAGGTCATAATGTTCATCTGAGGTCACCGAGGTTCAAAGTCGCTGAAAATACATTGTGAACACGATGAGTCTAGAATGGTTGGTCTGATCGGGTTCAAATTTTGGTGTGAAGCTTTCTTATGATGAGAACAGGAACCCTATTGTCTTTGGTATAGGTCGGGGGTGAATTTTGGTCAAAATAGGAATTTGTGAAAGTCAATAATTTGGGCAATGTTGGCTTGAATCACGGATAACTCGACCACCACCTGAATGGATGAAGTTCATACTTGGTATGTTGTTTTCGTCATGAGGAGTAACATAACCCCTTTTGTGTTCGGTCAGGTCAGAGATCATAAGAGGTCATACAGCTGCTACCATCTCCCACTTGTCCTTGTGTCTGGCTCTAGGTTGCAGGAGAGTAAGGAATCACTTAGAACCCTTATGGCTTCTGGTTATTTAATTCCGGGGGTATTGTCAAAAAATTATTCAGTTGATAGTCTTATGGAAACCACACACTCCTCAGCTTTCAGGGATGGCCTTGTCCGGGGTGGGAGGTCCGCGCGCTTCCGTGTTGAAACAATAGCACAGCAAGTGATGCTGATTATCAGCATCCACATACTGTTACTGAATAGTCACCACTCGTCCTGCAATTATCCGAAATTCTGGAAGACAGAGGATAATATTTCTACTGAAATTTATGTAAATCTGAACATTCCATGGTCATGTAACATATTTGCTAGAACTAGCACAGGTGAGAGAAGAAATATCAACCCCACCCTCCCCACATCGGGAGGTTCTAGCTTGTTGCCTTGTTGAAATATATGTCCATTTGCTCTTGAGAATTTTAAGAATCTATGGCATCCCATGGACCCTACACAATAAATGCTGCATTTTAGCGCCATGCTAACAGAAAGGCGAAGACAAATATTCGCTTAGAAATAAAAAAGATCATTAATATTCTGTAAACGATTTTGTAGGGTTTTTCCAGATCCCATCTATGGTTTGATTGGTACAAGATTCCAAAGAGTAAATGTTTTACATGGACTTCGTATTATTATTAAATTAGGCATGCAGGATGCATATGTAGACGATCAGTGA
The DNA here is from genome assembly GCA_026419785.1 of Sclerodactyla briareus. Taxonomy (NCBI): domain Eukaryota; kingdom Metazoa; phylum Echinodermata; class Holothuroidea; order Dendrochirotida; family Sclerodactylidae; genus Sclerodactyla; species Sclerodactyla briareus. Next base: position 84,799 of record JAODTK010000422.1, read on the forward strand.
GGAACCCAGGACTTCAGCAACCGTAACAATATGTAACAACATGTACCGGTAACAATGTATTGACACCACGTCGAAGATTTCCAGAAGAATTACATCTGAGGCTACCTATTCGTTTAAAAAAAACGAGTGGAATCGAATCTAGTCTAGTCTACTAAATCGCGCCCAGGCCTAATAATTTCCCCAGACTGATATGGGTATTAATGTCTTGGAGAATAGCTCTTCTATGTGAGACTGCTCGGTTCTGGATGGCGTCACTGATCATGAAATTTAAATCATCAGTAAGACCCCGCAGGCACAAGCGCTCTTTACTCGTTTTTACGTACACGATATGACACATGAGTTCATGGTAGGTGACGTTTGATTGATATGCCCGACCGAGGGTTAATATGCTCCGGTTAATGTTTCGGTCAGTCGCGGAGCCATGTCCCAGTGATACATTCCTTACCTGGAAGGCTTTGGTGATCATACTCGTAGTGCACTTCATGGAGTTTATCCAAAGACAGGTTCTCCCAAGACTGCAGCCCGGGGGCACGGTCAATTTAACTATTGGTATTACACTATTATGGGGCACTGGTATTGAATGGAACTCGTGATTTAAAGAGCTAGTGTCCCCGAGCAGTATTCCTATACAAATAAACGGGGTTGCCTGTTGGTCTAACTGTCTGTCCGATGGTGTCTACCTGTCTGTATGGATGTATCACGTAGTCTGACTTTTTAGTGCCTGATTGACTTGCTCATGTCTGGCACCTTTTCCCATATTAACCCATTTTCACGCGTCTCATACCACATGTTAACAATGACTTTACCCCCACGTTGTAGTCACCCCGTTATAACTAAACGTAAATAAACATCAAAGAACCTAAATAATGGACAGTAGACATCCCACATGGCAGGTCTTCAACATGTTTGGAACGAGTACGCAACTCTGGGTAGTGATTCCTTCTCGTATCTACATCAGGAATAAGGAAATAATAAAGAGATCTCCCAACTCACCCTATGTAATGCCCTTCTTTCGAGATGTCTTATTCATCTTATGAAAGAAAACATTTATTCATTCAATGGCAGTGACGGATATAATCATCCAAATAATTTTTTTTTTTTTTTACAATTGACTCAAGTCCATATAATATCATCATATTTTTGTGCATACTCCAAATATGGCAATAATATGGTGCAGAGACATTCAATGTTATCATACCACGTTTCAGTGCAAACCCTATGAATTCCCCGTCATCAGACACCTGACCTACTTAAGCTAAGAAAAACACTTTTAGCGCCAAAAAAAAAAAAAATCACAGATCCCCCCCCCCCCCCAATTCAACAACAATAACATCCGAAAACATGGTATGAATTTGTTGCGAATAGTGGTGACAGTTTAAAAATAAGCCGTAAGGATATCGCTATGGAGGGAATCTCGTCTATTTCCACGAACTGTTCAGTGGTGAGCATGCAGACTTACAACCGTGAACAGTCTTATTGAAGGTGGCTGGGTGGAATGGCCAGGTGCTTCCAGGCACGATGCTCACATGAGTGAGTGTGTGAATGAGTGGGGAGTGAGTGATTTAGCAATGTGGGTCTGCGCCTGCAAAATTGCGTGTTCACCCAATTTGACACAACCGGTTCATAAAACACTTGTTACTATGGGGACATTCATTAACAGCTCATGAATTGCACCACACAGGCTCATAGCGTTTCCAGTTATTCTAATACTATCTCCATTCCCTGTACCTTCTAACCCACATCTGGAATGGCCCCGGGCTCTTACTCCAAGTTTCTCTGGCTAACCCGACTTATCCACTCAATCCCTAACACTAACTCTCACACAACATTTCCACATGTAATTGATATTTGCACAACTGGTGCCAGTCTTACCTTTGGGTGTCATGTGTTAGACAAATGTGTGTACCAGTTGTGCGAAAACTTAGCTCACAGTTCAGGTGTAGTCTAAGTAATCCGGCCACACTTCATAGCCTCCATGGGCAACGTACGTCATATCTAGCTTACTCTGGGTCAAGAGAACAACGATTGCAGTTAGCTTGGATAGGGGATAGACGTAGGCCACATATATATGTAATACTCCAGGTCAATACTACAACCATTTAGTCAGTGGTATCGTCGGTGGGTAAAAATTTGAAATATTCAAATCAGTTGCTTGTTTGATATCGCGAAACAGGGTACCACTAACCATGAGACAAGAGTTCTCACCACAGGAGTTTCACTGCAGAAAACAACTTTCCTCCATCCAAATTTTACACCACCCCTAACAATATGCTATGTGTAGCCTATTGATACCTTTATCTCTGATATGGCTGAGGACGTATGACAACTCTGTAATGGAAATCGTGTATTAAATGGAAATCAGACTTGCATCCAGTGAGTGTAAACATTGTGGTAGTATGCATCTATATGTCTTACTCCTCTGCTTGTGAAGCAAAAACTCGGTCAAAATTTGGGATATTGTATCGTTTAGGTCTGTGAACCACATCACACCTTGATTACACTGGACATGGTTCCATATACAATGTTGAGCACGGATGCCGTCTATCAAGTGATATTCATGGAAGTTCAGGTACTTGTACATATATGTGAAATCGAGTTGATTATTCTTCCATTGATCGAAATTAACCAGAAAAAGCCAAAAGGCGTAGCGTGTCCTTGACTGATCCTGACTTGATCAAGCTAAGCATTGTAAAGATTTACGATAGGAATTATTGTAGTACTCAAAATAGGGAACTCAAATACCAAATATGAACTACATCCATGCAGATGAGGTCTAGTTAACAAGCTTAAGTTAGCCAAATCATAATTTTTTTTCACAATATCCCCATTTCCTCCCAAACTGGCTCCAGTCACACCAAAAACGACAGTGTTCTGTTTTCCCCACAAGGAAGCTGCCATACGGTACTAGATTCCAAATTGATCGGGTCAGACATTCAGGACTATCGTGTTAACAAGATTTTCAGACTTTGACCTCTCTCGACCTCAGATGACCTTGACCTGACCCCAAAACAATAGGAATCATGTACTCATTATGGGGAACCCATATACCTAGTATGAAACTTGATCCATCCAAGTGGGGTTGAGTTATCGTATTAACAAGCTAAAATTGGCCTAATTATCAATTTTTCACAATTTCTCAGATTTTTCCCCAATTCTGACCCCCGATCAACACTAAAAACGATAGGGTTCCTGCTCTCCTCATAAGAAAGCTGCATACAAAATTTCGACCTGATCGGACCAGGCATTCTGGACTTATTATGATAACAAGATTTTCAGACTTCGTGCGACCACTCTTGACCTCAGGTGACTTTGACCTGACCCCAACCATCGGATCATATACAGAATGAACATGATACATCCAAGTGGGGTTGAGTTATCTTTTAACAAAGCTAGGCGTCCACACACACACACACCCCCACACACACCACACACACACCATACACACACACACACACACACACACACACACTCACACGCACCGCACACACAACCCCATACAACTGTCTAGTTCTCTGATTCGTCCAAGATCAATATGTAGTGACTTTACCTGCCGTTCCAAACCACTACCAATCACCCCCCCCCCCCCTCTCCCCCGAGACCAGGTCTGGAAGCGCTCCTGCTGGCTTCAAGCGGCCAGTGCAACTGACGGCGCAAATCTGGTGACCTGACTGGTTCACAGTTTCCTATGAGCCTAACAGCCAGAAACAAATGTGCATTCGGTTAATTATGAAGCAAATGTCATATGGTTGCAATAATCGCTCACGACACCCAATTAAATTCTATATCGCAGTAACCCATGTGATATCATTTGGTCTATTTCTTGCAAAACATTTTTCACGTAATTTGATAATTTGTCAGACTCAGAGATCTTAATATTCATGCTGGCACATGCAGGTTAGACCCTCGTGGAGTGCCGTTTCTGCATCTAAGGTTTGTGAAAAAAAAGTCCAAAAAAATTCGTTGTACGATCAGCACCAAACCCAATGGTGGCGTTCGCTTAGATAGTATCCACCAACTATCCACTCCTGTTTAGCCTCTCCAAGTCCCCCCGCCCCCCCACACCAAAATTGAACTCTAGATACCCCGGGCTGGGGATGCTATTCCAGTTCAATAATCACTCTCTTGTTAAAAAATAAATTACGAATGTCAAATCGCAACATTTACCACGAGGCTTGATACAAGACTCCTATTAGTGTAACATTAGAAAATTCGAAGAACTAGGTTGAATAAAGGTAATCGAAACCTGAACCGATCACACCGATTTGCCTTATCCATCAATTAAAGTGGGACCAAGACGTATGGCAAATCTCGCAGCCAGTGATTATCCTCGTAGCCCCCTTTGAGCGTTCCAATTAGCAACTTATTCTTCCGCGATATTTTTTCAGTTTATCATTTTCAGGAGTGTTCCTACTCGTAAGCATTCCTAGGACCTAGCTTTCACGTGTGATTCGGTTTATATTCGTAGAAGAATGCATAGTAATGTATATCTTTCACACCGTAATGAAACACTAATGGATGGAATAAGGATTCCACACTTGTCACGAGATACTCAGGTGAGGTCTTACCAACTGCTTAAACAACCTGACAACAATGTCTTTGTCCAGAAAACTGAATTGTTATGTCAGCGAAAAATAGTAAAGGACCAAGAACGCAACCTATGGGGATCACCCATCGTGACCTTCTGGAGAAACGTCCATCAATGACAACAGCTCTACTCTCTGCGCCCTATTGTGGGACATTTGCCGTATACCCAAACTTTCTAATATTTTGAAAAGAGACGTTCATGTGCACCTTATTGAACGCTTTAGTACCCAATTATATTATCAATCTGGGAAAAAATGGTAAAGACTCTATTTTTCAACGGGGGGAATTAAAAAAAAACTGATTTTGTGGTTGGTAATGGTGTCTTAATGTACCGGAAAAAAGATGCGGCCGGTACATATGGGGAACCTGATTTTTTTTCCAAAATGGCGTTCAAAATGGCCGCCGAATATGGGGAAATTAGAAAATGCAGTTGAATCAGGTCAAAAAGTTATGGTACAATTTCAAAAATTTTGTCCATATATTTTCGACTATTGCGAGCACATACGTGATACTCCAATGCTGCTAGTATGTGCCAAAACCAAGATAAGCGGCCAATATCGCTACGAGTTCCTTGAAATTTTACCACAAAAATCGAAATGAATAACCCGAGATGAATCTGGGCGCGAAAGGATGCAGCTCCAAACAGAGACAGTACATTTAAAAAGGCATCTACAAGATTGATTTTTCCAGAGTCTGTGATCAGGCCTTCTCTGACCCAGTAGCATCCTGCATCTGTCGCATCAAACAAGCTGTTGTAAAGGCATGCAAGTCACGTTGCAACCAAACTCTTTGGGGTCGACAACCAGATCATTAAACAGGCTCGTAGAGGAAATATTGATCCAGACAGACCTCCCACACAATGCTAGCACTCAGCATGACCTAAGAGTTCACTACCAATTATTATCATGGAAGGTGTATGTTGTAACTGCATCGATGGATTCACTCAGTGCCAGACAGCCTATGGGTTGGTGTTTCAGGGTGCAATCCAGCTGCAATGAGTACACTGCAAAACCGTATCGGACGAAACCTCATAGGTGAAAAAAGGGATCCCCATTCTTATTCTGCCACATCTAGATACGCTGCGGCCAAAACAACAGATTAATGGATTCTCGATGAAAATATCGCCAAGTTACGCGACGAACTTCCCTATAAATAAACACCGTGGTGCAGTTTCCAGTCTTTCTCGCCCAGCTTTACTGAATTCACTTCAGTAACAGATAACTCGCTCTCCATTGGTCAACTATTGACCAGCGTTGAATCTCCGCTTTGAACATGTGTAACCTGGAACGGACTGTCTCAACCAATTGGTGCTCATCTCAGTCGTTGCATCTTACATTCGAAGTTTCGTCATATACTCGGCGTGATAACCCCATAAAGACTGCTTCCACGAGTGCGCATGATGTACTGGAAGCCTTAAGACGCTCATCGTTATTCTCGGATTTCCTCATTGTACATAGAGTCACAGATTGAAAGCTGTTGACGACACCCAGAGTGGAAGGCGACATCGTCTGTTACTCCATCGCCTCCAAGAACGAAGGTCATCCAGTTCCGTCCCGGTTCCGCAAAGACAACACGGAACTACTGTCCACCCTACATGTGGGTGTCCACCCTGGTCGAACCAACGAATACTTTTAAAGACCTCGGGCGTAGCTTTGACGCTTGTCATGATCATGTCCTCAAAGATGTCATCATTGACAAATACACAGGATATCAAATCGCACGTCGAAAGAGGAACTCAGAATTCAGCTGCACGTATGATCAACCTTACACACAAAACAGGATCCGCACCCCTGCTTTGACTTGATATAATACAACTGGCCGCCTGCCATAGCATGGATTGAATTAAAAAATTGTCTTTGTATGCTTTCAAGATTCTCCACACCCCCGCTCCGCTATCCTCTCTTCTTTGGTGGAGAAAAGAGTCGGTGGAAAAAGGGTTGAACCGCCATGTCCCCTTGCTTCTCCTGTACATGTGGCCAGTGACTCACGCAGAGGTTCTGGGACCGAACCCTCACCCCCGCCCTTGAGACCCATTGACCAATATTTTTTAAACACAGAACCCCTTTTTGTTTCAGAGACGTTTCTTCAGCTATCGTTTTATCGAACGGTGCAACAAGCATATGTCTAGGGCCCCATAAATTGCATTTAATTCCAATAGGGAGGGTGAGATGTTTTGATTGATATACACTGGTTGCCTGCCATAGCACGGATTGAATTAACAATTGCTTTGTATTCTTTCAAGATTTCCCAACCCGCTCCGCTCCGCTATCTCTCTTCTCTGGTGCCGCCATGTCCCCTCCTCCTGTACATGTGGCCAGTGGCGCACACGGAGAAGTTCAGGGGACAGATCCCTTGACCCATGTGACCAATATATTTTTTAACACAGAACCCCTTTTTTGTTCAGTAGACGTTCTTCAGCTATTTTTTTTTATCGAATGGGGAGGGCGTTGCAACAGGCATATTTCTAGGGGCCCATAAATTGCATTTATCTACCAATAGGGAGGGTGAGACTCTTAATGAGGGCGCACTTCCCTTGGGACCCGAACTCAACTGCAGGCTCGGGCCGGCCGGGTCCCCCCCGCGCCCCACCCCCTCCCGCGCCATTTGCAGGAGGAGCGGCTGACGCTAGGCCACTATAATAGGAACAACTTTGGTGTATGGTCTTTTTCTCACTCGGCACCACTCGTTTCGAACGCCTTACCTCTCCACATGAGAAACATTTGTGAGGCGCTTTGAGACTGCTGTCGCGGGTGGGGAAGAGCGCTATATAGTCCTATTATTATTATTATTATTATTATTATTATTATTATTATTAGAATTATTAGAATTATAAGAAAGAAAGGATGCCATAGGGAGTCACTTTGATCGTATCAAGTACAAGTTATTTAGGTACTTTGATACTTGTTCTAATAGGAAGATTAAGATAAAGATTCGGGTTTATAGTCTTGTATCAAGGCAGCGCCTCCTTACACGCACTATCGACTCAACTCCCAGGTCATTGGCAACCTGATAAAGACCTTGCCTGCCCCACTCAGCATGCACGTTCGCTCACGACCTACCTCACCCTGGCCACCAACGCAGCGGCGCCTACTTCTGTTACCTCGTAGGTTCCCACTTTTACACGTCGGTAGCGTGAGATTCGGGGAAACATGCCTCGTCTAACAGCACTGCGGAAAATGTCCCCTGGCTCTCAATGGGATTCGAACTCTATCTATTGATCTATAGATCTATTGATCTTAGGTCCGGAGCTCTACCGACTGATTCACTGTCTCACTTCGTGTCACTTTGTTTGAATTTATGGCAGCCATGTTGTTTTTTATCGAACTTATTAACAGCAAGAAAATGGCGTGTTTGCAATTTCTTACCATGAGTGAGATACATATTGGGTATATATGACTATCATATATGCCTGAAACTTCTGTCCTATGTCCAACTGGGAACTGGTATGACCATCCCCTAAGTTCGTTATTTCGTTACAGCCCATTTCCATATTTTCAAGATTCTAACACTATATCCGGCAGCCATCTTGGTTCTTGGACTGCTAACATTTTTTCGTGTTAGCAATAACGGAAAATATATGAATCACATTTTGTTTGAAACTCAAATCATTGTTTCGACTGTACTGCGCCGCTTACTTTAATTTCACCATGTCTGGCAGCCATTTTGGACGCAATTTTGAAAACAAGGCTTTCCCCATCTTGGCATGGGTGGCATCTTTTTTTCTGAAGAACTAGACACCATTGGCTACTCAAATCCGTGAAAATAGATTTCTTTACATTTTTTTTTCGCCGAGATTGTCCAAAACATCAATCAATTTTAGGTTACTACTTTTCCGAAGGTCCAGGAAAAATAATATCAACACTCTACCCTACCTGCTGTCGATAAACCTAGTAACATCTTCCATACATGTCATGGATTTTGTCGAACGGCCACGAACCATTTTTTCTGAAGTCATGTTGAGACTCACGAATCAATTATAACCCTTCGAATAATGCACCAATGATTCTAATAATGCTTCCATCATCTTGACAACCACACTGGCAAGACTCACGGGCCGTGATTACAAAATGAGAACTATTCTTTTAAAATAGGCTAACATGTGCTTTCCTCCAATCATCATGAACCAAACATTCTGCTAACGTTTTTATTGGAAATGAGAGATAAGGGAACAGCTAATTGAATCAGCAAAGACGTTAGGAAGAGCTTGGTGAACTTCTCCCGACCAGGAGCATCCCAGTTCTTACGTGTTTCTGCAATCTCCCTTACTAAGTTAGGCGTACAAACCACATCGTAATACTATTAGGAGACACCAGGAACCTCCTCCCGAATCCTCAACCCTGGTACGCAGTCTTGGCTTGAACTCCAATTCCCAAGTGTTACCAGCATTATGTGACTGTAATTATGTTATGTAATTCCTTTAGAATTGCAGTAATCCTATGTGCAGGCCTGTGGTTGGGCTAATACTTTCCATTGGATATGAACAGTCTAATGCAACACTATAGGTTTCCTCATTTCTGTCGCACTTGAAGTGAAGTGAAGAGTCCTCTTAGGATCGATAATGGTTCGCAGTTGCACATATCAATGGATCCATACCAATCGTCGATTGGGACGCTGGGTCGAGTAAAGGGTTGGCCTGCTCGTCAATCAACCTCAAAAAAAACATAATCGTATATAACGAATCCGCCCAGGGACCAAGGCCATAGTTCATGTGCGTTCGTTAGATATCGTGGTTATCATATATTTTATTATATTATATTATGACTAGTTATTATTATTATCTATGATCTTATTATTATTAGTATTATATATATTATTATTATTCTATATTAACAAATACTGGGCCTGTCCTCTCGATATAACCTCGAATGAAAATTAGGGTTCTCCCTCAGAAGGTTCCAACTCACATGTCCAATTTCGGAACTTTGTACATGTGTTTGCCTGATATAGTGTTGACATATTAAAGAAAACCAATTGTGACGTTTGGTGTTTAACGAAGTTTTATAGCTAGGAATCCGATTCACAACCATTCTACTTATCGTTCTTTCGATCCGAATATTCTTTCGTCATGACTGTGGATATCCTGAAAACTTTCATCAGCCAAATATCTGGCACATTTACGCGAACCCCTCATTTAATATTACAAATGGTTCCACTCCTTTCCTGGTTTCTTGACCACTGTTTGACTGTCATTGGTTTAATTGACATACGCAAAGAAACGCAAAACCGTAAAGGGTACAATGCCGTCATCTGCCCGGCGGCATTTTTCGATTATTCACAGCTCCAGCAGAAGCAGCACACTTCATAGAAAATCACAGCACAATGATATATAAGTTACCATTTTAACAATCAGTCTATTTGAATAAATGAAGACGAGAATATAGGTGGTGTTTTGTAATTTGGCATTGAACCAGACATGGACTATGAGACCTCTATATACGGGATGCTGGTATTGGTGACTACACTTACTATGCTATTCCATTGTCTTTTATCCAGTGTGCCTATTGTCCTGAAATTGACTTCAGAAATCTGCCGTACGTCAAACGGTGTTACAACGCCCCCAAACATAACGTGAATGTAGCTTCCACTCATTCGTGGTAAACAGCGTACGGCACCAAAGTTTACACGGGTCAGGAGATATTTTACCCAGTTACGTTCAATTACCGCCTCACGTCCCGGAACGCTGTGTACTTGTTAGTTAATTCATCCCCGGGGCACGTTTTTTTGGTGTCGCTGACGTCGCCGCATTCGCCGAATAGTAATCCCGGTGACGGGTTCAGGAGTGGGCGTGGGCCACCAACGCTCCGATGGCCGTTATCTTGGCATTTGACAGATTGGCGCGTTTCGGTACATGGCGGTCGTTTTGAAACCAACTTTCGTCTTCGTCCCATAGGACATCACCCCGAGATTTTTTTAATTTTTGACGAACTGACGTTTTCGCAGATTCGCGGAACCATGCGACATCGTTCGAAACCAAATTTTCTCCTCGTGGAACCCCCAGCGGCCATTTCCAATTTGAAGTGGGGCGACAGTATCGTGTTAACAAGCGTAACATCGGCAAAAATATTTTTGGCGGATATTATTATAGAATTGGATATTAATTATATTTATTATTATTTTTTCCACAATTGATACATTTTCCATACTAAAAAACGCCCCTTGTTCACACCCACAAAATCAGTCGTGTTCTGTCTTCTTAGACGGAATAAATTCAACTTTATCGGACCCGGAATCTTAGACTTTCGTGTTTACAGGGTTCGTAGACTTTAATCTTTGTTGCCCTCAGATTGACTTTGACATGACTCCAAAAAATGAACGGAGTCAGAGAATTTATGCAGTCATGACCGTGTGTGTGGTGCGGTGTGTGTCAGTGTGTGGTCCCTATTGTCTTGGGAGAACGTAGGTATCTAAGGTCTTTCGTATGAAAACCTTGTTTAACACAATAGAGCCCAGAGTGCCGGATCCGATAAATTTGTAGGTTTAGCTTCTTCTGGAGAGTGACATGAAACCTTCTTTCTGGTGTGGACCGAGGGTCCTTTTTTTTTGGGGGGGGGGGGGAGATAATGAAAACCTGATGGGCACCTTCGGCTGTTAACAGTGATCGAACCATCTGGATGGATGCGAAACCTAACATCCGCAATGAACTGGAACTTTCTATATATGCCGCCGGTATATCAAGGAATTCAGTAAATTCATCTTCAGGCCGACGAGTGGTGTCTCTCGAATGACAATCGTTGCTGAATGACCATGATAATTAAGGCAACTTAGTATAGAAAAAACCTCCCAGATCGACCCTCTGCATGACTAATGTGTTAAGGAAAATGCTCCCAAAATTCCACCGAAAATTAACCGAAACTGCGGCGGAACCATAAAATGGCGTAACTACACTTCGGTCAGTTCCCAACGAGCTGCAGCTTGCAGCCATCACTTCACTGCTTGGGAAGTTCGCTGCAGGTAAGGCCAATGGCATGAATATTGACCGGACTTTGCTACCTTTCTATTTGTAAACATTCATGACAGAAACAGAAACACAGGTAGTAACTACAAGAATACTATACATGGCTTACAAATGTTATGATGAACAAAAACGTCTTGAGCTTGAGGTTTCCTTGAAGGCAGCGAGAGAAATGCTGAGCAGGCAGAGCGCCTACAGCTGTGGACCAGCTAGCATACTAAATAAAAAAGACTGTCGGCGAATGTGCTGTTTCTGGTAAAGGGGACATCGAGCACACGTCGGAGGCGGCTGATCTGTTACTGACAACGGTGGACTGATGTTCATAGATTAGAGAGGGTAGGCAGGACGCAGGTTATGAAGGCATTTGTAGACGATCACCAACATTTATTCTCCGGACGGAACGCAGCATGGAAGCATTGTTCCGTAAATCGGAGAGAGCTTCAGTGTCTACTATACGTTGAATGCCCCAGGACCATTTTCGCTGCCAGATTTTGTTAATCTCTGAAACGGCTCAAATGGTGCTTCCTGGAAAAGACCAATGAAACATACTGTTGGCAGTAAGTCCAAACGCGCATGACTGATTTGAGATGCCACCCATAATATCGTGATTGAGAAGAGGAAGGGATACAACACGTGATTTAGCAGGATGTGTTCCTTGAAACTTAGTGGGCATCAAGGTTCATTCCAAGCCATTCTGAATGAGATGACGACCTGAATCCCAAAGTGTTGTATTTCTTTAATGCGTTCTTGTTCCCAAAGATGATGAATTCCGTTTTCTCAGGGTTCAGTCAACTTGCTGTTATCCACTGCCGGTGTGTAATGTGCTGACCATAGTTTGGAAATTGCATCTTTTAAAGCTGGTGCACAGACTATGATCGTCAAATCAAAACTGACGACAAGACAAAATTGCTGATACTTAGATATCTAATCGTCGTCAATGTTTCGATAATGCAATGATAAAATCGGTTCCTCCAGCTGTAGACCCACCAGCTCTAAAGCCAGAAATCTCGGAGTGATGTTCGATACTGGCCTTACCTTCCATGACAACGTATCAGAAAGCGTTCTTCCTGGTTTTACCACATCCGCTTCTATTACCTTTCTTAAGCATTATCTGCCATATGAGTCATTGGCGGCACTATTTCATGGCTGTTATTACCAAGCTTGATCTGCAGTCCGATTCTTTATGGCATTCCGTCTCTCGAGCTCATGCGCCTTGACAATTTGCAGAAGAATCAGGCTGCCTGTTTTCCTACGCTTCGAAGCGTGATCACTTAACCCCCGTCCTGAGAGAATCACCACTAGTTCCTGTTCAACACAGAGTTAGGTTCAAGATGCTGCACACTTGCACATAGGGCGCCTACAACACGATCCCGGCTTATTTAGCCCTCCATATGGCCGCACAACCATTCGTCAGACTCGTTTCTCTGCCGCTCTTACTCTCGAGTGGCGATGTGACAGTGGAAACTCTCCAGCTGTTTTTTTTCACAGTACGCTATCAGTTGTCTTGCCCAATCATTTCCGTAGAATTGTTCAATTGACTAATCAATTCGTGGGCAGATTTTTCAATGGATCATCCAATTTCGAATAATCGTGTAGAAAACATAACTTTGTTTAATTACGCTTAAGAAGCGTTCTCCATTATGCACCTGAATCTAAAAATTGGCCAAAATATGTGCAGGGAGACATACAGGGGAATAGTTCGCGGTCATTCAAGGTCAAAAGAGGTTACATTCCTAAATAGATTTTTTTACTACTTGCCGGAGCAACATGAATCCATGTTGTGGTGCATATGTGTGTAATTATGTGCGTGTGTGGATGTGTACGTGGCGTTTCAGCTTCGTGAGTATGATACTAGAGAACGCTTTCATCATTAGGTTCGAATTAGACTATTGGTTATAGCAGTAAGGAAGGCGGCGGCGCCCATGTGGTAGGTATAAATATCTTCTTAGCACGATAGCAGGAGATAGCAAGCATGTATCAATCAAATCCAAAGAGGAGGTTGCAGATATAATAAGGAAAGGCTCCAATATCCATAAGATAGGTAAGGAGAGGCCGAGTTGCGGAAAAGCTGGCTGGAACCCTATCTGGAGAACGAAAGCTCGACCAACTTCAGAATAGAGTTTGCAGATCTAATAAGGAGATCAAATTGGGAAAAAAGCTTGCTAGAACGGTATCTGGGGAACCGCAAAATTCATCAAGTCTTAATCGGGATGCGCATTGCAGATACGAAATAAATCAACCCCATGGTATTGGAAGCCGGTTCAAGGCCATTCTGGGTAGGACATGTCAATTTCCAGAGAAAATTGTGTTATTAGTTCAATGCATGCAAACATTGATCTAGTTGGGCAAATATGTGGCAGGTGGACGTTCAGGGAATAGTTTGCGATCATTCAAGGTCAAAAGAGGTTACATTCCTAATTTTTTTTTTCTTTCTGGAAGTGGGATATCTTATGACTGCAAACACAATATCAAGTTGAAAAATATGCATGTTAAAAAATTTGGTGACAAGTAGGGACGAGCCTATCATTTTTCAAGCGAGATGATACCCATTCAGTGTCGAGAGAGGTCTAATACTGAAGAAGAAGCTTGTTAATCAGATTTGGGAAAGTGCGATTAGTATCAAAACGTTGAAATAAATGATTTGGTCTAAACCAGAAGCCAAAAGGTTTGATGATTTCTTGACTGCTTTGATTCCTGATGACCCCAGTTGACGTTCGCTCTGACCCAAAACGATGGAGATAATGTACTCAATAGGGGTGCTATGTAACAACTCGATCCATCCAAGTGGGGTTATCGTGTTCACAAAAAATAGCCAAAATATCTTTTCTTTTCAATTCATTATATTTCACCAACCAATGACGCCCAATCCCTCCATGAACAGTAAGGGTTTTGTAATTACCAATAAGAAAAGCTGCATTCCAATTTCAGCTTGATCGGACTAGGCATTCTGGATTTATCGTGACCCATAACGCTCCCATACTGTAACATCGTATGAGCTTCCATAAATGTGAGGTCGAGTTACTGTGTTATCCGCAGGCACGTGCGCCCTTGATACGTTTACATTCATACTCGATATGACGCGAAGGAGGTGACGCCTGATTTATGTTCCAGACGAAACAAAACACCACCCCAGTTAGAGTGAAGATTCCCCGAAGCCCACATAAAAAAAACAGGAAATAAATATGCCTACACCTCCGCTTAGATACTGATCTAATACGCGTTTGCCTATATTTCATGACATGAATACCATCCATGTCAGGTTCACTGCCAGACTGGTTTCGGGCAATGTAGCGATGCCAATGGAACAGCTTCACAATTGCAGCGATTCCTATACATGCCTTTGTATGTGGTATGTTAGTTTATGGTAGCGCCATATGAGTTGTGTGTGTAAGCGCTATTTGCCATACGCATGTGTTATTACGTACAGGGACATCATTTTAGTGTGCCACTTCATTTCGCCTATGACGGCGGCGACATCATCTCGCTGACCTGCCCTCGATTTCACTCGGATGTCGGAGCTTAGCGCGTCCCGCCAAGCGTAGACTGGACCATAGGCCCCCCTGCCTCTTCATATGTTACGATGCCAGGTACTTGTGTGATATAGTGACTTCTGCTTCCTATCAAATATTCCTGATGCACAATGAATCCGATCCCCTAACCTCATCAATTTCCAGTTTCGGAAACAGTTATCAATACCACCAATCAATGAAGTGTTTATTGCATGAATCATGAGATTTTTACTAACTGTACAACATATATTGTGTCATCCATGTTTCACGTATATATTGCTGTCAGTCTGATCCAGCACCTGCTGGATACCACCCCCAATAAAACGTGCACACAAGAAGTGGACTTTCCTGGATTCTCTACCGTCCACATCCGCCATCCACAATCCGCCACACTGTACTTCACTTCCAGTTAATATTGTTTGTCTGAACAAAATGCATTTTGTTCATCCCTTCGGCAAAGGCCAGTGCGAGGATCGGGGTAATAGAATCGGTTTATTGGCCAGCCGGGTCAAGCGGGCACTTAACGGTATTCATCCACAATATGGTACTGATCCGTAATGTATTTTCCCGTGAATCGTATGCCACAACCCAGTACTTGAGATTATTCGGTGCTTGAATGGCTGTTCTACCTTTTTTCTCATTTGAGAGGAACGTGTAGCAGGTATTGGATACCGTCTGATGATCGCATTCGGATTCGTCCTAGCATATATCAGTATCGCCCAGCTACGACCAATAGCGAAGCAATGGAGTGATGTTTCTAGTTTCAAAACAGCTATCATGTCTTCTGCTGTACTGACGATTACTCCTCTGGCTGCCCCGGCTGGTCTTGGAATTACTCGAGGGGATAGGTATTGCCCGTTACGACATCTGGTTGATTTTTCTTAAGGTGGAATGATCACTGACATCTTCTGATTCTGGATATCATAGTATATATACTATACGACTGTGAGCTGCACTACCAAGATTCTAGAATCCTGTTCATTTGATCAGGCGTTTCTGATTTATTTGTGTGTTGGAGTTCCTATTCGGGTATTTGGGCTATGCCAATAGTTTTCCGGATTTATGATATTATAACGGCGCCCTTTTAATTCATTTTCAATATTTCGTGTTGCAGGAAGTTCCTTAAAATTACCATCTCGTGAGAATGATCCTCAGGTCAGTAATTCATTGATCAACCGAGTTGACCGTACTCCATGATTCGCCTAAGTAGGTACATACTTGGCCAGTGGTTCAATTTTGTATTACTTGCCGTCGATATGTGTCCCTGTATTTGCGACTGAACTGACACTTTGGTTCGATACCAGCCACTTACCACCCCGATCATTACAACGGACAGATAACACAACCACGGTAGAAGTGCACCGCACTGTGTTTCAGCATAGGACGCAATAAAGGAAGGAAAATACCCGCGCCAGAATAAGAACCGTCAACCATGAGAACATAAGCTTTTGTTTATTTGTAGGATGTAGTCTTCTAGCTGTGTGCCGGGCACGTTGACGGGAAACCGAAGGTACGTCTCGTACCTTGTTTACCCTGGTTTGCCGTGTTCATTCTGCCTGCCATCGCCCACCCCACTTCCTCATCGCCCACCCCCCCCCCCCCCAAATACCGAGATGACATGCATATACCAGTTCATTTGTCGGGTCCCCAATCCGTTCATACCATCGCTTTTGTTCCATCAATTAGACGTTTTTTGGTGTAGAATAGAAGTTCATATACTGATGTGCACATCTTAGAGACGCCCTGATGCTACATCCCTATTCTATTCCACCTCCAAACGCCAGGCCTATTGTAAGCAATTGATCAGGCCTTGGTCGTAGCATTGTGTGGCAACTTTTTCGCAGCCACGCAGGTCAATAGTGCTGTCGCGACGATCCAGCAATCCTGTACCCACGGTAAAATCAATTAGCTCGTGAAGTATCGCCAACGTAATAATAAAATTAGCGACACGCCAAAAACATGTACGATACAGTGACTTCCCAGTGGCGTCACCAGACTTTTCGTGCTGGGGGGGGGGGAACGGGGGGGGAAGAGACATTTTCGGGGGGCACAAGAATACTATCTAAGCTGAGCGCCACCATGGGGTGGCGCGGATCGTACGAGGAAATTTGGGTTGTGCAATCCCCCAGATGGCCGGAAATGGCCTTTCCTGGGCGTTTTTGGCTGCGTGTACCAAGCTTCAAACATGACGAGCATTTTATGATCACGAAGTTGTAATCGGGGAAAATTTAGACATTTGTCGGAATCTGGTCCTATCGTTTCCCCGACTTAAACTTTTAGCTTTCAGCGTACAAGAAATTTTTCGGTTGTGCAAGAGCCCCCAGTTGGCCGGAAATGGCCTTTCCTGGGCGTTTTAGGATGCGTGACCAAGCTCCAAAACATGGGAATTCATGATCACAAATTTCGTAATCGGTGGAAATTTGGACATTTTTATCGGACTTCAGTCCTATCATTGCCCCGAATTTCTGGCCAGAATGTTCAACAATTACTGCTAACCGTACACAAGTGCGAGCGCGAACATTTTTCCGTATTCCCTGGGCACATCTGAAGAAATCAGGATTCCAGCAAAACATTAGAACAATTCAGCCAGCTCGCTTTTTCAGCCTTACTGTCCCAACCATGATAGAACTTCATGCCCTAGAGAGTAGGAACTCCCGAGTAAGTAGTAGTTCACTGGAGAAATTACTAGCTCCATGGAGACTAAAACACGCAGTGAAAATCTTATAGCAGTCTGATAGCCTAGCTATGCAACGCAATTGCGCGTGGTAGAGAGGGGAAGAAACGGAAAAGAGGCTCAGTAAAGGGTTTAGTAACTCAAAAGAGGTTGATTGTAGTTTTTAAAGTCAATGAAAATGTGTGTTGTATATTTTCACCTCACAGATGTATTAAGCTAGGGGGTCAATGAGGCAGACATTTCCCACAGAGTTTGCGGGATATAGGGGACGGGCAGAGACCAACGAGACGAATGCCACCACTAATACCACGCGCGAAGCACGAACTTCGTACACTTTTGAGTGCATTCGAGGCAAATTTGGCATAATTACTGCCTTTCTTATCATAAAACACCAAATTGCCAGGTCTATATCAAACTGGTATAATATATTTTTCGAAAATCACAAATCTCACTTGGGGGGGGGGGGGCACAAAAAAATAAAAACGCAAAAAAAAAAAACGGGAAAACGGGGGGGGGGGGAAGAGACATTTTCTGGGGGGCACAAGAATACTATCTAAGCTGAGCGCCACCATGGGGTGGCGCGGTCGTACGAAGGAATTTTTTGGTTGTGCAATCCCCCAGATGGCCGGAAATGGCCTTTCCTGGGCGTTTTTGGCTGCGTGTACCAAGCTTCAAACATGACATTTTATGATCACGAAGTTGTAATCGTTGGAAATTTAGACATTTTGTCGGAATCTGGTCCTATCGTTTCCTCCCCGACTTTACCTTTAGTTTTCAGCGTACAAGAAATTTTCGGGGTTGGCAAGCCCCCAGTTGGCCGGAAATGGCCTTTCCTGGGCGTTTTTGGCTGCGTGTACCAAGGCCTCCAACATGGGAATTCATGATCACAAATTTCGTAATCGGTGAAGAATTTGGACATTTTATCGGACTAATCCAGTCTAAATCATTAGCCCCGAATTTCTGGCCGAATGTTCAACAATTAATGCTACCGTACACAAGTGCGAGCGCGAACATTTTTCCGTATTCCCTGGGCACATCTGAAGAAATCAGGATTCCAGCAAAAAATTAGAACATTCCAGCAGCTACTTAGCTCTACTGTCCCCCATGATATGCTTCTGCCATAGAGGTAGGGACTTCCGATAAGTATTTGTCTCTGGAGAAATTTACTAGCTCCATTGAGACTAAAAACCGCATGAAAATCGATAGCCTCTGATAGCCTAGGCTTAACTGCAGTACAAAATAATTGCGCGTGGTGATAGAGCGGAGAAAACCGACAGAGGCTCATTAAAGGTTAAGATACCTCAAAAAGAGTTTGATTTTTTGGGGCGTTAGGTATTTGTTTTAAAGTCAATGAAAATGTTGTTGTATATTTTCACCTCACAGATATGTCTAAGCTAGGGGGTCAATGAGGCAGACATTTCCCCCACAGAGGCTTGCGGGATAAGGGGGACGGGCAGAGACCAACGAGACGAATGCCACCACTAATACCACGCGCGAAGCACGAACTTTGTACACTTTTTAGTGCATTCGAGGCAAATTTGGCATAATTACTGCCTTTCTTATCATAAACACAACAAATGAGCCAGGTTCTATTCAAACTGGTTATAATATATTTTTCGAAAATCACAAATCTCACTTGGGGGGGGGGGGGGGCCAACAACAAGCGCCTGGGGGGGGGCACAAGGTTTCGAGGGGGGCACCGTGCCCCTGCCCCCCCCCCATGGCGACGCCACTGGTGACTTCATGTTGAAAACTAGTGGCCGGGACCTACTCACACACATGACCAGCAGAGAAAATACCCCAAGCGTATGCCTCGAACCTGTATCAGAGGTCTTGATGGATTTCCCTTCACTGAATGTATTTAATCAGAGGTCTTGATGGATTTCCCTTCACTGCATTAATTTTGTAATGATAAGATAGCGGTACCCAAAAGTTCAAATCACCTGGTTATCGCACGATTCATCAGAATAATCTCCAGTACGGAACAGACATCCGGGAATAATACAACGGGGTGTGTGAGCTGTGGTTGACTCGGATATTTCCATGTTTCACCACAACTGCCAAATACTAGGTGACACTCTGAGTACGCATTGTCGACAGTCGCCACCCCATCGGTTCATGAGTGGTTTTTGGCTGCATGTATGGTACCTTTGCCCTCTCGCTGAACGCTCATTCTGTTGGTACCGACTTTTTGGCCTTGCAATCCGAATTCCCAATCCCCCCCGCTCAATATAAGGCCCTAAACAACGATGCTGTATAACGTCATATCATTGTTACAAAGTTTTTTTTTCAAATGGATTACTTTCCGAGCAGAGGCTCGCCCCCTTCACGATACGATCCAGCAAGGATCCTGCACCTATTAATAGTCGATCCCTCACCATGTACGACGGTATACGGCAATGCCTCTTTGGCGGAACCTTAACTTTTGGTGGGGGGTAATCACACACGAGCGGCTAATTGCCTACCTCTCGCTTGTCCCTGCTCCCATCCTTTGTGCTGAGCAGTCCAGCGAGAAGGCAACGGGTACCATTTTGAAGTTTTTGGTATGACCCGGCCCCCCGGTCTTCCGTGGAGGCCGCGCTCTACCACACTGTGCCAACCACTCGGTCATTCGGTATTATTATATACGATGGAAAGATGCCAATTGTCCCGATCGAGGTTTTTGCAGGCATGCCTCTCACAAAAACACGTAGGAATACTATTTTATTTTTTGTTTGAATGGTTCTAAAAACTGAAACTCTAGTCAGGAATGATTTTTGTGAGCCATTACAGGATGGATTCAACATGGAAAGCTGCTGGTTTTATCTGTTCCAACAATGTGTTCCCGAAATTGTGCTTCGGTCCATCTTATGGGGGAGCGCAAGACTCAGTTGTTCAGCAATCCAGCCAAGTGGAGACACTTCAGAGATATTTTGTGAGGGGAAAAACTGATAACCATAAACACTGAGACGCCATGTTGGGTTTGCAAAATACGAGTTCGGATTTGCGCATGTTACGGGCGTCAGTGGAAACGTCTCACATCGGTACTCTCTCCCTCAGTTGTACAAACAAATATTATTCAAATTCAGGTTCAGAAGAAGAGGTCGTATCATAAATCCGTTCCTTCATTCCCTGTGGGTGTTAAGGTCTCAGACGCCAAACTACTATTTATAACTTATGGACATCACAACCACAAAACAGAATGTCGTTATCCCCACCGTATTTGAAGTATAGGAACACACATCTTTGGCTGGTATCCATAAAATTCGTATGCGTGTCAGGCTGGATGTGAAAAGTGCACGGATATTCACGCAAACGAACGTTTTTGTTCAGAGAGAAACAACTGTAAGTTTATGGCTAAAGAGAAATAAGACCATAGACATGCAGCACCCTGCATATTGTCGTTGCTGGCCTTTTAAGAACATATTTTCATAGAATTCAATTCGCGGCGATACGCATCCGTATACGCATTGGTAACTGTGCTTATTTCGCCTATTCGTGTTGGTTTGACCTTTTTCGCCTTTGTGTAACTTAATTCCGTGCTCTCCAAACTAATTATGACATATTCAGACACTGGCCCCCGCTCGTTAACGTAATTGGCGATTTTCCACATGTGTACCGGACCCACCACAACCATCTATGGAATTCCAACGTTACCCATCCAAAAGTGTCTGTTGCAGTAAAAATTTCAAACGTTACTTTGCCAAAGCTTCCCAAAAATGTTATTGTAAGGAAACAGTTTGGTTAGATGCGACTAGTCGTCGCCTTATCACCAGCCTGTAAGTGCCGAGTCGAGGGGCAGACCAGCGCGTCAGCGGCGCGCCTGCAGCAAGTGAGCCCAGCGGGGGTTGGCCTCCCAGTGAGCAACGGAGCGTGACGGCCGAGCTCTTCAGAAGAGATGTTCGCGGAAGCATACCGCTAAGTTTCGATGTTCACGACCAACGGATGGAGAGGAGGTGGGGGCCGTCCACTCAGGTACGCAATAGGATTGTAGCAGTGTCGTCTTTGAATGTTTCGTTGCCATCGAAGTAGTAGCTAGAGTAACGATTCCCAAATATATATCAAAGCCGCAATGGGACTCAGATCAAGGCAATTAGTATATCATTAACATATAGAATGTGTCTAAAACAGCTTGTTGGGCTCTCTGATGGGCACAGTAATTAAGGGGAAGGGCAAGATTGAGGGGTTTGAGAAGCCAACTTCAACATTTTAGGATACCGTATTTGGTCATAGTCTGTTGTAGCTATGTTGCCATAGTTACAGAATACATAAAATTTCATGTTGTTGCCATGGTAACCAAAACAACGCCTCTAATTGATAACTCAGAACAACTGTAACTAGCCAAAGCAAGGTCCTATGGTAAAGTTGAAATTTAGTTCATTGTGGAAGGAGAAACCCACGCTGCGCATAAACCATTTGAAGCGCTTTTTTCAAAACGGAGGCAAATGGAAAAACAGGATCGATAGAATCATATTTCGACCACCTAATTTCACACCCACCACTGTACTGAAATGAGAATAATTGTTCGTAGCCCAGTCTTCCTTCAGATTCCGGCCATATTCGGTGCCAGTGCTATGCTATGTTCAGTTATGAGTAGTTATGGACGCCGTTCCCGCATGACGAAACACGCTAGTTTGCTACATTTCGAGATATGCCCTTCAAAGTTATATCAACTTTGTCACCTTAGCATGCAAGTTCCCAATATACAAAGTTGGCATTTTAATGGGAAATGTTGCTCCGAAGTTATTCGGGACAGCAGGGTGGCATTTGAGAGGAAAAAGTACACTTCCTGGTTGAATATGTGTAGGTATCAGTTGCACGAAATTCCGAAGGTGAATAAATTTCGAAGAATCTACAAAAAACGAACATAAACGTTCTGCATCTATATGTTCAGGAGTCTAGTCATCTCCATTACAATTAAATACATTAAGTGCTTACGTCATGTCGTCGCGCGCTATTATTTCCACTGCGCCGCCATTGTTCGTTTCGTTGTGCGTCAGTGTTTTTCGGTTTATTGTGGAGATTTCATTGCTAACGGCTCGCCCATAAGTTATGTTATGTGGTCTTACGGGATCACGCCCGATCGGTGGTATCAGTCCCTAAGGCTGGGTTTTTAGGCTTCATAAATGCGATGGCGTATCCAGGATGGATGTGAAAACACATTTTTACGAAAAACGAACGTCCGTTTCAAGAGGAGAAAAATACTATGAGTGTATGCGAAAAGAACAAAACAGGGCAGCAGCGATGTATTGTCGTGCTGGATTTTTAAGGAAGATATTCCATAGAAGTCATTCGCGGTGATACGCATCTGCATACGCCTAAGGATAGGATTTCCTAGATGCGTATTGCGTCTGGAGAAATCGCCAAATTTTACGTGAACTGAGCGGGGGCTTAGTAGTGTTTGAATATGTTCTATTTAGGTGCAAAGTAGAATTGGGTTCCAAAGAAGCCAAAAATTCATAATGAGGGACAAACAACAATGAATAGGCGAAAAAGCACATGTACCACGCGTATGCGGATGCGTATCACGCGAATGAATTAGATGGACTATCTTCCTAAAAAGCCAAGCAACGACAATATGCATGGGCTGATGCCTTTTATAGTTTTTCGAATATAATTATAGGTTTTCGCTTCTGAAACAAAACGTTCGTTTTCGTTAATATGTGCTTTCCAACATCCAGCCGGATACGATACGCCATCTATGGAATCCAGCTAACGCTGGCAAAAAAAAGAGAAAAAAAAAACACGTAGAAAACAATGGCAGGGAAGAGGGCAGAGATATATCCGCAATAAATTTAGTGGGTGCGACCACTTGTTGAAGGGTTGATGCGTGCAAGGTGTAAATATTAAGGGGAGGAACACGGTGCGGGTGAAAAACCAATACAATAGCCATCAAAGATCGCGGGGAACGCCACAAACTCGTGCAAAGACATGGGCGGAGGGTCCCCTGTCTCCAAAGGATCGACGCCATGCTCCTTAAAACTTTTTTTTCCTTTAGGCCTTGGACTACGGAATCTCAAATCGACCGGTCCTGATCTCAGAGACAAGCCTAGTTTGGTGTATCAGTCCTAAGCGGCAAAACAATAGGCGTGAAGCAATTCAATTCACAATTAATTATTTATCCATCGGAGAACCAGACCTCGATCTATACATGGAGACAAGAAATCATACCACATTGTTATATCCACATCACTAGGCTGAAATCCCGTGCACGCCAGGCAAAAACCGCCCTGGAGGGTCAAGGTGGGACTCGGAAGAAAAAACAGCCAAAAGGTTCAGTGATTCCTTGACTCTTTCTGACAACCTATAGCTAGACACAAGACATTGGGAGATTGCACCAGCTCATTATGGGCAAACATAAACAACTGACAAATTTCCCATTTATCCCAACCAACCAATATGGTTCCTATACTACTTGATAAGAAAGATACACACTGAATATCAAGATTTTCAGACTTAGACCTCTGGTGACCTCAGATGACCAATGACCTGAACCCCAAAACATACGGTTCATGTACTCCTTGTGGGGAACATACTACCAAGTATGGGCCTTCATCATCCAAGTGACTTTGAGCTATCATATTTACAAGCCAAAATTGGGCAAATATCGCTATTCACAAGTTTCAATTTTTGACTAAAATTCACGCCCGCCCTAAACCCTAAAACACCAGGGTTTCCTGTACTCGGCATAAGAAAGCTACAACACCAAATTTTCAATCTACTCCAGACCGACCAACCCTTCTGGACTTCTCATGTTTACAAGGGTTTTTCACTTTACTTACCTCTTCTTGCCTGCCCCGAAACAATAGGATTCATGAACTCATCATAGAGAACACACATAACCAAATGTGAACTTGATCCATCCGAGTGGGGTCGAGTTAACATGTTAATGAGCGAAAAATTGCCAAATTATCGATTCTTTCGTTTTTCCCTCCTCCAAGTTTTTCCCAACCCGACCCCCGATTCTACACCAAAAATCATAGGTTCCTGTACTCCTCATAAGAAAGCTGCATACTGGATTTCAACCTGATTGGACTAGGCATTTTGGACTTATCGTGTTAACAATATTTTTCAGACTTTGACCTCTCGTGACCTCAGATGACCTTTTATAACCTTACCCCAAACAATAGGGATCATGTACTCATTGTAGGGAAACCATATACTAAGTACTGAAACAAAAAAAAAACTTGATCCATCCGAGTGGGTCGGGTTATCGTGTTACGATCTGTGGAAATGGCAAATATCAATTTTCACAATTTCCCTTTTTTCCCTTCAAACCTGACCCCCAAAGTACCCATAAAACAATAGGGTTCCTGTACTCCTCATAAGAAAGCTGCATACTGGATTTCAACCTGATTGGACTAGGCATTTTGGACTTATCGTGTTAACAATATTTTTCAGACTTTGACCTCTCTTAGCCTCGGTGACCTTTGACCTGACCCCAAAACAATAGGGATCATGTACTTATTATGGGGAACCCATATACCAAATGTGAACTTGATCCATCCATAGTAGGGTCGAGGATGTGTTACGCGCTAAAAATGGCGCCCAAATATCAGTTTTTCACAAGTCACTAATTTTTTCCAAATCCGAACCCAGATTCACACCAAAGACAATAGGGTGGCTGTACTCCTCATAAGAAAACTGCATACTGGATTTCAACCTGATTGGACTAGGCATTTTGGACTTATCGTGTTAACAATATTTTTCAGACTTTGACCTCTCGTGACCTCAGATGAACCTTTTACATGACCCCAAAACAATAGGGATCATGTACTTATTATGGGGAACCCATATACAAAGTATGAACTTGATCCATCCGAGTGGGGTCGAGTATCGTGTTTAACGACTGAAATGGCCAAATTATCAATTTTCACAATTTCCTTTTTTTCCCTTCAACTGACCCCCAAAATTACACCATAAACAATAGGGTTCCTGTACTCCTCATAAGAAAGCTGCATACTGGATTTCAACCTGATTGGACTAGGCATTTTGGACTTATCGTGTTAACAATATTTTTCAGACTTTGACCTCTCTTAGCCTCGGTGACCTTTGACCTGACCCCAAAACAATAGGGATCATGTACTTATTATGGGGAACCCATATACCAAATGTGAACTTGATCCATCCAAGTGGGGTCGAGTTAGCGTGTTAACGCGTCCAAATTGGCCAAAATTATCAGTTTTTCACACTTCCCTAATTTTTTCCAAATCCGAACCCAGATTCACACCAAAGACAATAGGGTGCTGTATCCTCATAAGTAAAGAAAAACTGCATACTGGATTTCAACCTGATTGGACTAGGCATTTTGGACTTATCGTGTTAACAATATTTTCAAATTATAGAGCTCCCTTGACCTCGACGACCTTTCGACCTGACCCCAAAACAATAGGGATCATGTACTTATTATGGGGAACCCATATACCAAATGTGAACTTGATCCATCCAAGCGGAAGTGGAGTTAGCGTGTGATAACAGGATAGGCGTCCACCCACACACACACACACACACACACACCACACACACACACACACCACACACACACACACACACACACACACACACACAGACTGTCATGACTGCATAGATTCCTCTGACTTCGTCAAGGAATCAAAAAGGAAAGAACATAACTGATGGACAGTAACGTAGTTCTTGGTTATACCCAGCAACGAGTGAAAAACTAAATGACTACCGCTCAATGAAATACCATGCTTCCACGGCAGGGCTTTTGGCCACCCGGTGCCATTATAAAAAAGAGAAAACTGTCTGAGGTGTGGGGGCCGGGCCATGAACACAAAGGGTAGTGCCCAGACCCTCAAACGGCAAGGAGCGCGAATATCGAGTTGAAGGGGGTGGCGTACATTGCAATGTATAGGGGGTGGGAAATCTACGGGGTACTGATGGCCCACCCGTTCTCGCTCATAGGCCCCACAACGACTTACCTCAAGTCCACCAATTAAGATGGAAAGGGCAATAGTAAACAAGACGCCTCTAAAATCTGAATATATATTATATACAGGCAAGTACAGAATAATAAACTTGCAGCACACAGGCACGTCCGGATTGCGCTGTTTATGTTGAGTTTCACGTACCACGTCATTTCTTTAGTATTTAATTGCATTTTCAGTGTGTCACTTTCATAGCGGGCATAAAATGAGCAAATAGAGTGTGAAAGATGAAGAAGTGTTTCAGTACGTCAGTAAGAAGAACTGACCCAGAAGTTCACAAGGTCATTGAGGTTAAATGAGGTCAAAAGGAAGTAAAAGTCACTATATGTAGTTTGCACAAACGTACACAATTCTCCATTCCGCCAACCCACTAAAATGATAGGTTGCGAAGATATGAACAGATCTGGAATTTATCAGTGTTTTAAAGACTGCTTTACCTTTTTACAGAGGACATAGTTGGAGATAGTGTGTGATAACAGTGCTTCAGAGGCAGTGACGATTGCCTATGTTTGTTGCCAACAAGGACGAGTTGGTCATTCGAAGAATTCACCCAGGAGTCACAAGGTCAATAGTGCGAATGAGGTAAAAAGGTCAGAGGAAGTCAAGTAGGTCAACAGATGTAGTAGGCACATACGAACAAAATTCACGAATGCGCGAACCCCTAAAATGGTGCGGTTGAGAAGATATATGAAGATTTTAAAATTCATCAGTGCTTCAGAGACTGTCCACCCTTTAAAAGAAGACTAACTAGAGATAGGCGTGAACAGAACAGTCTCTTCTAGTAAGTACAGGGAAATTGACTCGTTGGGTTAGTGCCACGGGCGAGTCTGGTTGTCAAAAACATTGATTCCGACGGTCATAAGGTTTTGAGGTCAAATGAGGTCGCAAGGTCATAGGAGGGAAATAAGGTCATCAGAAGTTAGTTTCACAGACTAAACAAATTCTCCATCACGTAAACCTCTTAAACATGTTGTTTCGTTGGCCGAGATACATGAAAATTACCTCTCAGTGAACTGGAGATCGTGCAAAAACGTTTTTTAAAGATTGTTGAACACCATCTGAACTTGCCCAACGAACTCCAATTGATACCAAAACAATAGAGGTCCCCGCACAGGGATACACCGACCTACTACCACAACGAAATTGGATACATGCTTGCCTTTTCAGAAATCGTGCAAAACTGGTTGTTCACACCCACACACACACACGCACACACAACACCCACACATACATGCACATACACCACACACACATACACGCCGCGCGCGCGCATAGTGAGTAAATAGGTTCCAATTGAAATGAAAAACGTACCAACAAGTTCGTGTGTCACATAATGTCTTCAAGTTGTACTATCAACCCGTCCTTATTTATATGTCTCCCTTTGATATTGAACGAAATTCTACATAGCTAGGCCTGTCGGCGAAGATGGAGGAAAATGACATATTCAGGTCACATTGTGCAACTACTGATTGGCAGTGACAAACCAACTGGAGAGGAAGAGGAATCACTACGCAGTGTTGAGTTCTTGTTTCTATGAGGCTTTAAGCCCCAATAACCTCGGACATTGGAGTTCTGTGGTAGGCGTAGGTAATCACGTTTGATATTTCCCAGGTTATATGACGACTTAATCTCGGGATAGCCTAAAATAGATATTCGTCGGAAACAAATGCATGAATCATAAACAATAACCGTTGTGTTGAACAGGTGAAGTAGTGACCAGGGGCATTGCAGGCATGTAATGCGCCGACGTGAACATTTCCACATTTGAGCACTCAGTGATGTGGAAATGTGTATGCCCATGACGAGAAACATTACAAAAACAAAATCCTCCCTTTTGAATCCTATCGGGATTCCCTCTGATCAGAGAGTTTAATCAATAAATCGTTATAATTTGTTGTAGAGAGTTATCGTGGTAAAACGAAAAGATTGCAGGCGAAGATGGCGGCGGCTGGAGACGGCGGCGGCGGATGTTCATCAGAAACTACGATATCGTGACTCGTGTGGCAGGAATACAACTACCAAGACCATCTGACACCCTAGAATGTTGGTCTTGAAAAAGCAGACTGAAGGTGCTAGTTGGCCTAGTATTAGAGGTAAGATCATCGGAAGGAGTCGAATTGACAATGGATATCCTGGCACGATTCGAGCAGGGCAGAAAAGGTATCCACGCGTTACATCATGAACAGCGGTTACTCTTTGCACAGTACGGTTTTATTCCTTGTATTCCTCATACGTTCCCATTATTAACATACATGTTGTTGAATCTCCTATAAGGCGCGAGTAAATAAATAAATGAACCCTCGAGCAATTGCCTGAAAGATTTCTAACACAAACTAAATCGATTTCTCAATCTGTAAGAAATTTATTATCTACAAGCTTCCAAGGCACCAACCATTTGTAGTTGAGATATAACCCCAATTATGAATGGGATTGTTCATGCAGCCGGATAATTGCGAAGAGCCACATGTTCCAATGGTCAAATGGGTGTGGTGGGAATTAGAAAAGAGTTCCGAACCCCCCGCCCCGGAACTGAACACAAGTCTGTCAGAAAAGTTACCGGCCAGCCCCACAAAAAAAAAAAAAAGAAAGAGATAAAAAAAACAAATAACAGAAAACAAAGATGACCATAGAATGTCTACAAGGTATACGGGAATTACTAGTTCTCCCCCTTTTTCTATTCACAGAAGCCGAAGAAAAATGGTTTTCCCCACAAGTAAGTTAAGTTCAGTGGGTAAACATTTTTTTTTGAAAACCATATTGCAAATCCATAACGCTTACGAAATGAACAAATGACTACAGCTTACGGCCGTTCAGGTTATCAAAAAAGGACATAATATTTAGTTAAAAAAACTTCGGTAGGCATATTACTGGTCATTTGAAGTTGTATCTTGAATCCAGTGTGATTCTTATCTAGTTTAGGGCCAACGTCTTGCGACAGATTTCTTTAAACTAGCCCAGGTGAGAAGAGAACGTATCAAAAATCCCCAGCTCCGAATTTTGGGTTTTAGCACGTCGACTTGTGAGTAGGTCAATTTACCTCTGAGGATTCCATGACATCAAGGGCGGGTTTACGATGATAAGGCCATCTAGACTCTATCCTTCAACTGCTGCATGTTGCTTTGTTAACATCAAGAAATGGGTATTTCTGCGATCATTCTTCGAGATATTGTGAACAAATTTGGTAAGGTTTCATTCGGATGCACCTACAGTACGTTTGTTACAGGTTTTTCGAAAGTACATGATTGACATTGACTTCGTATGCCAGGGAATCTAAGGTTTCTCCTGTGACGTCACAAGGCCTGAATCATTGAAATGGGAAATAAGCAGAGTGGGCCTTATTGGCCCGATCGGATCAGCTCAAATTTGGCCTTGGGGGCTGTCGTTATGTAATAGAAAATACTAGGATTCAAGTAATTTTACATTACGATTGGCATATTATTAAAAAAAACCAATATTAAATAATAATAAAACTTACGTAAATAATATTCAAATCTAAAACAGTGCTTGAATTAATTATTCATGAGTCCCTTTATTAAAGAAAAACAATGGTTAATACCTAAAAGGTTCCTTAAAAAAGTAAATGATGACGCTCCTTCCACACGGTGATCGGCATCATCATGAATTCCCACACGCGTGAATAACTACTCAGGTTGACTTGTGTCAGCGAAAATGGAATAGGTAAATTTAAAGATGCCGAAATGGGACTGGCAAGAAATTAAGAAATCACCCCCAAATTATGGAGAAGAAACACTTATTCAGCTGTTTTGGCAGTGTACCAAGTGATAGATGCTTGTTTGCCGTCGGTTTTTTGTTGAGAATCTGTATCTGGGTCCAAAACGACCAGAATATGAAACAGTGTGTGTTGTTTCGTGATGATGCTTCTAAAACGTGGTATATTTTTTTATGTTTTCTCTTCCATAAGCATCTTTCAAAACTAAATAGAAATGCCAGGATTGTACAAAATACAAAAAAGTACTTTTGACCTTTCAAGGTGCAACTCCCGACACCTCGGCCTCGGATTCCTAACTCGGACCTCTGAAGGTCGAGTTTCTCGTTCGATGTGGCCATGCTCATTGATCTCTGCTTCAACAAGCCCCGGACATGCTGTACTGGAGCTCCTATACAAAACCGAAGTCAGGTGGAAGAACCCTTTGCTAACCTGTGACGCGCCCTCAATTATAGTAATGTATGGTGCATGGTGATTGGGCGACATGGTTTCGGCATTTTTTTTTTTTTTTTTTTTTTGTTCGTCAGAACATTGGAATATGTTCCGTTTGACAGCCTCCTTTAATTCGGTGCTTCACATTATTAAGGCCTATTTCATTCCGTGATGTCATATTTTACGCCTAGATGGTGAATTCTGCCAGACGCGATCGATTCAGCATTCCCGAATATCATGTTGGTTTCTGGCTTCCGTAATAGGCGTCACTGATTTCCCGCGTTTCTGAAACAGTGTAACCCTCACTACACAAGTGTTGCAAACATATTGCAACTATGATATAATACCATCATGAAAATTACTATGGAGCAACGACGGTATTTTCGGGGGTCTCTGTCGCACAGAAATTCGCGGATAGAGAGTAAACAAACCGACTGTGTTTCACTATGTTACACACAATAGTGTGCCGCCTCACTTCGAGCTTGTGTTTCTCTGGGGAAATTGGACAGGGCACACAATACGCACTCTGATGTCCTCTCCAGTTAATATAATATCGCCATGGTCTTTAAAGGCAATGGTCATGTTAGAATGACGGGATTTTTGGTAATTTCATTGTATAACATAATGGCAGTCGAATCTATAAATCAAACTTCTCTGATTCGAGTGCTCGGTAACACACAGTCAGCTTATTTAAAAATCTATCATGTGGGGGAACCGCAAGATCCCCTACAATACATTGTCCGATGTAAAACGTTCACCTCTGGGAATCTTGTACCAAACAAACTCTAGATGGGATCCAAATAAAAACCTACAAATTCGTTCCAGAATTTGAGAATAATTTCATTTATTTCTAAAGTGGATACTTTTCTCCTGTCATGATGTTTATCCTGCCGCAAAATGCAGCATTTACTGTGTATGGCCTATGGGCGGCCTTCACATTGTTCCCCGAGATGTCATAGATCGCTTCAAATTTGGTGGGCAACATCCCATATAAGAACCCCAAATTTAGAGTTTTGGTTTTGATATGTCCTCGTTTGACCTTTTGTAATATAAAGCAAATCTATCACAAGACCATTGTCCTTCAACAGAGCGAGAATTCGGTGTTGTCCTGGGATATCGTCCAAGTATTTTTCGTAGTTAGATGTTGCTCAGTGATCCGATCACAATAACAGATCCCAAACTGACCTGATTGCAATGGACTTCTCCAAAGCCTACGACTCAGTGCCGCCATAATTGTCTCCTCAACTGAGCACTTGGTTGCCGTTAAAGTATGTCCATTCATGGATTTATAACTTCCTTAAGCAACGTAAACAGGAATTGTTGTTTGGGGGTGAGGCACTCTTTCGGACTATTTGAAATCTCGTGTTTTCCTCATTGTACCGTGCTGGGGCTATTGCTGTTCCTCCTTCTTATTAATGATCTCCCGGAAGACCTCATTCCGATGTTCGGCTGATTGTGTTGTCCACCGTTCAAGTTAACAACCGCACTTGACCATGATAGCTCGCAGGCTGATCTGGACAAACTCATTAGTGGCAACACACATGGCAACTCTACTTCAATATTGAGAAAGTTGTTTCGTCCATGCCGATTTACTCAGGCCCTTATTAACAATGTTTGTATGCCAGAACTTATTAGTCTTTTTCTTAAGGAAACCAGTTGTCACCCATACACAGAGTTCTGACGCTCTCCAACACCTGTCTTGCCATTCACATTCATCGGATTACTGCCTAATAAAAATCTGTATACTTGTACTAGAAAAGGAACAGTTTGGGACCCCTATCATGAAGACCTCAATATATGAATTGGAAATGACTCAGCGCCGGGCTGCTCGCTTTGTTCATAATGATTATTTCCTAACCGGCAGTGTAACCACTATGTTGCGTAACCTTGACTGACCTCCATTAAAAAGACAGAGGAACTGTCAACAGACTTAGTATTTGCCACAAGGCTAGACTAGGGCTTGTTCCCCTACCAGTTGATCTTCATCTGCCGGCCCCGCGACTACCACGGCACTCTCATCCCAGCTCATACCAAGTCATGGCTACCGAAAAAGACTGCTACAAGTACCATCCCTGGCCGGATAGTAGATTGGAACAAGCTGCCCCCCAAGACTGCAATTAACCAATCCCAGCACTTCAAAACCCAGGCTACGACTATTAGAGGAACTGCCACTGATGTCCTCTGTACAGTCTTCCCTGCCCGTTTGGCTCCACTTGGGAGTGTTGGGCAGTATTCCAACAGGTACAGATACCGCTGGCACAACCTTTGCTCTGACATTCCACATATCCTGTACTTCGAGCCGGAAATTCTGATTTTTTCCTTCCAGACCCTTTCGACATTTCGTGTCCATTTGGGATGGCTATATATAAGATAGTAGCTTCAGCCGTAGTCTCGTATACTAACAAAATTTCGCTCTCCGATGACTATTCGTACGGATCTCGAAGCCACATAGGATCTTGTTATAACTGTTCTTCTCCATCGTTTTCAGTTTATAAAGCCAAGTATTAGGGTGAATTGCAAGGTAAAGTCCAGTGGTTCGAAACCTGGTTTTCCGACCGATAAACCGAGTTTCTGAACGATAACTCGTTTTTCAACGAATTATTAAAAAATAACTAGGTATTTCGGCCGAAAACCCCAAAAAAGTATTCTTTAAGAACGTGGCTCTTTGGCAGAAGAGCTTAGTTTTCTAATCAACTGAGCTTTCGCCCGGAAAACCTCAGTGGGGGGGGTTGGTGGGTACTATGTTCGGTCGGTGTGGTGAGATTTATCATTAAGGGGGCCGTTAATTGGTCGAAATCCTCATCTTATCGGTCAAAAACCCGGTATCCCTCGGTGCAAGTAACATAACCGGGGGTTTTCGAATTATTGGTATATTTCGCTCAGCCATAGGAGTGGTTCTGTGAGCAATGCCGTTGTGTTTGCATCTTTGTGGTGGATACGCTGCCACCAGTCCGAACAGTCCAGTGTGTGCCACGGTTTCACATGTAATTTGCACAGTCGGCTTTTGGGCTCATCACTGGGCGCGGCACGTTGGTCCTGTGGCACTTTGTTGCGATAGCCCCGATTCTTCATGGTGGCTGTGGGCGATATTAGTAACTGGCGGGAAGCGATGGCGACGTTTGCATGACATCACGATGCAAAACACGTTACCTCATCCACATGGAATCGTCATCGCGAAGTTTTCTCCGGTATACCGTGAGAGGAGTTTGTCGTGACGTCATGTAAACAGCACCGCCCTCTATCGCCGGCTTCGTGAGACGAAATCGCCACTTCAATATTATCCGACCGAATACTACTCTCTTATGCATTGGTTGACGACAAAATCAGACCTGGGAAATTATTGAACTCATTCCGGACCCCTACTTCCTCACGAATAGAAATATTTTATGACTGTCGTCTCTCTTGAGCTAGTCCAGATTTACTTTTTCTTCAACACCTTTCCAAGTACAATATGTGAGATTAGGTAATATGTTATTTCTCCCTTTCTTCGGTTAAGGAAGCCACTCAATGCCTTGGGTGTAAAATAAGTGAAACAATCTTAGCTTATATATAGCCCAATATGAATACCGAATGGCTTCATGTCCCTGCCTCCCTTCCCACCCGCGAAATCGCCATGCGACAAAACATTTGAGGGGATCGAAGGGGGCCCCCTTGAACGGAATCTATGTCGGTGTGTTTGCCAGAAGGGCTATCGATACGACGAACACTGGGTTCAGTGTATGGGTACGTATAACTCAACATTTTTCTCCTATAATTTAACTCGTTCGTACTGCCAGGTGACTGTCTGGTATATAAATGCACAGCTCATTAGTGGAAGTGTCAGTTACTTGGGTCACTGATCATACAAGCAAGTGGTACCCAGATCCCATAGCATCTATAATATCACTCAAGGGAAATTGTACATGAAACTATGATAGATTTGCTGTTATTGCTGAGTTATTCTCTCTAACGGACTCTGCAGAGCTGAATTGGCTGGCCATCGAAGTAAATGGATGTTATATACGGGGCGGCCAAATCCCTATCCAACTATAATCAATGCATCTAAATCATATGTGGAAATGTAAATAATAACTAGATCTGTTAATGCGAATATAACTTGGCGTCCATTTGTATGAACTATATGAAACACAAATCGTGCTTATTGGATGCATATTCAAATCGCATTTCTTCGTATTTGTAGTTACTTTAACACATGATACCACGCGTGATGCGCATTCATTGAATTTTTGCGTGTACGCAGGCAGAGGATTCCACGCACCAGAGTCGATTCCAAACAGTCTATCGAACCAACTAACCCATGTACTTCGGAACGTAAGTGTAAATACACATTTAAACAGTATGTTTGTAACCGCGTTCAATTATCATATCTGAAAAAAGGCGACATAATTGTACAATTACCCTCAATAGTTCCAGATTCATTTCAATTAGGTTATCCTCAAGACATAGACGAGGGCGCAAGTGACAGTGTATATTTCCAATATTGCTAGATCTGTGGTTGATTTGTAATACGTTTTAGTGTGAGTACGTCTTTAGGAATGTGGATTCTCCACAGTCTTTTTCTGTAGATTCCAATTTTAGGCATATGTGGATGTTCACATTACCATTCAGATTTAGACGAGTGTGCTGATGAAGACAATGGCTGCCAGGGTCGATGTATGAACTCCGTCGGTCTTTCGAGTGTCGTGTGGCATTGGTTATATCCTGCAACGCTTGCGGCCTGCCATTGTTTTTCCCAGAGCCTAGGCTCGCCACAAAATGAGTACCTCAAGCTAACATATGTTCATTTCCTCCGTGAAATAATGGGTTAAACCCAAAAAGGCGACTGATGAGTTGCTACTATCTCATAACTCGGAGAGGCTTCTGCAGGCCGCCTTCACTTTATTTATTTATTTATTTATTTATTTTTTATTTATTTATTTTATTTAATTTATTTATTCCAATTTATTTTAGTTAGGTAGTATGTAATCACAAACAGAATGGAGGGTTAAAACTCCGGTTAGCTAAAAAGCTAATTCAAAATGAGGCCCATAAAGTATTGAAACAAAAAGTAGCTATAAGATCTGACTATTGATACATAATATGTACAAATACGATAATGAAACGGAAGATGCACACTTGAGGAAAACCAATGAGTTAAAAACTAGACAGGGTAAACAATTAACAGTGACCTACGTTGCGAACCATTTTAACCAGTGTATCGAGGGAGTCTAAATGATGCATCAAAACTAAACAGATATCATCATTAAAAGAACTGCAGATAGGGCAACGGAAATAGAATCGTAAGAAATCAGAAATATGTACGACTATCAAAATTTAAAAATCACATAACTATCGAGTAACCCTTTATCCCCATTACAACGGTAGCTCTTTAATCTTATGTTTAAAAGCAGATAAAGATCTGGCCTCTCTATACATTCGTTTGGTAATCTGTTCCAATCATAGGCTGCTTTGTAGGAGGAACTTCTTTTGTCATAATCCGTTTCCCCACCTTCAATAAATAAGCCGTTAGTTGTGGACGACCGTAATCCATACTGCGAGTGGGTGTCCTTGTAAATTGAAAAGATTCCGTCAGATACTTCGGAGGCAAGCCATTTGAACACTTATAGTTAATCCTTTCTTTCTGATGCGCGCGTCTATGGTTTCCCAGTTGAGAGAATCAAACATATAGATGCGGAGCTAAGAAGAAAATAACGATCACAAAATATAGTTCTCGCTGCTGATTTTTGCAGCCCGAATAACTCTTCGCGAATTTCTCTCGTTACATGTGCCCATACAACACTACAGTTATCCATAATTTGGTAGGATATAACCTTTGTAGTATAATAAACACGCATCAATGTCAAGGAATGGCTTTATTCTTCTCAACAATGCTATTCTACTATTAATAACTTTAACAAGATACTCGATATGTGCATTCTAGGATAATGTTGGGTCAACATGTATCCCTAGAAGTTTCTCACGCTCCTTGTTTTTCAAAGTGCAATCATTCACTTTGGATTGCTAATCGATCGTTCAGATTTTATAATCTTTGCTGTGATCCTACTTGGATCCTACATGGTTTTAGTTTTGTCAGTATTCATTACCATTAATTTGCTTAGCCTTACACCATGTGAAAATAACAATCATATCGTCTGCCAACTAATGATGTACCTCCTCTTGCGTTTCGACGTGCTCTTGATGTAGACTGCTGGTTCCCTCATCATCAGCGACCTGCAATATATATATATATATATATATATATATATTATATATATATATATATAATATATAATATATATATATATATATTATATATATATATATATATCTATATATATATATATTATAATATATATATATATATAATATATATATATATATATAGTAGAATTGGTGTCCACGTGTACTCCAATAAATACACAAAATGTGGCTCAAAATATTCAGAGCAGGTTGGCCCACATGGAGTACTGAAAATATATATATTTCGGAATTTTCGGTCCCCCTGTCTTTTGCTGTTCAGTGTGTTGTTAAACGTTTCTTTGTCTAAGGTCACCCCGGTGAGGAAGGGTCCAGGGGGACCGAAAAATTTCCGAAATATAGAATTGTCAGTACTCCATGGTCAACATGACTTATTATTTTTGAGCTCAGCATATTTTGTATATATATATATATATATATATATATTATATATATATAGATATATATATATATATATAATATATATATATATATTATATATATATATATATATATAGATATATATATATATACTGGTATCGTTGTGTACAGTAGATGTGACGTAGAAGCAGTGTGTTAGCCGCGCCTGCTAAATGTCTGAATGTCTTTTCGCTTCCATGTGCGAATTTTGAAACATTCCCGTTTGTCAGTAAGTAGTAGGGGACGTATAAAATTATGGTCCTGCTTGGGCAAACCCTCGAACACAGGTGTCTACGAAATCGTGACCCTGGTCTTTCATGGTGGGAAACAGCTTAGCACTCAGTGGCTGTAATTACACACCTGTTAGTCGTAACTGGAACAGTGATATGTTCTCCAGACATGACAATAATAGTGACACTAATATTCAATAGTGTTTATTAACTATTGCTCATTCAATGCAGTCTCTGTAAACGGCACAGTGATATACCGAATTAACAGCAGACGGTATTCCTTGGAATGCAATCAGCGATCTGTCATACACATTAACAATAGTTCGTAGTTTCCTGTCACTTGATAACTAGCGTGAATGTTCCACATTTGCGAGGCAATGTGGAATGTGCAGACGTTTTATATGCCAACTACGTCCAAGTCACGCTCTAACAACAGTATGCTCTCACTACACTGGAAAATAGAGTAAGGCCTATTTCTACCGAAATATACGTTAGGAGCGAAAAATGGAAGACTAACATTCAATTATAATAGCTTCGGCAGGTCTACTTGGGTCCGGCAGTCGTCGGATCTTCGAAAGGTGTCAGGAAACATGGGTGGCTCGGATTCGGAAGGAGCGAACGACAGGAATCCTCTGTGGTATTGGTAGTGAACTGGTAGATCTCCCTCTGGAATCGGTATGACGACGTATCCACATTGCCTTAAGCAATCACGGTGTGTTTTCTTAGGTTGTAGATAGTAGCGCTTAGAGACCCAGTGGAAAGTGTGACCCCTCACCTTGTGTGCATGTTTATGGATTTATGTTTATGTTGTAAAGGCAGTCGTTCAAACGATCTGTAACTATATTTACAGGAAACTTTGGTGGACGTCAACACCAACCAATGATCTCTTCACTTTTACATTTTCGACTAAAAGGTTTTCGGCACTACAAGTTCACATAACTTACCTTCAGTCAGCCAAGTTTCTGTCCACGCCAAAAGGGTGAAGCTATAACTTCTGATTGATTACAAGAGCAGTTTGAAAGTGTCCCAACTTTTCACCATGCTTCTAATGTTCAAGTGAAGAATAAAAAGGTTGCTTGAATAGTTATGAAATTTCAATATGAAACTTATGAAACTCACAGTTGCAATGAACTTGGTGGTAGGGTCGGTGTCCTTTAGGATTTCCTTCCGAGAGGGTGTAGCTCCGGGAGGTAGGATTGGCGCCCCTCCTCTTTTCCTTCTCATCGCTAGGCTCCAGCATCACCGCAGGACAGCAAGCCGTATGAAGGGTTCGGAGCAAAGCCATTGGGAACCCCGAGTCCAGAGAAGGATAAGACCTCAACGGTCGTGGTCTCGTGGTGGGCACTGTGCTGGTGGTACCGAGGTGTCGCCCACCTCTCCACAACTGATCATCACCGGCTCAATTCAAGTCTGTCGGTCCGGCTTGGTTCCTGTCTTATCCAGAAGACTTGGTAGGTTTCGCATTTATGTTGCAGCTCTCTCCGAAATGCGTTGGCCGGGTTCTGGCTGGATCAGTGTCTCTTACTGGTTTGGTCGTGATGATGGTCGGCATACGCAGGGGTGGTTGTTGCCATGATCATTCACCTTGTTCCCTTGGTAACACAGGTAACATCGATCAACGTGCGTATAATGCGACTGCGAATCGTCCACAATGTGGGTGCTTTATCCGTCGTCGCAGTGTTTGCTCCGATCTGGGTAAGGGATGACTTGGTGACAGGAGCGTTCCACGCTCAACTCAGTTCGATGTGCGATGATTTTCACATTTGTGATTCAAAGTAATTCTGGGGGATTTCAATGAAACACTGATGTCAAGCAGGGATAGCTACGAGTCTATATTGTCCCGCATGGATCTAGCAAACAAAGCTGACAGCAGTCTCAAGCTACTTGGCTGTACTCCAAGGATGGCGTTATTGTCAGGGAGATCGATCTTGTACGCATAGATGGGATATGAAGAAGGCTCGTGAACTACAGGAATTTCGAGAGCGCCCAGTTTCTTTTTTATAATCGACCACATGCTTGCTTTTAAAATACCGAGCAATCAGGCTTCAAGACGTTTGACGTGAGCCAACCAAAGGAACCGAAAGTAGCCACAGTGCATTCTGACAAGCCGTATAGTCGTTGAAAGGCTGGAGGAGAATGTGCACCCTATCAGGGATGGGCATCCTCGATACAGCGGGAGAGTGCATTATGGAGCGTCTAAGGAAGACCACCGAGGCAATTTATAGGGAAACAATCGATGCCATCGAACGGAGTCACCGGGCCAAACTCAGTTGTAAGACTCGGCTTTCCTGGGAGCTTCGGCGCACGGCGATGACGGCGCTGCGACGTAACCGGGAAGTCAAGGGCCAGCGTCTCCGTATGTCAGTGTGAGGGCCCCTGTCAACAGGTGTCCTGCAGCCGGCCTGCAGGGCGATTAAGATAATCCGTAACTAGGCCTTGCGGCGCGGTGTTCAGCTGTAGAGGACGGCAGAATTCTGACGGGAGGATCCGTTATAAGGGTACGCTGGGCTGGGTTATGTGAGGATTTGTACAAGGCTCGCCTCTAAACTTGGTATTTCGGACAGATGGTGTTGCAACCCTGATTGCTAAACCGCCTGTAGACTGTGATATGTATACTACTGAGAAATGCGAAGTTGAAGAGTTGGGAAAAGTTATGAGGTCCTTGGCATGAATCCAGAACGCCCTGGGCTAGAAGTAAGGGTACTCCCGAGCTGTCGCATGGTGCCATCCCAAGTGACTGAAAAGGAGACTATTCTGGAAAGGGAAGGGTGATATCTGAGACCGCAATAACTATAGAAGGGTTACACTCTCGATGCCTGGAAAAGTATTTCCTAGAATCATTCTGAACAGAATCTATTGTCAGCTGCTTGTGCATCAGGATTCCGAGCAGTCGAGTTTGACTCCCAAGATCCTGCCTGAGCGGATCCGATGTGTTTGGGGCCGTCCGCTCTCCCGTCGCTCATATAGTTGGCGCAGCTCCGCCGGTACCTCAGAGACTTGGGGGCGGGAAATGGGTCAGGCCCAGGCTCAGGTCTGGTCGCTTGCCCGGAGAAGTGATTGGAAGTGGCGGGTGGTTGCCGCTAGGTGCCTCCCGGGCTTGCATAGGAAATTGAAAAGGGGGTTGCCTATATCATGTGCCTGGAAGGGAAAAAAGAAAAACAGGTTCCCTAAGGTAAATCCCCATACATGAAAGACATTCAAGCTGAGTATGGAGTATGATGGTATTCGCAGGGAGAACAGAACCTAATTTTATATAAAATCATTCAATGCAAGGTCTTCATTGCGTTTCTCAGTTTCAAAAGAATTATTCAAGAGAGAAAATTGTCACGTCAATGGTATTTTTAATGATCTAGAAGCTAATGCTTTTCAGCGTACATGTTACTTAGATTGACGGACATTTTAGTCGTTCTCTGTCCGCTTTTCAGAGAGCAAAACTAGATATAGGTGTAAAGTATCATCAATATTAGCCCTATAATTCTATGAATATCATAAAATAATAGGGAAACCTCAAGAAGTTGTCATAACATCAATAGTCATCATTAGGGTAACCATATTTTGACAGTCATTTGTACGTGATCGATAGTACCTCTAAGTCCCTGTAGCTCCATGTTCATTTGTGAGTGTGTCCGTTGAAAGTTAACACTGTGCTAATGTCCTAACCGTCCACAGACCAACAGTTGTTTTGCCCTCTGGTGAGGTTGGGTCTCCTGAGCCGCGCCATGTTCTTCTCCATAAGATCTATCCGGATTACCACACCAATCGATTACCCCTTTTCCTATGCAAACTTCACAAAAAAACATCTATGCCCGCCTTCCGTTGATGGCCTACTCTGTTGATCGTTTTCTACGCTGGAGTCAGGAAGCGTGATCTCCTTTGCAGGCTTCTCCACCATGCCATAGGTGTTCTTTTCCCCACGAACTTATATTGTCCCGCATAGAGTATTGTTCCTGCTCATGCCAGCTTGGTTGGATTTATGAGTCATTACGGTCATACGGGTGTCGCAGCTGAGCCTCTTTATTGTCAAGGCTGAAGAGCTTTGCTTCTTGGGCTTCTATATGCTCAGGGCATTTTTTATTCCTTGACGAAGTCAGAGGAATCTATGAGTCATGACAGTGTGTGTGTGTGTTTGTGTGTGTGTGTGTGTGTGTGTGTATGTAACGCTGGCTTGTAAACACGATAACTCGACCCCACCTGGATGGATGAAGCTCATACTTGGTATGTGTGTTCCCCATGATGAGTGCATCTCCTATTGTTTTGGGGTCAGGTCAA
The DNA here is from genome assembly GCA_026419785.1 of Sclerodactyla briareus. Lineage (NCBI taxonomy): Eukaryota > Metazoa > Echinodermata > Holothuroidea > Dendrochirotida > Sclerodactylidae > Sclerodactyla > Sclerodactyla briareus. The sequence continues at coordinate 126,739 of JAODTK010000422.1, forward strand.
ATGTTATCTGAGGTCACCAGAGGTCAAAGTCTGAAATCCTTGTAAACACGATAAGTCCAAAGCAGTTGGTCCAATCAAGCTGAAATTCGGTGTGTAGCTTTCTTATGGGGAGTACAAGAACCCTATTATTTCGAGTGTTGATTGGGGGCCATTTTTGGGAGAAATTAGGAAATAGTCAAAAATTGATATTTTGCCCAATTTTGGCTTGTAAACACACTAACTCAACCCCACCTGGATGGATTGAGCTCATACTTGGTATGTGCGTTCCCCATGGTGAGTACATGATCTCTATTGTTTTGGGGTCAGGTCAAAGGTCATCTGAGGTCACCAGAGGTCACCAGAGGTCACCAGAGTTCGAAGTCTGGAATGATTGTAAACACGATAAGTCCAAAACAGTTGGTCAATCAAGCTGAAATTTGGTGTGTAGCTTTCTTATGGGGAGTACAAGAACCCTATTGTTTCGAGTGTTGATTGGGGGTCATTTTTGGGAGAAATGTGAAAATAGCCAAAAATTAATATTTGGGCTAATTTTGGCTTGTAAACACACTAGCTCAACCCCACCTGGATGGATTGAGCTCATACTTGGTATGTGTGTTCCCCATGATGAGTACATGATCCCTATTGTTTTTAGATCAGGTCAAAGGTCATCTGAGGTCACCAGAGGTCAAAGTCTGAAATCCTTGTAAACACGATAAGTCCAAAACAGTTGGTCCGATCAAGCTGCAATTTGGTGTGTAGCTTTCTTATGGGGAGTACAAGAACCCTATTGTTTTGGGTGTTGATTGGGGGTCATTTTTGGGAGAAATTAGGAAATAGTCAAAAATTGATATTTTGCCCAATTTTGGCTTGTAAACACACTCACCCAACCCCACCTGGATGGATTGAGTTGATTGAGTCAAAGTCTGAAAACCTCGAAATTTAGTGTGTGGTTTCTTTATCAAGAGTATAGAGCTCTATTGGTTGGTTGGGAAAATGGGACGTTATGTTGCCCATAATGAGCTGGTAAAATCTACCCTTTTTCCTTGTGTCTGGCTTAGGTTGTCAGAAAGAGTCAAGGAATCACTATGCCTCTTGGCTTTTTGGTCATAAGCTGTTGTCCATTTACTTCGGCTACGCTCTGTGTGATAAAGTCTATGAATTGTTCACTTTTGAACAAATCAGCGGTCACCAGCGCTGCTCCTTCTGTTTACTACGTCATGACTCATTTGCTTGGCTAGCGGGTGTTTAACTTGTGGATTCATTCGTCATTGTGTTGCGAGGCTAGCCTGGGGCTCGACGACGAGTGGGATTACGTTTTGTTAGGCTGGCTTGGCTTTCTTGGTCGGACGTTCCCACCGAGAGTTCCTATATAGAATTAGGAACGAAGATGAGTGTAGTCACGGCCATCTGCCACTTGAAGAGATCAATATCCCTTCCAAGGGTCGAGAGAGGTTGAATCTAAATAACTCCGTGAGCACGATATCAGGAATTACAGGCATTGATGAACTAGGCACGTAAGTTACAGATATAGGTAAGACTGACTCTATTTTGTACCATTTCAAAGGCATTCAGGTCAGCAGAGGTTGAAACCGGCAAAGCGTGTGAACACATTAACAGAAGATTACAATCATCAAGGAGCTTTAACGTAGACATAAAGGCATATTAGACGGACGACCCTATTGTTTTAGGTACAAGTTCAAGGTCATTCGCGGTCACGGGATGCGAGAAAATTGCTTGTGATCAACTTCAATCAACTTCAATGTAGGTATGTAGGTTGAATATATAAAGCCCTATTATTTCTTTGACCAGCTTAATGTCAGGAGTTGAAACAGCATCGGTATGTGTTAGTTGCGAAAAAAGTGGTAAAAGGCTCTATTATTCCTAGTGCCAGTTCACAGGTTGCTCAAGGGGTTGCTCGAGGATTCTGGCATTATGGTGAATATAGCAAGTATCACTACACATATTTTTGTCTTTGATTTCTGTTCCCATTTCGCATGTCCAGCGTTGGCGTGCTACGACGGAGCTCGATTGAAAACCAGAAAGTGCGAATGCGAGTGCCCTGAAGGCTTGCAGTATGATTTTATCACGAAAAATGCAACGGTAGGTACATGGAGAGATACATGATGTATCCATGTACAGGCAGATTCGAAACATGAGATTAGAAAATTTTGAGTTCGAATCCCATTGATAGCACAAGATCTTTTTCTCAGTGCTGTTACACGAGGCATGTCTCCATGATTGTCCAACGCTACCCACGCGTAAAATTAGGCTCGTGTCGTATGGTGGGATAACATAAGTAAGCGTTGATGCGTTGATTGTTAGGGCGTAATAGGTCGTGGACGGATCTGCACCCTATGTAGCTATGTGGGACAGGACAGTCTTCAACACGTTGTCAATAGCCAGGGATTAGGTCGCTGGTCGTGTGCGTAGGCGTTGCCTTGATAACAGACACTTTGTGTGCATATATTCTAGAATTTGTGTAGTTTTATTTTGGAACTATGTGTGTTTTTACTTTTCACGTGACTTGACAAAAAGTGTGATACGTTGAACAGACTGCATCGTTTTTGTTTTTGTTTTTCAATTCATCTGCTGATGCTGAATGGTCACATACACTAGTTGGATGCAGGTCAAATGGCCGATGCTGAACAGCCCACATACTAGTTACTGCAGTGCTAATGACCGATTGCGAACGGTCACCTACTAGTTGGTAGCAGGTTTGACGGCCGGTTCACATTGCAGTTGGTTGCAGGGCAATAGACGGTAGGAATGGCCTAATGTTATGTTAAGTTACTCTATCACGCTGTTTGGTCCAGGTAACTGGAAAGTTCTTGTGAAATCATTTATCGATTGAACTTGGCGAATCCAGTTTCCTTCCCATCTAGAGATTCTAGACACTCTCATGTTTATGATAATCCGGTGGGCCTGTGAAACCATATCGTTCTGAAAGAATTATAAAATAAACTGGATTTCTGCATTCTCCAGGAAAATAAATGAGTGTGAATGGCAGACAGCCCGTGTGACCACTGTGCAAAAACACTACGGTGGCTAGTTATTGCTACTGCCCAGAGGGAAACGAGCTTAGAGATGAGGGAAAACGACCTGTGCAGAGGTGGATTACAAGTCGGCAGACTGAATTAGGGTAAGTATATGAGCAGCTGAACGTGCGAAGTAGGGGGTCTGGTGTCAGCAGGTCATGCAAATTAGGTTTATGGTCGGTTGAACGGCAAATTAGGTTAGTTCTATGTGCGGTTGAAGTGCGAATTAAGTAGGTATACGTAGTCAGCGCTAACGTGCGAATCATTGTAGGCCACGTCTGTGTCAGTTAGACGTGGCGAACCAGGAGGTCAATGTGTCAGCCAAAAACGTGTGATTGGGTAAGTCTTTGTGTCAAAATAGACGTGGAATTAGAGGGATCTATGTAACAGCTGAACGTGCAAATTAGGAGGTCTAATCTGTCAGCTAAACGTGCAAATTAGATAGATCTATGTGTCAGCTAAACGTGCAAATTAGATAGGGTTACGTGTCAGCTAAAAATACAGATCAGGTAGGTCTCAGTGTCAGCTAAACGTGCGAATCAAGTAGCCCTATGTTTCAGCATAGACGTGAGAATAAGGTAGGTCTTGTGCAGTTACAAACACTTCGAATTATTCAGTTTCATGGTCGATGAACACTCCAATTGAGTAGGTGATGTGTCAGCTAAACGTGCGAAATTAAGTAGGGTCTTAATGTCAATTAAACGTGCAAATCAGGTAGGTGTATGTGTCCGAGAAACCTGCGAAGGTGTGTAGGTTGTGGTCTTGTATCAAATAGTAAAGTGAGAATCAGGTAGGCCTATGTGCCAGATGAAACTCCAATTAGGTATGTGTAGTGTCAACGAGAGGACTCAATCCAGTAAGGTATAGTGTCGGAACAGACACGAATTATGTAAGTCTATTCGTCAGCTGAACGTGCAAATTGTGTAGGTCGATGTGGCAGCTAAACGTGCGGATTGATTTAGGCTACGTGTAGCTCTAAACGTGCGAATCAGGTAGATCTTGGGTCAGCTCAACGTGAGGAATGGGTTGGCCTATTTTTGTCAGCTAGACGTGGAATAAGGGGTCTTGTGTCAGTTATAGACACTCGAAGTAGGCAGGTTCATGTTGTTGAGTTGAACCCCTCCTTAAGTATGTCTATGGTCAGCGATAGACTCAAATCAGGAAGGTATATGTGTCGGATACAGACACGAATAAGGTCGGTCTATGTGTCGTGAAGGTGCGAATTAGGCCCACCCCAAATTAGGTACTGTAGGTTTGTTGTTCGGCTAAACGAGCAAATTCAGTAGGCTCGTGTAAGCTAAATGTGCGAATGAGGTAGGTCTGAGTGTCAACTAAACATGCGAATTGGGTAGGCCTATGTCTAAGCTGATATTCAAATAAGGTCGTGCCTGTATCAGCTAGACGTGGAATAAGGTGGGTCTTGTGTCAGTTATAAACACTAGAAATGAGTACAGTAGTTTCAGTGTCAGCTGAACACTCAATTAGGTATGTAGATGTGAATATGTGTCAGTGTTATACTCAAACAGGGATGTCTGTGTAACAACGGACCCGTTTTATTAGGGGGTCTTATGTTAGCTGTAGACTCGAATGAGGCTAGGCCCAAGTGCAAGCTATGGACTCGAAATAGGTGGGGCCTGTGTGTCACCTATGGACTCGAATTAGGTTGGTCCAGGTGTCAGCTGTAGACTCGAACTAGGTGGGTCTATGTGTCGGCTGCATACGCATTTAGGAGGCTGTGTGTCAGCTATGGACTCAAATTGGGGAGGTCTATGTGTCGGCAAGATACTCTAATTAGGTAGTTCCATATGTCAGTAAAACTCACATTAGGTAGGTCCCATGTGTCGTTTCAGACAAGAATTAGGTCGGGCTATATGTAAGCTATAAACTCTAAAATAGGAAAGGTTATGTGTAAGTACGGAAACGGATTTCGGGAGGTCCATGACTCAGTCACAGACTCGAGTTAGGTAGTTCTATGCTTCTGCCACAGACTAAAATAGTAGAGCTATGTGTCAGCTAAGGCAGGAATAGGTGGCTATATGTGTCAGTTACAGAACGAATTAGGGAAGTCTATATGTCAGCTACATACTCAAATTAGGTAGGTCTATGTGTCAGCTATAGACCCGAATTAGGTAGGTAGGATGCAAAATTATAAAATATATTATAATATATATATATATATTTATATATATATATAATATATATATATATAATATATATATATATATATATATATATATATATATATATATATATATATATATATATATTATATATATATATATATATTTATATATAGTGTGTGTGTTCCGAGCAAATGTTCGCTTCCTTAAATGAACATGTTGTTATGAGTTATTGCTTCAGGTTAATGACCTTGTTTTTTTTTTTCCTTTCTTTTTTCTTTCTTTCATCACTCCGAGGCAATGTGTTCATAATTCCGAATGAGAAAAAATACTCGATTCCCAAGTCAAATTACATGACAGAACTCCGTCAGAGAAAATTACATTGTCTATACGTACAGTATATGTGAGTTATCTGTGATGTGCACAAATGGTAGATGAGTTCGCGGAAATCCAGTTCCAGTTCGTTACTGAAATATTATAGGAACGCGAAACCCAACCAGAAGTACCAAAGTAAGAACAATTGAGCAATTGAAACAACATGTCTAAATCATTAAGACACTAAAATAGAACATACGGGTGAGGTGATCAGTTACAGAAGAAGTTGGTGAAAGTGTGTGGATTGTGATTGAAAGGCACTCCCTAAGGGTGGTTTTGAAACCAACAATTGGTTTTCAGACGAAAGGAGAGGAGGGGAAAGAGAAAGAAGTGGGGCGTCGTAAGAGGCAAAAGTACTCGACTTTGACGAACAAAATAGGTCTATTCTCTACATTTCACCACACAGGCACATGTGATTTTGGTTGCCTCGGAGGCAACAGTGAGATTCATGATCCATGATAAGGGGGAGTCCGTTAAATATTGAGATCATCCTGGTCCATTGCTCACAAAACTATTATTAACCATACATAACTGATGTATGTTACTACAAGCTGTGAAACTGTCAGTTCACTTAATGATATAATGGGAATACCTGGTCCCTCACCACCGAACAGTGTGTTAAAGCGAGTTTAAAGATAAACTTGGCCGCAGTCTTTTCACTTAGACCTAGATCACCATCCATCTCCTGTTTTGCAGCGATCTATAGCTCTTTCTCAGATCCCTCGTTTCCTTTGCGAAGGGATAATTACAAAACAGGTCACGCGAACCATTCATTACAGACCACAATCAGACTAACTGTTCCTAAACTGTGTGTTATTATAATCAGTAGAGTGATATAACAAGCACATAATTACAGCATGCCATTGTGCGAACCCCCACGTTTTTACCTGCCAATAGACAACTTTTTAGATACATCTGTGGAAGTAGAATAATACGGGAGCCCTCAAGTGTGACACGGGGTGTTTCGATAGAGACATAACGCAACGATGGTCGTAGTGATTCCTTGCCAAATACCAGCCTCAGTAACCAAAGAAACTTTCAAGATCACCTTAAATCTGAATTATTATTCTAAGCACGCAAGCAGCAGAATGGCAAGTTGAGTTTCGAGTAACACGTTCCATTCCTTTGGTCATTACCTACATGGAACTATACCTCGTCCTATATCCCTACCTCTCTGAGATGGTATGGGTTCCTATCTGCTTATGCTGGTTATCAGCAATCACCATTCAATGTTTGATTTATATCTTGGTTCCCTCCGGACTGAAAACAATATGAACAAAGTAATGATTGACAATGTCCAGTACCAAGCTGTATATTGAGTGGGTACATAGAAAGTTAGGTCTGGTGGTAGTCACACGACGAAATAGCTTCCCCCGGCCTTCACGATCTTCCTCAGAGATTTTTCACTGCCGAGGAGTCGAATATAACTTTTACCAGTGTTTGAAGACGTTTCACCCCTTCACAGAGGACATAATTATAGATGGCGTTGCCATTTAGAAGTGTTTTTTCTGAAAAAGAGTCTGAATGTTGGAAGTATTGAAGGTTGTGACTCATGAAGGGTTTAATTGAAGGAAGTTAACGAGGATAATGAAAGTTTACGGTTCCTTGAGAGGAAGCGTCGCGCGAAGAACAGAAAGTCTGTTTGATGTGAAAAAGGTTTTTGGCTATTAAACGAAGAGACATTCTTGGGACTTATCGGTTCCTGGCTGATATATATACATCGGTCAACGTTCAGGGCAAAAGCTAGTCCAGCGTCAGGTTTTGGTGCTAAGCTCGATTGGAGAGGCAGATTGCCTCTTAAATAAAAGACACTCTCTCTGCTTTCTTTTCTCTTTTGTTAGGGGGAAGCAAAAGTAAAGGACAGCATTGGTTCATTGTTAGTTCCGATCGGAAAACAAACTACTGGTGTTGACTCAGGAGAACATGGATAATTCCAGCGACCTCATTTTTGCCGACCAGTTGTCTGTTCCATTAGCTATGTTTTCAATTAAAACCTGCAAGAAAGGGTGTTGTTCCGGTTATTGCAGGAGAGCAAGACCGGTTTCTCTATTTTCAAGAAATACAATCGGTCTCGTCCTTGTAATTACAGGTATATTGTGGCAGAATGGGAAAACTGTATCTATAGGGGTCCATAACCCCATTTCAATTCCGAATTGTTCCTATGTGCAGTTATGCTTCAAAGTTTGGCATTAAGCAGAGAAAATTTGGGAGAATCTCAATTGCGCGATACGCATTGACGTCACACATGGACAAACAGGAAATTATGTTTTAATGTACTTGATTGTTTAAATTTCTTGAATAATCAACATCAACACCTACCAAACCCACTACAGCAATCCTCTCCCATTGATATGGTTTCCGAAGTGAAATTGTAAATGTTTGAATGTCAAGGAAAACAAAGAATGATTGCAGGGTTGTATGACATCATTTAAATTTGCATGATGGGATGCATTTCGATCTTGCGCAATGCACATGCGTCACAATAACAAACTTACAAATGACTATAAAACTTAGCCCCTGTATAAATCTTCCTGCAAGGTGTCCTTATTTCACTGTTTAGCGATTTCCTTACGAGGAAAGATTCAAGGCGTCTCGGTCTATCTTCAACGGAAGCGGAGGACGAATTCGAGGTGATTTATCAAGGCAGTTTTCCAGGATTGTTAATGGGATTAGATGCTTTATTTTCAACTATTTCTTTGAGTTTCCCATTGTGTACTATCAAAGCGGGTCATTGTCTCAAGTTTCGTGGCTAACGCTGTATTGGACATTGTAAATATTTCTTCTCGCAGAGAGTTATTATTTAGGAAATAATAATTGACGAAAATATCGATTCTCGTTTATTTAAGGAATCCCATATCTCTATGAGCCCTAATGTGACATAAAATGTGTGAGAGTTTCCTCTTCAAACTGAAATCCATCGAATTTAAATGTTATCAAATCAATTATAAAAAGCGTTACTCCAGTATTCATTCTCTTTTCTATCTTATGTATTTCAGTTCATATTTATTTATATAGACGACCTTTCTTTGAATTTTCGGGCTGTGGGTTTTTTGGCACCCACTTGCAATTCTGGAATATAACCACGTATATATAATATATAATATTGCTAATCTAATGACAATTACCCCAAACGAGGATAATGAGTAGATGGTAATATAACATACCAACTAGCCTCTCGCAGTTGTAGTCTTGTTACTGAAGGACAGGTCATATCCATTCATCGGATGGAATGCTGTAAAGAAGGGCCTACAGCATTTCGTGGGCGACCAACCGTCTATTTTCAAAATACCTCGTATTTGATATTAACGGGACAAGGAGATTCGGTCTAGTCGTAATTCTCCAAAATAAGGGAATTCATTAACTTTAGCCGCGACAGTAAAATTTGCTTCCGGCGGTGCGGTTCTCGATTTAGTCCACCGGCGAGGCCTGTGTCAAACAAGAAGCGGATTCTACTACGACGAGGCTACAGGACCGTGCGTAGGTAAGAATGATATTGAAGGCAAAAGCTGTTACAGATGTGGAGGATAGAAAGAAGTGTTGGCGCCATGGAGGGAGTATTAGGGGCATGTTCCCACTTGAAGTGGAAGATAAATAAATTCGACTAATTTTGCATTTGAGCGATACTCTCCTGGTGAAGGGGGGGGGTGAGGGTGGGGGAACGGGGTGGCGAGGTATGGAATCTTTACTTGCATGGCCTATAAAGTCTTCCAATGTACGAATGTGTCATACTCATCCAGCAACGCGTACAACTGTCTATTCCCCTGCGCGGTGGAACTGACCACCCCTAAGGGAATTCTTCCTATCCTCTGCCGCAGGACAAACTAAATTTGGCAGCAGTCACGAGAGCGCGTGTACGTATGTATATGTATGTACGTTACACTCCTGGCGAACACCATATCAGGAGAACGCAGGCCTAAATCAAATCAAATCAGTGCGTCATAGGCTACAAATATGGGAGTAAAAACCAGAAATCCAATCAAGCGCATAGATGAATATAGAGAGGCATATGTAGAGTCCCCCTTAGATCCCCGCTTCGAATCATTCTATCCAGTGGAAATAAGGGACATGGAACCCCCAGATTTTTAGCCTAGCTTACACTCCTGTCGCTAAATGGGACGGATTCACAGAGGACCGGGTTGGGGACAATTGTATTCCGAGGGAATATATAATTAGCAATCGGCGTGGGATGTACGTGGCGGACATGGGGGGCATTGCATCATATCAACTTCATTCTGATTCGTAGGCCTAGTGCTCGTTCTATTTTCCCAATAATTTTTCTACGAATTGTTGTAAAAAACATGGATACACATTTCAGGTTCTGGGTACATGAGGTTAGTGAAAAAGAGCCAAGGAATTGTGATACGCTTCGTGCCCATCCCTATTTGTGTTCCGCATTGGTATCCTCGTCGACCCACCCCCCCCCTTCCGGGTCTCTGGCGGTGTGGCCCACGGGAAAGGCAGGGGACAGCAAGAAATCACACAACTTAACAGTATGTCTGACTGCATAATTTCCGACTTTGTTTAATATGAGATTAGTGGTCGGTACCAACGAATCCCAACCGCCTGCTTGACAACCAATATGTCTATCCCCTGTGTGCCGCAAGCAGTCATGAGACTCACTCATGAGAGCACATGCCGGCACACCTAGCTGCTTCCACCCGCCGCTTCCAAATCACCCAGCCTCTTCTAGACAGCGAAACCGGGCAGGTTGACACACCCCAAAGGTGACCCCGAATTTTGCGCCACAATGAACTACGTGACTGTGTCGGCGGCTGGCCCGATCCACCGGGTCTTTAATTACCGATGAGGCAAGAAACCGCGATGGTATCACGAAAAACTAAATTTCAATATCCCCGCATACTCGAAAATATACATTTCAGCCTCATTTCCTCCTAATCCTGCATGATTCTGTGAATCCGGCGATGCAAAACAGCGTCCACACACGCCTCGCAATGTGAACTCAAAATCTGTTTCCTATTCTCGATAGAATAAACGATTAGGCAATATTCCAGACGCTAAACGGTGACTGTCTGGCATCTAACTAGGTCAATTTTTTGAAGGGTTCACAGTGGTCCCGTAGGACTAGGGGTTTCTCGTGGGCTTTCGCTGATTTGTCAGGCCATGATGATGAAGAACACTACCACAAACTGTTTGGTCCTCGAATTACGTGTAACATCTGAAAACTCAATCAAATGTGACAGTGTTCTCCGGGTTTGATAGTGGCAGGCCACTAGCTAGACCGAACCCAACCGAATACTCACTTAGTAACTATTTAGAATTCACAATGGTTTTTTTGTTTGTTTTACGACGAACACAGAATGCAAACTATGACGCTATTCTTTAGGACAATAATAATTCTATAAAACACTTTCGGTCGTAGCTGCTGTATTTTATGCCACCCATTCGGATATCTCGTTTCTCATACGAGAACGAATGTACTACCAGTATTGTCAGGGCGTTCAAGACCATCCCCGGTACTTTCAGAGTACCTGCCAACGAACGAAGGCCAACGAGAGGGGGTCTGCAACACCAGAGCTGATTCCGGTAAGACTGAAGGTCCCACAAGTTTGCAGTCTTCCTGTTGTATCTGGGCAAAACAAATCATTCCTTTGGCTGTCACTTATAGGGTCGCTGCCAGTCCTTAGGCGGTTAAACATTGCATTCAATATACAGTTTGTTACTTCGTTTCTTGGAGGGCTACTCCCTCTGGTTTTGGATAGCGTTGAACACGCCCCCTCCTCTAACCATGTGACCTTCCCTTATACTTCAGGATACGTACGTTTTGTTTGACTCAAATACTAGAATATCGCTCACGAAATAAGATTTACATTTTCACGAGCAGATCATTGTTTAACTGGGAGGGAACGCTGCATATGCAATTGACTTTCGTTCAAAAGTTTGTCTACGCGCGCGCTGGTTACAGTCCTTCCGAATATACCATCAGGCTTGATATTTGATAATGTATCACCTAACTCTATGTGTTGCCTTCTTATTCCTTGACGAAGTCAGAGGAATCTATGCAGTCATGACAGTGGTGCGCCGCGCGCGTGTGTCTATGGTGTGCGTTTGCGTGTGTGTGTGTGTGGGTGTGTGTGTGTGTGGGTGTGTGTGTGTGTGTGTGTGTGTGTGGGTGTGTGTGTGTGTGTGTGTGTGTGGCGTGCGTGTATACGTATACCATAATATCTATATATATATATATATATTATATATATATATATATTATATATATATATATCTATATATATATATATATATATAATATATATATATATATTATATATATATATATATATATATATATGTATATATATATATATATATATCTATATATATATATATATATATATATATATATATATAATATATATATATATATATATTATATATATATATATATATATTATATATAGGTGTGTGTGTGTGTGTGTGTGTGTGTGTGTGTGTGTGACTCTGGATTGTGAGCACGATAACTCGACCCCACCTGGATGGATTAAAATCATACTTGGTATGTGGGTTCCGAATGATGAGTACATGAACCCTATTGTTTGGGGGTCAGGTCAAAGGCCATCTGCGGTCAACAAAGGGTCAAAGGCCTAAACCTTGGAACACTATAAGTGCATAATGCTTGGCCCATCAATCTGAATATTGGTATGCAGCTTTTCTAATGGGGAGTACAAGACCATTTGTTATTGTGTAGATTGGGGATCATTTTTGGTCACAAATTGGGACTTTAAAAATGAATATTTTGGCCAATTTTGGCTTGTGAACACGATAACCGACCCCTTTGGATGTATCAAGCTCATACTTGGTATGTGGGTTCCGAATGATGAGTACATACCCTATTGTTTTGGGGTCAGGTCATCTGAGGTCAACAGAGGTCAAAATCGAAATCCTGTGAACGAGAAAAATCCAGAATGCAATGCTCGGCCCAGTCAAGCTGAATTTGGTGTGCCGCTTCCTCTTCCTCATGGGAAGTGCAAGAGCCATATGTTTTTGGTGGAGATTGGGGGTCGTTTTTTTAAAACTGGGAAAAAATGAATATTTTGGCCAATTTTGGCTTGTGAACACGATGACTCGACCCCAATTAGATCAGTGGTTCCCAACCTTTCTCATCCTATTTCCCTCGTATAGGTGATACAATCACAGAAAATTCCGTACGGAGGGTCCACTGTAGCCCAAAAATATGACAGTACATCTGCCGCCTGCAACAACACCACTCCCCCCCACCCCCCCCTATGGATTGAATAAACAGGAAGTGGGCACATCTTGAAAAGTCCTTGAAAAAACTTTTTAACCAGAAAGGATACAATGTCTCCCCTGAAATCTTGAAATTCCCCATACTTTTTTTTAAGCCCATACTTATGTGGGTTCCCATAATGAGTACTGAACCCTATTGTATGACAAAATATGACGCGATTTGTAAGCTTTATAATAATATCTTTGTATCGATATAACCGAATAGTCGATGCGCACGACGAACAGAAGTTTCCCTAACTGATTACTAGGTCACAGTAAAAAAAAAATGGGTCCATGCGATTCACGTTGGTGTTGGTTTGGTCCATAATGTTTGCGGGTAAGGTCAAAGGCCACATGAGGTTGTAACAGAGGTGAACGTCGAAAATCCTTGAACACGATATACTTTTCAAACGCAAGATGTAGATGGTATACCCAGGTATGTATATAAACTGGTCGGGTAGGGTAGGGGTCGTTGCTGTTTTGGAAAATCCGGTCGAAAAATAGGTCTCCAGAGGTGTCGAAAGCCTGAAATCCTTGTAACACAATAAACCCAACAAAATTACCATAGAGGGTCCATTTTGGTATGGGATTGGCTATGTATGAAATTAACCATGTTTGTTTTTCGAGGCGGATAAATGTCACCTGAGGCTAACGATGCCAAAGTTGAAATCTTGTAGAGACAATAATTGTTCAACGAACAGACATATTGGGTTCATACTAGTGTGAGGCTGGCCTTCAAAAGACATGATACCATTGTTTCAGTTGAGTTAAGGTAACCTGAGGTCAACAGAGGTTCACGTTCGGAAACCCATGTAAACATGATAACTGTCCAACACAAAGTTATAGAAGGTTTGAACCTGTCCACCAGCTCCGATAATTTGTAACGTCTCGGAATTGGAGGACCTTGAATCAGAGTCTTTCAGGAAGAGTGCGGTCCGCAGTCTTCAATGCCTCAGATTTCACTACCAGAATATTACAACAGTGAATTTGAGTCAATCGTTGATGAACTTAGCCCCGGTTACCACAAGACGGTTTGTGGATAAACCGCGGGCAGATGGTTTCTCCAACCAACTGCTCGAGGCTCGTCGGGGTCTCCTTCAATTAGAGAAGGTGCGCCGGGCGTGTTCTCGAAGCTTCATCTGCAATGTTCAGAGAAGTCCCGGAGAACCTACCAGAGGCGCCTGTATGAGGCACAGAGAAAAAATCCAACGCGAGCGAATTTCTAAGCCAGTCCAAAGACCTTTTTTTTATTATTGACAGTTCGGTGGGCCGAGAAAACGTAACCTTCTCCACCTTACCTGACATCGCATGGAAGTGCTACCATATATTTTTGTTAAATTCTCTCGTAACAAAATAATGAAGATCAGAGTTAATTCTCTGTGGCTCTACCCAGTGTTACTGGTGAAATAAATCTATTCAATTCGATGTATATGAATGTGTATCATGCGACCATGTTGAGAGCCTAATCATAGAGTGCGTTCCTAAATCATGCGTTTCTCGATCCCGTCCCAGTTGCTCTCCTTTAACGATGTGCCACTGAGTTCCGCCCATCATCACTGAGTAATTCTTTCATTACGTCGCATTTTTGCTGACGATGTAAACGGCTATTGTTCGTTCCTTTTTGGAGAAGTGTTATCTTGACAATAAGGACTTGAAGATTAATTGGCCCATTCTAAACCCTCCCATTCTTACGGTCCAAAATTATTGAGAATCCGTGTTCAGACAACTGATACTCACGGGCTTCATCCAGTTGTCAGTCGCCTCATCAGAAGAGTCGTAGTACGGCCGACCTCCTTAGCGTTACACAATAATGCCATGCGTGCTAGGCAGGGAATGATGGCGGTGTCCATTTGCTGATTTGGGGCCAGCCTTTAATCGCCATATCGACCGGTATACTTTTACACAGACTGCGCCAATTCGTGTTGGCATCTCTGGACTGTGTTCGATCGTGTCGGGGCAGTACTACTTTTATTATGGAGTTCCACGGTATCTCTTCGGACATTGCGAATTCGTTAAGGTAAGTCTTAACAAAGCTTCTACTGCTGGGTTGATCGTGCATTTGTTCATCTCGGTTAAACTACTGTAATAGCATACTCATCCATGTTTGAGAGAATATTCTCAAATAACCTGTTCTTCAAGTACTTCACTGCGTTCTGTAAACGCATTTGAGGTTGTATTGTATATGAAAGGGGCTATAGTTGTGAATTATTATTATTCTTTTTTATTAATTTATTTTAATTATTATTATTATTATTATCATCATATATTATTATCTGATCTTGATTTGAGGGGTTGATACTGGCCAAACGTCCGGGGGAACCAACAAGCGGTCAGAATAAGGTTGGCATGCGAAAAAAAACAGAATTATCAAATTGGCTGCGAGGTGAACTCTGATTGCCGCTTTGGGAACTTTGCGCTATCGTTGAGTTCACGATAGCTTCTGGCAAATTGGTTCCAATCTCTGATCGTTATCGGAAAGAGGAAAACTTGTAGCAGTCTTTATTTGCTGCTATTGTCGAACGAGCTCCAAGTGTTGGTATACGTGAGGGGTCAGATTAACAGGTGACGTGACGGCACTATGGGAATCGAAGGGTGACCATGTATTGCCTTATTAAAATATGTGAGCCCGAAACCACGACGCCTGGTTTGCAAGAGGCTGCAAATTCCCAACTCCTTCATCATTATTGGCAACGGCCCCGGGGGAACTAGATTTGAAGTCGTTCAAGCAGATTCTAGCAGCCCTACGTTACACAGATTTCAAGGGTATTAAATTCATTTGCAGTATGAGGGTTCCAAAACTCAGGAATATTCAAGTAGGGTCGCACTAAGGTATTATAGGCGGACTCCTTGACACCTTGTTTTTTGGGCAATAATGGAGGTCCGCATAACAAAAGCAAGAGTGCGATTCGTAGTGGCAGCGTTTGGTTTACAGGATAATTCCAGGAAAGGATCTACTAGTAGGGTAACACCCAAGGAGGAGTGGCTTTGTCTCTTGCAGAAGGGAGTCGTGCCTTATAGCCAAAAAAATCTTGGACATTTCTAGCATGGGTGAGGAGGGTGAGACGCATAACAAAACACTTTTTAGCATGTTGAAGCTCATCTGCCATTATTTTGCCAGCTTATAAGCGTGTTGAGATCCCTTGGAGGGTTATGTGATCACTAATGTTATGAATTTCTCTATACATTGATGGCTGTATGGTAAATCGTTTATGTAAGCTAGAAACAAGCAAAGGGCCCAGCACCGTTACCTGTGGACCCCCGAGTTCACATACAGCCCAGACAACGAATGTTCGCCCCCGACAAAAAACTCGATGGGTCGGTTCTGGCGAAAGTTGCTGACCCAACGATGTGTTTATTGCGCGACCATACTGTGAAAGTTCTGTAATAACCTCTTGTGTGGAACAAACATCCAAAGCTTTGACTGAAGTCAACTAATAATCAAGTCCACCTTCCTTCATAGGTATGGGACTTGGCCAAGTCATTTACTGTGAGTAGGAGGTGCGATTCCGTGGAATGTTTTCTACGAAAAAACCATGTTGCATTGTAAGTCAGAATGGAAAAACTCATCAAAATGATGCACTGAGTGGAATGATGTGCTCCAAGCACCTTACAGCAAACACTAGTAAGTGAAACAGGGCGATAATTTTTACAGCGTGTGACATTTCACCTTTCTTATAAATAGGAGAAGATTATTGGCTTGTAGCCAGGATTCAGGGCGGACACCGGGACAAGGATCTTGGAATATCAGGCTCAGAGCCAGGGCCATCTCTCGGCAGCTGTTGGGGATTACGTGGGCCCGATACCGTCTGGACAGTAGCATGATTTGGGTCCAGGCCTTCAGCAGTTTAGTACCCCTTCCGGAAAGAGGACAAATCATGCATAGCGGGGGAGGGAATTAGGATGCTCCTGAGGGAGGTCATCATTTCCAGTGGTGAAAAACCACTTTGAACTGGTTGTTCAAATTTTCGGGGCCTTTGTCTATTATCCCTACCAAGTTGGCACCATCTCTGAGTCAGGGTATTCCAATAGAGTCCACCTGAAGATTTTGATAAAGGTCCAGAACTTCTTAGGGGAGTCACTACAAATAGATGAGATATGGCTCTTATAGGCATTCTTAGTAGCGGGGGCGAGTTATATTCCGCACTTGTTTGAAGTGATTGATCATAAGCTGTTATGATCTCTCTCTCTGGTAGGCAATTGAAAGCACGTGTTTGCGTTTGTGCAGCGCAGGACACTTTTAGTGATCCAGGGGGACTACTGAGTGCGTTGGAAACATTTTCGTAGGAACATGGGTTTCCATACACGAGCTCAACAGCGTTGGGCTTCCCAAAAAGTGCTGAAATTGTTATAGAATCGTTTCTCCCTGTACCTGGTAACAAAAAGGACGTAGACCAATACTTGAAGGTCTTCTTTCAAAGCCAGCAAATAAGCCTTGCTAAACATTATACCGCTATGGGGTATTTTCCTCATGATCTTTGGTCTAGAACCCAAAATTATGGAAGTGAGGGATACTATCGTGGTCAATAATAAGGATGGTAGAAAAGTCCTTTCAACTAGGGTGGGGTGTGAGGTGAAAACAAGATCTAAGGTATTTCTCGCCACGAGTAGGACCTTTGACCATTTGTGCTAAGCCATGTCGGCAGTAGTGTCGAGCAGATTTAGAATAAAGAGGATGTGACCACCTGTTGTAAAAGTATTTGTGCTCCCAATTAATTGAAGGGAGGTTCGAAGGAACAGCGAGCCAAATCTGACTCTTACTGGAGGCGTCGGCAAGATAGAGTGACACCCGCAGCTCGTTCACTGCTCTACTGTGTGCCAAACTTGAAGATCTATGAAATGCCCTATTTGTGACATCCTTGACACCTCTGATTGTGATGGTGACCCAAACAATTCGCCGTGCATCTAGATTGTTCTTTGCTTTCCAATGATGTCAGTTTTCAAAGCAATTAGGGACGCCTCCACACTTGGTATAGTCTCCCCAAAACATCTGTCTTACGATAGACAGCGTAGGAATGTGGAAATAATTCCACTACTGTTAACAAAGGGGTCAAGGTGAGGTTCAGTCCCAACAATAACATCAGGGTGGTATGATCAATGAATTGGCAATGTCAGCAGCCGTGTTTCTAGCAATACATAAATTGATAACAGCAACCTTGATGAGATTTCTAGGGCTTGTGTCGTAGTCTTGGTTAGGCGCCGTAGAATTTAAATCCCTACTCGGGTCTATTGAGACTGTGGTTATTAGTAGTTCTCTCACTCCTCTCATATTAGGGAGAGGGAGGCGACAGTGGGGGGACTAAGAGGCCCACTACTATCAGTAGTGAGGCTACAGAAGATGTGGAACAGATCTATGCTGGAGTTGGTGAAAAGGGAACTGGACAAAGTTTGGGATGCCGCAATGAAAACAGATCCAAGAGATATGCGGGGTTTGATTGAAGGGCCTCATAGGGTAGTGCGTAACATGTCGTGCACTAAAGTGATACCAGACATAACACTGATTGCAACACAAAGTGGCCCTATGGTTCCATCTGGCCGCCTCACCACAAACGCCGCACGGAAATTTAGGCGTATAGGGTAAAGGATTGGGATGGAGGTCCCCGGATTGCTCATAACAGGAAGCTGCCTTGCGCTGACAAGGGTGCCGACATTGCCTTTCTTGTTGTTAAGGTAAGACAAAGTGTTATAATTTCTTCCTTTGTAGGACGAGCGAAATTGTCAATGTAGTAGCTGGAAACAAATTGGCTTAATATCGGTATTTGAGCTTCGAACACCGCGCCTAATTAAATGCTTTGGGCAGCCATGGAATGATAGTGAAAACAGACCAAACGAGCCCAGAACTTTCATCCTCTGCAAGAGCCAGTGACGTGAAATATGCGGAAAAAAAAAGAAAAAAAGGGGCATAGGCCAAGCACCATAATAATAATAATAATGATAAAAATCATTATTATTATTATTATTATTATTAGTATTATTATTATTATTAGTATTTATGATTAGTATTATTATATATTATTATAGTATTAGATTTTATAATTATTGATACTGTATATAATCAATCCATTCATCTCTTTCAATACCAGGTAGCCTGCAGTGTGAATCTCACCAAAGACTGTGCAATAACGGTACCAACTTGTTTTGTACCGAATCTACCATCTGTGACGGATACCCGGACTGTGACGACAGGAACAGAATGAGCCAACTGTGGTATGAAAGTCATGATATAGTTGATTAATCGTGCGTTCCAGTGAGATAGTCAAGAACAGGCTTAGTGTTCACATTCTTTACAAAATGTTTTTGAACAAATGAACAAATAACCACATGATGATCAGAAAGGAACGAACTTTTTCGTCTTGCAGAGTTCATCCATCCATGCCATCGGTCGGTAGTAACAGTCTGCCAGTTCACGACATTTCGATCCTAGATTATATGGTGGCTCACATGAGAGACTTCACTTCATTATCGGTTGGGTCCATGTCCCCTTACCTGTTTGCCGGGTGATTGGTGTACTTACTAATATGATATACAGAGACGGGTGTTAATGCTTTCTGTCACGGTGACATGACGTGCGTTCAGGTGTCTCCATTTCTACCACATAGTTCTGGCTGAAAATTCGGGATTCGAGTTACGGGAAGAAATGGGAGGCATAGGTTATCAGAGATCGTTGAGTTGTGGGCAGTAGACCCCCCCCCCCCCCACCACACACGTTGGTGTGAAGCAACATACAAAAAGCGCAGTAGGTCTACTTTCATAGTCCACGGTATGATCGTTAGTGATTCAACAAGCCAATTAGATCGGGGTTTTAACGTGTAAATGTAACAACATAGACCCAAGAGCCTCCCAGAGAGCGAGGTTTTTAGACTGGGGAGGGAGAGAAGAGAGTCGGCCATGGGGGGCCCCTCCTGAAAAATGTAGATTTCATGGGAAGAGGGGTGGATAACTATGAGCAATTTGAGTGTTAGGCGTTATTAGTTTTCCGTGAATCATAGGCTGGTTATGAAAAGAAGAACACACACCCCCCACCACTTCTGCCCACCGATGTAGACATTTTTTCGACAGCCCGGGCACGCCAGCATGTTTGTCTCTGGGCAATCCTTGTTTGGTCTGTATGTGCATTGTGTTTGACAATGCTAATGTTGTATAAGGATGAGTATAGCTGATTATGTTGTTTTGTGTAAGAGGCAGCCCCAGGCAGAATGAGTGAACACAACTAATAACACGTGGGAAAGTGCCGTTTATAACTGCCTGGAGGGATTCGTAAAACCAACAGGACTGCTCTGCTAACCGTTTTGACTTCCGTTTGAATTGGTCTTTTGGTAATCAGAAGGTTTTCTAATATTCGAGGAAATGCAGACCCGTGACATCCGTTATTCCAAGGCTAAGTACATATAGCTAATTAGCTTGATAAGTGCGTTTCCATTTCTGAAGGTTTATAAGCAGAGAAGAAAGAAAAAGTCCAAATAGCCTCGAGTCAAACAACCGATGCTGGCGTTCCGCCTTGGGAAAGCCATCATGGGCGTTGATTTTTTTTCAATTAATGATGAATGGCAGGCATGGAATGATTGAATGAAACCCATTATTTGGGGGCTGCGTCAGCCACATTAGGCTTTCCGGGTAGTGCGTTTCGGCCCCTGGATGGTTGAGCATTCAGATGTTTGGAAAATTGCAGGCATGAGAACCATATTGAAAGCCTAGGTACATGGAGCCTAGAAGTGTTGTTCCCAGATATTGGAAGGTTTAAATACATAAACTTTAGTGGATGACCGCGCCGACGAATGGTGACGCCCTGCTTGAATAGTCTCCTGAGTCTCCTGGACGCCAAAGATAAAGGCACCAAATATGGAACACATCGACAGTGTGGTTACGATTTTTTTGTAACTGCGACAGAAGCGTTTTTATTAAGGACTGAGTTTCGATACACAGCCTATTGTACCCCTTCTTACAATGTGGTGGGTCGAGGGACAGCAATTTCCTCCGCTTGCAGCAATTGTATACCCTGGCAAAATCGTGCAATACTTAATATCTCAATGACGTCCTCCTCGCTGTATGTAAACGCGAGATCTATGACCACCAAGAGCATGAATCATCTCCAGATTTCGTTGTTCAACGTCAAATCTATACGATCCACAACAATCTTGTATTACGGTACCTGCACGAGAACACAAGGAGGAATCTCCATTCAGAACTTTTCAGAACTACTCAATTTCCATATAGCTTCAAGTGCAGATCCACCGTGATCTGGAACAACTTACTTCAAAAATGACCAAATTCTTCTAGTGTCTCAAGAGTCCCTGAAGTAAAGCAGCCCTGTGTTTTGCTCAGTTGTGTGGTTTGCTTTGATTTCATGCCACCTGAGGGAGAATTTTACTTCTGGTGTTATAGGTCCTCGCTGGACATCGTAATCTTCAGAAACAGACACATTCAGAAACATATTCATGACATGAGTCAAACCATCATCTGGTCGTTGGTTGTGCCGCAGGTTGGTATGGCTGCTTGGAATGGGTGTTGTATCCCTGTGTGTGGGAGAAATTCGTTGGGCCATACCGACAGACTATCCAACACCTCCAATGTCTCCGAGTAACTCTTCTGGATTGTATTGTATTGATCCTCGAAAGCTTTTTTTTTTGGCTTTGGAGTCGCCAGAAAATCGGACTACTTTGCTTTCGCAACTGGCAACTCTAGAAGAGGATTGGCAAGCATGTTTTATAATCCTGAATGAATCGAATGTGAGTAAAGTCGAGAACATTTTTTTTTTCGGGTGGCATTGACCCGAATCCTCCACACTGGCAAAAACAGAAATTCATGCCCCCTGAGGGGTTTTATGAAATCTGGTGTTATAGGTCCTCACTGGGCATTGTAACCTTCAGAAACCTTCGAACAAAGGAAATCATCCTGCCCGGAATTTATATGAAAAAAGAAGGAACCTCTGATCAATTTGTAGGCAGGTCTTCCTTGTCCCACATTAAAACTACCATAAGTTTGAAATTTGGTAGATCCAACCACATATCAACAAACTGACCTCAAACTTGATGCAGACTGGACATCTCACACAGTTGGCGGCTTTCAACTTTTAATAGGATGCATTCGCATTGGCCCACTTCCTGGCCTACGCATTATCATCCGAAACCCGAGTTATCCGTTTTGAGTGTTTTGTTTGTTTTTGTTCGTTTTGTGGGTTGTTGGAGGTAGCCCTGATGATCAGAGGACGGCGTGTTTACTTGAAACTCAACACTTTGCTACACATTCGCCCCCTGGTGTGCTGGTCTAATTTATTCATCTACCTGTCTGCATACACTGATATTCAGATGTTAGGATTACTCCGATAAAGTGTCATTTTGTTATTGAAGATGTATTCCAAAAAATAATGGCGAGGAATCATTACGTATTTTTTCGTTCTTTTTTATTTGCTTAAACGATGGTTTAGCAAAGAGACTTGGTGATCACTTTGTTGTATGCGACTTGTGGGCGCGCGGGCATGTGTGTTGTCGGTTTGTGGGTTTCAACGGTTGCCATGGTGGCAAATTTCTTCTGCAAACACCGTGAGCGTGATGTAGGTGTACCGGTTGAGCAACATTAATCCTCATTAGATTTATGAGGGGGGGACCAAAGTCAATGACTAAGTAAGGTCAATTTAAGAATATTTAATTTAGTTATCGTCCTGAGCTCATTACTAAAATTTACCAACAAAATTCAGCAGTGAAGCCATTCAGTCAAAATTCAATGTCGTCGTGTTTATTCAGTAATTCTCATCGAAAGTGACGGCAAAATAGAGTATATATTTTTCAGATGTTGGACTACTAAGCACTATTTTTTTAGTGTAATTCTTCTTGTCTTTGGATTGACAAACGGCGGAAGAGCTCACCCAGGAAAGTATGAAAATATACTAGTAATATTGCTACTGCAGCCAAAACTAGGTCAGGCGCCAGACCCTTGGAGCGACTTTGGATCAATCATATGGTAGTCGCGGTGCACCTCACTTACGCTCGGGCATGCATAGAAATATTGAAATTACCGTGGAGTGCAAAAGGAAAGTAAGGCGTAAAAATAAGCGTATATACTTGACACTAGATACTTTTCTTGCAGGTAGACAGCTCTGCTACCCTCAGCAGTATGCCTGTGCTGATGGCCGGTCCTGCATACATCTGGCTGGTCTGCAACGGGGACAACGACTGTGGCGACAACTCGGACGAAATCGACTGTGGTAGGTATTGATGGTGCCGAAGAAAAAAAATGCAATAATATTTGTATAGTGTATGGGGGTGAGATTTGGGGGTGACAATTTTGTAGCGGCTGCCACTGAGCAATTTTCAGTCAGCCCCTACTATGGCTTCTGGGTAAAACGTTCTTCAAAACGTATGCTGAGAATCCGAACAACTGTTTGTTCTCAGACCTTCGGCCATATGACGTATTTGCTATCGTGACCCGCAACATGGAAGAGACTGCGGAACGGCAATGACAATAGGACATATTGATCTAATGATAATATAATGCTCATGTACACAACCTGAGCGCAAAAAATATTACTGTTTATGTCAGGATGGTATGTACTATTCTCTGCAGGTAGAAAATTTGCAGTAACAAAGTTCTGATAGATAACACAATGTTGTTAACGTTTCGGAACTATCATGGTATAAATAGATAATTAATAACTTCCACCAGATACAGGCTGAATCAAACTACCATGCCAAAAGATAGTCTACTGCGCATACCATGCACTCAGAATTAACAATCTGAGATGTATACTGTATGTCACGCGGCAAGTAAAACTGCATTCAAAAGTTGGTGTGGCGCAAGACAGATTCCATTTGTTACTGGTCTGCTCCATCAATCATCAACGGCATATGCATTCGCAGGGAGAGAAGAAAGCTCTATGACGGACGTGACAGAGCAGGTAATTGACACAAATACGAAATAGCGAGAATATGAACCTAAGCACAAGATGGTGAGAAAGGAACTTGCGTATGATACCAGGGTATGTCACGAGAAGAGTTTGAACTTAATACAAAAAGTATCTTTATTGTTTTTTTCTTCTTCATGCCCCCCCCCCCCAATCTGTTCTCCATAAATACCCAAATTTGAATAAAGTTTTATCGCTCAGCCAACTCACTTTTTTTACCCAAAATCCAACTTGGAATATTGGAATATTCTAAATCCCTTAGCAGCATGGGCTTCTTTGCCTTTTGAAATAAAGTTTTCCTTCATTATTCATTGCTTTTTATTTTCCAAGCAGACAGGACATGCCACACCCCCCACCCCGGCCAGGCAGCAAACACCATCCTGCTACCCCACACACCAACAAACTATCCCCACGCGGAAGTCAAGGATGTTCCAAAATATCAAAATCTATCTTTAGGAACCTCCCATCGTCTATCTCATTGTGTATTTTGACATATAATTGACATATATAGCAACACAGTCGCCAGACCATTTCCAAGTACCAGGCCTTGAATGAACAAACATAGGTGATGACAGATTGATTGGCTAGCTCTTGACGCACCGGCGAACCCGCTATAAATTACGTGGGCTGGTCCGTAATAGAGAAGATGCTCTATTCGGGACATTATGCAGTTATGGTATTGTATGCACAAAGTGAAGATGGTGCAATCCAGGCACATATCCAGGGGTGTTGGACATGCGTCCCCAGGCAAGAAGAGAGGAAAGAAAACTGTACAAGTTTTTTGTAGGTCTAATCAACCTAATCAACTTGGGTAAGAGAGGGTTTGCTTGTGTGGCAGCTCATACCCAGCAAGTAAAAATTGTCAGAGGATCTATGTTTACCCGTTCCCCAGTGCTTTATTCTAACAGAAAAGCTATTATATGATGAATTCAAAGACAATATTCCATGACCCATCAAACCATCAGATTTCAGAAGTTTACCGTACATACCTACTTAGTTTTGGGCTAAATTCTTACCAACTTGGAAATTGGAATGAGTTATGCAAATTAGGCACATACAAGGAGCTCAACAGCAAGCTGAAAATTTTGTCACAGGAGCTATGGTTTACTCGTTCCCCAGTGCTTTATTCTAACAGAAGTATTATATGAGGAATTCAATCAAATTCATGAACATCAAACACATCAAATCCAGAAAAATGGTTAACGACGCATACCTACTGAGTTTGGCGTAATTCTCACTACGTTGGAAATTGGAAGAGTTATGCAAATTAGGCACATACAATGACCTCCACTGACCCCAGCTGTACCTTCAAAATGATCAGGGTCAAAGGTGGATCACATCTACCAAGTTTGTGGAAATCCAACAACATTCGAAAATTGCATAAAATATGCAATTAGACACATTAAATTGACCTACAGTGACCTCCAACTCACTTTTAAATTTTTCGGGAACATGGTAATCCACATCCACCAAGTTTCGTGAAAATCCGACAAAACTTTTGGGGAAAAATTCGCATGAATTATGCAAATTAGACCACTCGATTAGCACAGTTCAGGCTCAAAGGGCCTCACAAAGAGAGGAAAAACTGGAAGAAACAAATATAGACAGTCAAAGAGAGAACTCTAAATAGACGTGAATGTCTTCAAACGACATTTGAAGAATTCAATGGCCGAGAATGCCTGTTTTCACGGGGTAGACGCTTGTAGACCGTATAAAGCAGCAGAGGCACCTGGCGAAGAGCAGTCCCCATAGCTTACGCGAGTTTTGGTACCTATAGAAGCTGCTGCTCTTTGGATCTCAGCCCAGGTCTAGATTTGTGGGATGACACCAGCTTCCTGATGTATGGAGTGCCGCCATTAATGGCTTCGTTTAAAAGGCAGCAAGACTTGAACTAGACACCGATGTTCAGCGTCAATGCAAAGATCTTAGCAATGTTGTGACATGTGCATGTCGGAGAACCATCTGCGAAACAACCACATGCAAGTGGACATTTAAACGCGTTGTATGGGGCTCAAAGTCGACGCAGGAAGACCAGTCAACAGCGAGCTACATGTAACAATAGTGGACATGATTACCACATAAATCTCGTTGGAATGCATAATCTCGTCGACCCTTTCCCACCAAGTATACAGAAATATCGCTGCTCGTGTGGTTATTCAAACAAAGAAGAGGAAACCCTACTCTGTATGAACTACAATGGCTGCCTATTCAGCAATGCATCGAATACAAAATTCCTTTGCCTTACATTTGAAATTCTTACCCGGAAGAAGTAACTTACCGTACGAGGGCGGTGCGCGCTCCGCTTATATGCACTGATGATTTACCAACCAACTTGTGATACCAAGGTCTACGGGGAGAGGGTTTTCCAGGTAGGCTATGTGCGCCGCGCTTGTGGAACCGCTCACCGGAGTAGAGTGGGTCAAGTTGCTGGGTAATTTCAACACTCAATCTTCAAATCTAATATGAAGACATACCTGTTCACGAAATATTCAGTTGTTTCTATTTTGTTGATACGTTTCGTTTTGTAATATTCAGTAGGGACCTGTGTTAATGCGTTCATAATTGTCTTCGTGGAGCGTTTCGAGATATACGTTAATAACGTGCTTTAAAAGCATTTCATATTAATATTGTCAGAACAAATCCAGAGAAATGTGGCTAACTCCTAAATATTCATGTCATTCCCCCACTCCTCCATTCAACTCCTTGCCCTGTCCTGTTATCTGCACGTAGGCCTATTATGTTCCAGCAACGTTGTACTCGTTCGGGGTTAGGGAGAGCAGGGATGAAAGTCACTGGGTTGGTTGTCATGAATGCCATAGCGCGAAAACTACAACTTGAATAAGTGGAAGCAGTGTTGTTTATTTCACCTATATATGCTCCCTCATTCACTTGTCACCAGAGTTCCGAAGAAATTGGTTCATATTTCGGAACTGAGATTCCTCTTGCCCATACAATGTGTCGGTAACTAGTCCCCCGTTATGGTGTATTGGGGGTGTCTTTTGATTCAGCACACTATCGATAATAAGACAAAAATTGTGACGTTTATTACCGCCCCCCCTCTTCCCTCTTATATAATTTTATTATATTTAGCTAATATATAAATATCATAGATATATATATCTTAGATATATATATATATATATAATATATATATATATATGATGTGATGCAAATTTCCTCCTCATCAACCACAGATTGCGAGGACTTTAACCCTAAAGGTCGAGCCTGGTCGATTCGAGAGGAGTGTTCAGACAATCCAGCTTTCATGAGACAACTGTCGGGAAAAGGCCTGAGCGGTGAATATTGTCTTCAAGGGTTCGGGACTGGTGAGTTGGTCCCATGCATGACGGTTTTCGCATCGTAATAACTCTAGATCGCTATAATGCCGCAGCAGTGACATAACACAAATTCATCGGTTTACCCAACAAACTAAGTCGGAAAAGATGATATATGTTACTCAGATCCGAGACGAATTACCCCCACTACTTGCGGAACGTACCATATATTATGGAGTCTGCTTCAACAAGCTGGATTTGAGTGGACTCTCGCTATGATTCCATAGATGCGAACGTGGGACGCAGCATGTCCCTACGAATATCGGATCAGGCGAGTGCGAACATGAAAAAATATCTGTCCTCTGCATGGTTTGCAGAGATAGAAAAATTTTCCGTAGAGGCAAATATCCTCAAAAAAATGACCAAACTCTGAGTATCGCCCCCAAATTACATTGTATGACAACGAGGCGGCAACAATGCCGATTATATTGAATATCTTCCTCTGAAGCGATTTAACGTTCTTATTCATGAGTTGCTAGTATTTTCTGGCCTTTTTTTTCTTTCTTTAGTTCTTCATCCTCTCCTTTTGTTCTAATTTTAATACAAAACAACGTAAAGATTATGTATGTGCACATATGCTATAGGAAGTACAAAAAAAAAAAAAAAAAAAAACCAAGGAGGCTTAACGAAGTAGTATACTCCCGTAAAAACAAAACAAAATAGAAACAGCGATGTATAAATATGTACGGGACAAAAATAATAAAATAAAAACTGAACTAGATATCTAAGGATACGTATAAAAAAGAGTTGTCATATTTTATAGGCTACAGTTGAGGTTGTGAGTTCAATGGCTAGTAAGAGGTATTGTACTTTTTTATCATCATCCTCTTGAAAACATAATGTGGACCACTTCAGGATTTTATGGCAGATTCAGACATGGTAGACAGCTCGTCATGTCGCTGCAGGACAGAGGGTATCCAAATAAATGTGTTCCGCTGCTACTGCTGTGCGACTGTGAGGCAACAATATTGAAGATACACAGGGGCATATGTTTAGTACTTTGATATATTCCATTAAACGAGGGTTCAAGAAAAATAAGAGGTAAGGAACGGAATCTGGACCCACAGTCATACTGAGCACGGCTTCGTTTATTTTATTTCTAGAATCTGGAACTCTGGAACTAAAAACAAACCCGGCATTATACTTTCTTCGTCACAGCGAGAAATATGGTAAGAAACTCGACGATATTATACACCCAAAATTTTGATCTCATTATTTTCGGGAAAATAACATATGCAAAACCGGGGGCGGGATTTAGTGGAACAGAGTGGGGGACGCCATGCTGAAAAAGTGGGGGGGGAGAAGAAATTACCAATCACAAATTGTGTACAGAATGCGCCAAGGCCATCGAGCCGTGGTTTCCCGAATAGATCTGGCAGCCGTGATGGATGAGCAGTCTTTGGACAGAGGCTTTGCCAGAGTAAGTCGATACCCTAAAAATTTGCTGGTTTCTGTTCGAAGGTTCGAGGTGAGGGCGGGCATGGGACGGGCAATGAGGGGCTGTTGCTGTCAATGCCCATGTTTCATAGACGTAGATGGAGGATGCTCATGAAATGTAGGTCTTCAGGAGTGCCCCGTTCTTCACAACTGCTCACAGGGTTGCTGGTCATTACACTCAGGTTATCTTCAAAATCCAAGAAAGCTGGCGGTTGACGTCGGTTGACGTCGGTTGACGTGAGTTAACTGGCAAGCTGGGGTAATCGGTTGAGGGTCTGGAGGTCGATGTAGACCCCAAGCAGAGATGGGCAAACTTCAAAAGCCTGAATCATAAAGACAGCAGGGAGGCATCCTGGAGCGTACTAGGAGGACCACTGGGGCAATAACTAGTGGAAGCCATCGAGTGGAGCCGTCAGGCCAGGCTCCGTGTTTTAAAACTCGCTTGCTAGGGAGCTTTGTCGCACGGCACTGAGAGCACTGCGACCCGACCGTGAGGCAGAGGTCCAGCGTCTCGTGAGTCCGTGGAGAGGCACCTCGCAGCAGGCTACAGAGCGATCAGAGACTCCAAAACTCGGACTCGTTGAGCGGTGCCCAGATGTCGAGGCAGATGACGGTGGGGGCTTGACCCAGAATTTGAGTAACGGCGTGTTGGTTGGGTTTCTCACAAATCTGAGCCCCCAAGCCTGGAGATTCGGATGGATAATGTTGTAACCCCAGTGGCTGAACCTCCTGTAGACTGTGAAGTGGCTATATATTGCAGGGAACCTCGAGACATTGGAACAGTGGAGGCCGGGAAAGCTCACGGGGCGGGGCATACATCCAGAGATGCTCTGGGCTGGTGGCTGGAAAGGAAGACTTATACTTCCAATCTGAAAGTGCAGGGTGCATTACTGGGACTGCAATAGTTATAGAGGGTTCCACTCCTCCCGTCTCTAGCAAATCTTGCTTAGAATCAATCCTGCATATGACCGTTGTCAGCTGCTGTGGATCAGCGTTCCTGAGCAGTCGGGTTTTACTCCCAAGAAGTCCCCTGTGAATCGCATCAGGATCTCCGTGCATGCGAGATGCAAGGATTCGCGTAGTAGATTAGAATGCATTCTTGTGATCTATATTGATTGCCGCCCAAGGCCTTCGAATTGTTGGTAGGAAGGCTCTTCGAGCAGGTGGTGTGTGAACCTGTTGTTACACCTGGATCCTCTCATATTCGGAAGTGAGATACTGTTGAAGTGTGTGGTGGAGGGTCTCTTGATTCTCTCACGTTGTCACGGGTGTGAGATGGGTGTACACTGGCTCCAACACTTTTTTAACACGTGCATGGACTGAATTATGGAGAGGGTTGTGGCTAGTACCGACTGCGTGTTCTCGTTCGAGGGAGTCAGAGTTCCTGACCTGGTCTCGCGGATGATGCTGCGTCAGTCGCTGAGGATGTAGATTCTCTGGTTGATGCCATGGGAACACTCAGTCGGGAGGCGGCAAAATTCCGTGGGGTCTTCAGGTGTATGGGCCAAGACTAAGATTCCTCGGTGCTTCCAGTCTTGAATATATTCTCTATGGGACGCCAACGCTGGGTAGCTGGGACGGCGCATCGGATTTCTTTTGACTACCTCACTTTGCCAAATCTCGGTTACCGCTGGCAGGATCACGTATCTAATGCCAGGGGTCTCTGGAAGGCGTGGATGGGAAGGTTAGATGCCGATTCGCGATCGCCAACTGCGCTTCTTTGGGCATATGGCGCGCTTCCCGGCAGACGATCCTGCCCACCGTGTCCTATGTAAACGGATCCGGTGGGTCGGGGCCGGTCGGGGACGCCCCCGTAGCTCATGGTTGGCGCAGCTTCGAGGGTATCTCAGGGAGTGGGGGGATGGGCCAGGCCCAGGACATGGTCGCTTGCCTTGACGAGGCCGGGCGATTGGAAGCAGCAGGTGAATGCGACCAGGGGCCTTCCAGTCTTCCATGTGGCTACAACAGAAGCGTTGCACTTAGTTACTTGATGAGCGACGTGTCTGGGTCATGTGTGGTGTAGAAATAGATTAATGTTTGTTATCACTGGAAAATGTTGGTGGACGGAGGTTTTAAGTATTTATTCATTAACTTACTATCTCGCATTGGTATAGACGACGTCCAACGGAATTCAGCTGAAGAAACTGACGGAAAATTGTTATGTAACATACTACCATACCAGCAATGTTTGGTGTACGACCTGGGAAGATGGGAAGACCTTGTATAACAAAATGTTAATTTTATTTTTTATTCAAATATCAATTAACGATTAACTCGGTCAGCAGAACAAGACAAAGACAAACTGAAATAAGAACAGTGAAAAACAAAAACAGCACACCTTCACGTCTATGCGAAGACAGGATAACTAGGCCAGTAGAGCCAAAGCCTAAAGATCAAAAGAATGCGAAAGTTTTGTAGGGTGATTTGCAAGAAGTGAAGATAAGCAATGCTCGTAACAGTCCTATACTGTTGGGAAGACCCTAGGTGGACGATGACATGGTACACTGGTATGGTTCCTCATTTCCTCGGGATTGAACAGAAAGTGGTGTCGTCCATGCTGTTAGATCGAATAATAGATAATCAGGGGTGGTATCTGTAGATACAGCACTGTATGGATCGATGTGTAATTCAACATTATCTTATCGATCAATCTTCCTTTTTTTTCCATGCAGCCAAAACGACGCCAATATGTGTGACGTAAATGGGACGAGAGGGAGGAGGAGCGCGAAAAGCCACCTTTTTTGGCAGATGCGCAGCGGTGACGGATATTCCTGAAACGGTCAGGAGTCATTCCGTTTAAGCAGCTTCTACACGAAGTACACTCATGCGTACGGAATACCCGTGATCGGTTCGACTCGTGTCTCTCCGGACGCACTCAAGCGCGCCTGTTACGTCGCCCGGTTCATGCTAGCTGACGATCGCCGGATACGTCAGTCGATGTATGAACGATACGCGAGGATCGTCGTGATAGCGGACACAGAAATGATCACAAACATCCCCGAGTACTCGCATATTCCGGCCGAGTACAACGACCTGGGTCGAGGACTCGGTGGGTACCGCCACACTGCCCGTCATATCGGGTCGGGAGGGAGACCTTCTCTGCGATAGACGAGACCCAAACAAGAAGGAAAGATATACTCGTCCAGACGGTGTCACAGGGAAACACGACTGGGCATCTCGCCGGGATCTCTCGAGAAGATTCGAGTTTGATCTCGAGGAGGCGTACACCTTCGCGCGCCGCGAGGGTATATGGCGCCAGACTCGGAACGATGACAGCGTCGAGGCGTACTTCTCAGAAGGTGTACAAACAATCTTCGATGTTCAGAACCCGGTGAAAGCCATGGAGTACAACGACGTGGACAGCCGCGCCAAGCTGAAGTATTACGATCTGAAGTTGTACTCGATTCTGAAGGACGTATTCCGTGTCAGAACCACATTGTTGACAGATGTGGCGATCAAGGTGTGTGTTGAGTATCAAGTTAACGCCTGGTTCAATCTGATCCCAAATTAAGTATGATGGGAGCTAAATGAAAATTTTGGTAGAATTTTTACCCAACCGGGTCACATGTAACTGAAGTTTGGTTTTGTTCCCCTGGTGTTTCAGGGTGTTTGCAAGAAAAAAAAACTGACCTGGGCAGAGCCTCATTCGATTATATACTGCAAGTCCTGTGAAACATGAGTTATGCGAGAAATTTAGCTGAAAGGTAGGCAGTGGAAATCGTGGTATCCGAATACGCCAAGCAGAGTATACTGATTATAAGCATGACTTTCTTATGGAGATTCACAATCGAGCAGCACAACAGTTTCCTTTACACAATGGCATGATCTATCTAGGATGCTTGTACAATTGTTTCAAACGTAATGGCGGAGTGGTATACGGGGTACTATGCCACAACTATGAGCAACAGTGGCATGGCCAAGGGGGGGAGCGGAGAAGGGGGGTCTCTCTTCCTATGAAAGAAGGTATGTCAACCAAATCGAATGTGGGTGATGGTCAATGTAACAAAAATGGGGATACATAATTCGTTAAGAAAATTCTCGACAAAAACGGTCATTCCTAACACTAATTTTCACAGCAAAAGATAGCAAATGTAACACCAGACTGCATCTGGTGTACTCAAACATTCAAACGGTTTCTCAAAACGGTGGCAACAGCCCTTTAGTACCCCTCCTCAGAACGGCGATCATAACTCTACCCAGATGCCCCCCATGTGATCCTCGGCGGATGCCCCAAATGCGTACCTTCCAATATACAATATGATATGTGCCCTCGGCGAACACACAAAATCTACCATCTCGGCGATGTTTGTAGAAATGAACTAGTCCGTACACTGTGAATAGGCAAAACTACGACATGTACTCGCGGGGGGTGGAACATGCAGTGTCCTAACCACACTCGCCCTTCAAACCTCAAAACAATAAACAATGGAATGCTTCACCCAAACTGCTCAAAATGCCACTACTAAAGAGCTGTATCTCATGCATATTCATGAGTTATACCACTTTCACGTACCTATGATTCTAATCCGATAATCCGAGGACACTGCTTCTATAATTTGTTATCGCGTAATCAAATGTGTAAGTAATCCGACGAGCGACCTATCTTGGCCATGTAAACAGTTAGTTATAGTCACAGTGTTGAGAAATGTGCTGTGATTATGTGGCGTTATTATTATGATTATCAATGTGTAATTCAAATGTTGAAATTCCAGTAAACAGTCAAAATCTTGAGAAAATTACCCAGTTAGCGTCTCGTACATATTGACATTTCTTGATTGATTTTCAACAATTGATATGTGTTACCAGACAATATCGCAAATACATAGATGGCAACTTTATCAAAAGTGTCCAGCTGGAAGAAGTTCAAGAAAGACGGAAAAATGTTCTAACGACTGCTTCGTACAGACGTGTAGACAGTATAAAGATTTTGCTCTCTGTGAACTTTCAACTTACCATGCGATTCAGGTCACAGTGTATTTTGATAAAGATTTGATAAAAGTGCCTCACACAATAGGTTCAAATGGGGCTGTTGCACTTGACCCGGGGAAACATCTACCCATAATGCGCGCGCGACAGTATTTGCGATAAGGTATTATGGCGTTGTTATCATTCAAGTACACTGTCTACTGATTGGGTTTTAACTTCTATTTCTATTTCTATATCTGCAGCTCTTGCCCAACAACAAACCATGAAAATCAACTGTGATGTACCCGTTGTAGGTAAGTTTGTTATGGTTAAAAATTAGGTAAGTCCATTCCACCATATTCTGCGGATGTTCCATCAAATATTTCCAGGGAACGTTTTGGATACGTTTTCTGTTATGGTTAAATCCTAGGTTAGCTGATGACGCCCCCCCCCCCCCCGTTTAATACCCGTGGTACACAATTTTAGTAGAGCATTATGTGTGCATTTAGTTGAAATGTCTGAATTTTAATTGTTTTCTGCATGCTCGACTTTTTTAATGTGGGGGGGGGGGGTTCAATTCCTTTCATTTCTCGCGAGAATCCATATTTTTTTTTTTTTTTAGTACAGGTCATTTGTCATTTGAAGTCGACAGTCATCACGATCAATGTCTGGAAACATTGTAAACATGAAAAGTTCATTCTTCTTCTTTCTCTATTTTGCTAGTGTTCCTCATGAATCTCTCATGAGGGAGCTCAACCAGGAAGTCACTATCAGTGGCTGTCACTAATTATCGATTCCAGCTGTTAGTGGGCATAAGATTGTTCTTAGAATATCCCGTTAGTCTTGGCATCGACGATTCCCTGAGACAAGTCTTTCAAGAGCCTCACAGTGCGAATTACTGAAAGTAAATTGGAGAATTGCAGCATTCAAATCGACAACACTGTCCCTCTTCTTCGCCTTTGTACCTTTTGCCGTCGGTAGCTGACGAGTCAATGCATAAATTTAATTTACTGATGCTTATGAAGTATGAGTTACTTGGGTTGTCTCCACACGATCAGTTGAAACTGATGGTTGTTTAACGATTCCGAAACACTACTGCTCACCTGTGAAGTCATGTTATACAGATCTTGCCGTAGTAGATAAATAGTACGATTATGGTATGGAACTGGTCTGTCTGGCTAAGAATAGGAATCGTGTGAAAACTTGAAAAATGCAAGCGAGCACGATAACTAATCAAGCCTTGGTGGATGAATCCCATACTTGATACGTATTAGTTTTCCTATGAGTACATGGGCTCTAGCATTTGAGGGTCAGGTGTCGGGTCAACAGTGGCCAAAGTCTAAAAACATTGGAAACGTGATATCATATGCCCATAAGCTCCCTCGAAATTTAGTTGGGCGCTTTTATAGTTCTTTTGATGAGACCGGGGGCATTTTTTTTCCATTTCGTTGAAACAGGGGATTTATCTTGTAAACCATGACTCGCTCAGACTCAGATGACGAAGTTTATACTCTGTAGTGTCTCCCCATATATGATTACAAAGATTCTGTTATTTTAGGTTTTATGCTGAAAGGCTGACCTAGCCATGAGGTCAACATAAGACCAATGGATTATGTATGTCCCTACCCTCTACGATCCGTCGTCAAGGAGTTTTGCGAAACGAAGAACCTAACTATACAGGACTGATAGTGTTTTCATGTAGTGTCCAACTATTATCATTCACTATGATTTATCCCAAATACACGCTTTTTCTACTATAGTTCCCGCTGGCAGAAACGAGCCATTTGTACCCTCTACGACCC
Source organism: Sclerodactyla briareus (assembly GCA_026419785.1). Taxonomy (NCBI): domain Eukaryota; kingdom Metazoa; phylum Echinodermata; class Holothuroidea; order Dendrochirotida; family Sclerodactylidae; genus Sclerodactyla; species Sclerodactyla briareus. The sequence goes on from JAODTK010000422.1 coordinate 161,857, forward strand.
AGCGTGTCAGGACGATCACCAATCCTGTGAGGTCTGGGCGGAACGAAACGAGTGGGTACCAATAAAACCCGGAATGGTGTTCGAGTAACTGCGCCAAGAGCTCAATAACTTTGCAATTATTCATCTCCCGACCCTGGTGCACCACCCAGAGACGCAGGTACGATTTATTGTATTGTTTAAGGGCTGCTCACAATCGTGCTATACGATACGCTACGATACTATAATTCATCGATGGAGTGTTCACACTTGTGCGATCTAAAATGCCGTACGATAATTTTATCTTATCTTCAATTTTAACAGATTCCGAAACTTATCTTAGTGAAATGCAATGGTGGTGTTGCCGTGCTTGCGGTGACCTACTCCATACCCTACAACTGTTCAACCTGGATACTGTTACATCTTCAGCTGAGTCACATGACCGCTGTGAAGTAGGGGTATACTATACACGTAGGCAACAATTGCCTATTCACTGATCGATATACGCTCAAATGCCTACGTCACAATAGCGAATTACCACCTACTAAGCGTCAGTAGGTGTAAGCGAGAGCTTAACCCTGTACAAAGTCAATTGGGATAGTTTTTCTCTTTACAAATCGCGTATCAAACTTTCCAGATAGGTTCATGTACACCATTTCCTTCCGTCGGGCAACGAAAGGTGAAACAATTTCATCGATAGTTTGTACCTTGCAAAAAAATTGCCACACAACGCGCACTCAGAAAACGGGATAGTTCGACTTCAATAGCCTAGATAAGCCCTTCAGTGTTAAACGAATACATATGTCACTGTGCGTACACTCGCTGACGTCACGGGAATCCATGAATACCACTCGAAGTGACCAATCTGATGAAGTACTAACGCAACGAAAGAAAACGGTTGTTTGGAAATGTTCAGAGGAGTGGCCACTCGTTTTAAATACGTGGAATTGAGGAGAGGCTAAGACTTGTGGAGGTTGGCTGATTCCATTTCAGGTTTATTTTTTTTAGATTGTTTATTAAGGGCCTTGGCGGTTCGTCGTTTGACAAGTTCGTCGAAATTTCTTCATTCAACCTCAATTCGAAGTCCGTTGCACTAACTTTCGTGGTTATTAGGCGTGTGATGTTCAGGAATATTCCTTTTCCCAGCATGTTATCGAAAACGTCGTCAAGAAGTGCTGTAATTGATGAAGATGTCGAGTTATGTTGCATCAATGGGTAAATGTTCAGCACCAGCAGATTCTCATCTTTACATATGTTAAAATGCTGCTGTGTTGCGAAAACACTAAACGACATTCCTACTGTCACTTTATTAGGGTTGCTCAACGGGCGAGTGCGTTTTATCCAGTGGATATGCACGACCGTGTTAATCCAAGCGATGCACAAATATCACGGCCCGAGTGCATAAAGCATTAGAATACCCCCCACCCCCCCCTCAGAGTGCATTATCTATGCTAAAACACAATCGTCCGTTGAATAACCCCGTTTCCTTCATTCACGTAGTAGAGGTAGTGGTAGTAGTAGTGGTAGTGGTAGTAGTAGTGGTTGGTGGTAGTGGGAGGTAGTGGTAATTGGTAGCGGTAGTGGTATAGTAGTGGTAGTAGTAGTGGTAGTAGTATAGTAGTAGTAGTAGAGTAGTAGAGTAGTAGTAGTGTGTATCCTAGTGGTAGTTTTGGTATGGTAGGGTAGTGGTATGGTAGTGGTAGTGGTAGTGGTAGTGTAGAGTAGTGTTCGTGGTAGGTGTAGTAGTAGTGGTAGTAGTAGGGGTAGTGTAGTGGTAGTTGGTAGAGTAGTGGTAGTGGTAGAGGTAGTGGTAGTGGTAGTGGTAGTGGTATTGTTAGTGGTAGGCTAGTGGTAGTGGAGTGGTAGAGGTATGGTAGTTGTTGTGGTAGTAGTAGTGGTAGTATTAGTGGTAGTGTTAGTGGTAGGCCGAGGGTAGTGGTAGTAGTAGTGGTAGTTGGTAGTGGTAGAGGTAAGTGGTAGTGAGAGTTATAGTGGTAGTATAGTGGTAGTGGTTGTGCTAGTAGTGGTTGTAGTGGTAGTGGTAGTGTGTGTATGGTGGTAGTAGTGGTAGTGGGTATTGGTAGCTGGTAGTAGTAAGCGGTAAGTGGCATGGAGGCATTAATCATAATGCATCAAACACCATCGTCGTTAATTAACCCGTTCTCTCCTTCAAACGGGGTAAGGTATGTAGTAGTAAGGGGTGTGGTAGTGGTAATGGTATTAGTAAGTGGTAGTGAAAGTTCGTAGTAATATTGTAAGTGGTATGGTAGTGTAGAGGTGTATAGCGGTAGTGGTAGTGGTAGTGGTAGTAGTAGTGATCGTACTCTCATAGAGTTAGTGGTAGTGGTAGTGGGTAGTAAGTATTGGGGATAGTGGTAGCGGTAAGTGGTAGTAGTATGGTAGTGGTAGTGGTAGTGGTAGTAGTAGTGGTATGGTAGTGGTAGTGGTAGTGGTTAGTGGTAGTAGTAGTAGTATATGGTAGAGATAAGTGATCTTATCTTCAATAAGTAGTGGTAGTGGAGTGGTAGAGGTAGAAGTAGGTTGTGTGTTAGAGATAGTGAGCTTCATCTTCAATAGAGGTAGTGGTAGTGGTAAGTGGGGCAGAGGAGTGTAGTGGTAGTGGTAGTAGTCGTGGGTAGTGGTAGTGGTAGTGGTAGTCTATAGTAGTATAATAGAATGTAGTGGTAGTGTAGTGGTAGTAGTACGGTAGCGTAGTGAGTAGTGTTAGTATAGCGGAGCGGTAGTGGTAGTGGTATGGAGTGTATATAAGCGGTAGCGGTAGTGGTATTAATGGTAGTGGTAGTAGTGGTAGTGGTAGTGGTAGTATGCGGTAGTGGTATGGTAGTGGTAGCCTAGTGGTAGTGGTAGTGGCCTAGGTTGAGTCTCGACTATCCGGCATGCTTAGGAATAACCTCCGGCCCAACTGAAAGAGAGATCATCATCGTTTTGTCTGGTCCACGGTGGAGAATTTGTTGGTGGCATTGTTTGCGCCTTGTAGTCATATCACTACCTGCGAGGGGGAATAACCTTCACAATGCTCAATTTCCATCTGATTCCAAAGAGTTGGCTATGTTAATTTTTTGGAAAATAATGCGTTTGCACTGTCCCTTGTGGCGACCCAATGTTAGCTTGAAAAGATGTCTCAGTTTGCCCTCAGTCTGAACGGTGGTAGGATACATTGTCAAGTAGCAGTGAAGCCAGTGATATCAGATATTTCGTCGTTATCAAGAAATCCGTCCTAGGTCCTTGAGGAAAGATCTTCTTGGAATTGTGTCCAGAGCCATGCCTCATATCAGCATTATTAGACTGATGTAATATCCTATGGATTCAAGCTTCCGCTTCCTTTAAACTGCGAAACACAAGCGCAGCGGTGCATCTTCCTGGAGTCTAGGCAGTCTGGTGCGGGAAAGATATATTTAAGGATAAAACTGCCACAGGGAGACTTTAACTGGTGAATAAACAGCCGAGACCCTGCATTTAGGTACATAACGGACGAGGCGCAGCCGATTTCGTTATTAGTCTGAATTACGAGTCGAGACTGTTTATGACGCAGTAAAAGTCGACCTCTGTAGTTTATTCCTATCTATATCGCAAAATTGAGACTTACCCAAACGATTAGAGATTCTATATCTGGTGATCTATACTTTGTAGTCTCCAAACAGTTAATAGGCAGCTAGGGTAACTATTGCGTCAGTTCGATCGAAGTAAATTGCAATTCGTACCCTACCCAAGTAGTGACAGTGCGTTTGTGCGTACTTTCCATGGAGCGCCATACAAACCACGCGTGCCAAACCGGAGGGTTCTGGGCGTGTGACATAGTAGTAGTAGTAGTTGAGTCCCATCCATAGAGCATAATTAAGATAAGAGAGTGGGGACGGTCGTCACGCGCTCCGTCAAGAAGAGCCCTACACCACACACAACATATATTACAACTTCCTAGTTACCGCCTGCTCAGCATACTCGCGCGTATAAAACCATATCAATTTCGTTAGTTTTTGTACAGAATTCCTCATCATCAGAAAAAGCGGCAAGGACTCGCTCCGGGCAATTTTTTGAACGCGCTTCTGTGGAAACCTGACGCGCGTATCATCTCGTTAGGCTAGGCGATTGTATTTCATGGGGAGATTGGTGCGTGCGCGTCTCAAAAAGTAGTGTCCCCGTCGGACCAAGCATATGGATTTTGTACATGATATCGCGCGTTAAACAACGCGTTCTCACGCAGGACGCAACCACTCCGGACAAATGTCAATTTTGCCCGGATCGGTGATGGCGGCAATGCCAATTTGTACATACTTAGGCCTCCATGCCATCATGCGCGTCTAAACAAGTGCGCACTCTAAGCTTATTTATACTCTATTGTTGAGTCCTCGTCTATCCGACCTGCTCATGATCATCTCTGCCACGTATCACGATCTGGCGCAAGGTTTATTGCTTCCCTCAAACTGTTAATGTTGATGTCCCTGATTGCGATTTGATTTTTTCCGACGAGTATTCACAGGTCTCCTCAACTGACCAAGCGTATGGTCCCTTAATGTCTTCTCCGAGCGATCTCGCTGGAGCTTCCTCTTGGGAGTCTCCTCGCGACGGTGAACAGAAAAACTCTCAAACGTCCTCTGTGCTACACGGAAGACCACGGGACCTGATTGGTCACACATCGTAGAGTTCATCGTTTTGTATCCAATTGTTTATTGGTCGCATCTGATTTTTGATAACATTGCGGAGTATTCTTCTTTGAAAAGTGTCATTTTGTGATCAAGATTCTTCGTTGTACCCCACAATTTCGCAATTATACAGTAAAATACTCTGTATAAGGGCCTCGAAAATCCGGAGTTTGAGTTTGATGCCGTACTTTACTCGTCTGTCTTAAAATTGTTGATAGAGTGATGAAAGCATTGTTTGGGTTATACAATTCCCTTCGGTTAATGTCCCTTCTTCGGTTTCCCAACAAACTTCCTACATATTTAAACATTTCTTCCAACTTCCATTGCCATTTCCTTGTGATTGAAAATTTCTCAGTTTTTGCTGTTTATTTTAGATTTCTTCTTGCCAATTTCTCAGTCACTCGATCTTCGATGTCTTGCAATAAATGTTCACCATGGACGTGGTGTTCACCAATTAATAAGCGACGCGTCGTTCGCCCGTTTGTGTATTACGTTGAGGGCCGAGTACGCACTCTGAAGCGCCGCGTTACTGAAAGCGGATCTGCGCGTTTGAATATGTACTTCCAAAGGCTCACGCAACCTTACATTTGCCTTCGAAAAAAAAGTACTGCGTTTACTTTAAGACGCAGCAAATCGAGCAAGTATTCGATTGTTGTGCCACTCTGGCCAGCTGCCTGTTATTGCAAAGAATAACAGTCAGATACGTGATTGGGATTAGCCAATCGAATCCCGTATTCGCAATAAACGGGGATAGCTTGGGGTATGTAGAATCATCAATTAGGGGCGGGTCCTCCTAGCTGGCATGTGAACGCGTAATGTATACGTATAACGCGTATAAAATGCTCTCAACCCAACCTCTGTGAGCAATGCGTGTGTCTATATCGCGCATGAACGCATCAAATGCTTATCGTTCTATTTGAAACGTACGAATGCTCCGATCGTTGTGTGTACTGGTAAATCGCGCCAATTCGCGACATATGAGCCACAAATCATATGTTACGTCATCCGGTACTATTTGGGTCATGCGAAAGCTATAGTACAGTGCGCTCGAAATTTTGGAGCATTTGCCCATATATATATATATATAATATATATATATATATATAATATATATATATATTATATATATATTATATATATATATATATATATATATATATATATATATATATTATATATATATATATATATATATATATATTGAATTGAAATATGCTATGATGGAACTTTCGGACCGGGAGGACATAGTTGATATTCGGTCCAACCGTTTTTAAACCTGAGGGGGCTGTCCGACGTCCCGGGATCGACGCGTCATAGAATTTAGGACAATCATTTAGTGATATCTTTCGTTGACGCCACAGATGAAGATTGCGATGACCTGAACGAACATTGCCCAGACTGGGCGGGCCGGGGAGAATGTGAGGGTAATCCAGCCTGGATGAGGCCCAAAACTGCCCGAGAAGCTGCAAAGCGTGCGGAGGTGAGTTTCCAGCAATACTCACTCGTTATGTCTCACTTGTAGAAGCATGTCCGTGTGTGTTGTCCAGAGTCAGATGAGACATGTTTCAGTATCAACTCATTTTGACAGGGACATTTTTTTTTAGCGGGTTGTTGTTAGAGTATAGTTGCCAGTCAGTGTTCTTTACTAGCTTCAATAGCGATCTTATTTTTTTCACATTGCTTGTAGGGATCTGGATATCAAATGACAAGAATGAAACTGAATCCGCAATTGGTCGTCAATATTCCAATGTTTTGTTAGTTGAAATTTCTCCCAACTTTAAGGGGTGCGGTTTCCGTCGTAACGTCCTGACGATACGAGAATGTCGAGCGATTACAGGCGAGGACCCAATGAGGTTATAACGTATTCAAATGCTAAGGGATACACATCTGGAGAAAACCGTCATGGCGGGCGCCGCTAGTTAAACCTAAAGGATACCCATTGAGCGAAGACCTCGATTTTCACTAGTTGAAACAAAAAGTATAAATTTAGCATTTAAGATTTAGGAGTTTAATGGTTGTCGATCAGTTATTGTTTAGACGGAGCACCACGTACAGGAACAATAGGTCCTATATCTTGAATCTAAAGTCTTTGTTATTACCCACTAGGACAGAGATAGGCTAACTACCCAAAAACAGAACCTTCCAACTACTTAATGTGTAAGTATATTCCTCATATCATCATTGCCTTCGAGTTGTCAACACCATCGTTCCCGAAACTCAGGAGAAGGACCTACAATTGATCAAGAGGGCAAGAGAATTTGCATGATCTTTAATCATCCCTGTAAAATGTCTATCCATTTGTTCACTCATATAACATGGGTCTTGTGACTTTTTAATTTAATATCAATCTGAAAATCATTTGGCAGTTAAAATCTACAGACATCTGAAAATGCGAAAATAGTGAAATCTAAGACTCAACATTTCCCCACGGCATTCCTTCCAAAATCCTATTTGTGATAGTTTCAAACATAATCAGAGAGGCAAACATATATCTGCTATGATACGTTGAAATTTTTTTTTCAAACCAGTTAGTCAGTCTTTCAATTCTCGAATTTTTACTTGGAAAGCAAAAGAATGTCAAATAATTCGGGGGGGTAAAGAATCAAATTCCCCCGAAAAATCACTTCTTTTGCAATTGATCTTTGATTGCATGGAAAGGTTTAGATGTTTTTTTTTTTTTTACCTGTAAACAAATGGGAATCATTGGTACTGAATGACCGAATTGCCGAAAAAACATTTGGTTTTTGACAATTGGTGTGTTCGTTTAAAGTTGAGAATGCATGGCCACGCCACGGCAAAAGGTTTCCTCCGAACCGGCTCGTTAAGTGAACTTGCTCAACGACTAATTTTCTTCATTCGTTGTCTTTGTTGCGTCTTCTAATTTTGCAGAGAATCCACTCGCCCCTCTGTTTCGACAACAATGATCTGTGCCCCGGAATGGGCAGGCCAACGGAAACTGCGATGACAACGCGGGCTACATGGAGATCTTCTGTCAGCGCAGCTGTGACATTTGTTGAAATATTCGGCTGGAGAGAAACTAAGATCGCGTCAAAAAAGGAGAGATCGGCCGGGACCTACTCTGTTATTGGTTCATGAGTGGCAAGCCATTATGACGCACATGTCCCAGTTCTGCACGTGTTGCATACAATGCATGATATGACACTCTTATAGACACGCCAGTTGGGCATCATATTAAGGATGATTGAAACAAACACGGCAACATAATAGGGCATTTATCAAATGAGAAGATTTCATTGATGGTGATTCCTTCCTGTAACAATTTGCTTGTCGAAACGTCCAGCGGACATTTATACACTTTTCCTTTGCACTCGGGGCGCCAGGGGGAGACTTGAAATAGTGTACTTATTAACAAATTATTTCATCACTTGCCTGGAAGAGGCCGAGTGTTTTGGGCGTGACAAGTGTATGCATGCCGCAGCTAGCTGCTTTGCCGGCGATGTGCTTCCCAAGTGAGTGAATGTAATGAAGGAGTCAGCGAGTCAGTGAGTGCGGAGTGGGTGGGAGAGGTATGACCTTACCACTGCAGTATCAAGTCATGTTTCGGATATATTTTGAGCGAATACACGCAGGTTTGTTTTCGTTGTATCGAGGGGTCGAACTGCGACGGGGGGTCCACACAGTATTAGATCTTAATGTAAAGAAGAATGGTTTTGCTTAGCCTCAGTAAAGTAAATAAATTTTATGCATGTCACATTTTAAATATCATCGGTATCCTGTGTTTATTACCTGTTCGGTGATTCGTTTCCTTCATACAATTCCGCTTGTCTGAATCGAAAATCAATGTTCACGCTAGACACTGCGCTGAGCTGGCGAACTGCCACTAATTACGGCGGATGGTAGCGTTGAGGCCGAACATTGCTGGAACCCTAAACTATACACCGGTAGGTATAGCCACCTGTCCACACAGCTGAGAGTCTAGTATTGGCTATAATTGTTGTCCATACCATTCCCAAAAACCGGGATCAAGTCGCGAAAATGGAAATAATTAATATGTTATATACGATAGTTTCGGATCTAAGAAATGCAGTCCACATGAACCTAGACACGTCACAAAGTAAGCGACTTAATTTTGAAATCCGAAAATTGCCACAACTTCCAAGCATGGAAAGAGCTAAACACTTTTGGAACGCGTTTGTACGCTAAATGATATGTAGAAATCATACACAGTTCGTAATTACACCAGTCCAGTGTATGAATTGACCCAGTGATCAGAATAGTGATATGGGTAATTAGCACAGACAGGAATATGCTTTGGGAAGTTAAACAACAAGCAAATCCCCCGGGGTCCGGTGGCCAACTGGGGGAAAGTGTTCGGCGACCTTTCACGTCGTATCCGTCACGATTATTCGATTTACGATTTATCAGTTACAATGTCAGTGATAATTTAGTTTAATTAGTTTAGTTTATGTCGTTTCTAGTTTACGACAAGTGACTCTGGACTGACCCCAGAAATGTAGGGGGCAATCAACTCCACATGGCAAAGTTGCAAATCTGAAAAAATAACTCAAATATTCCATCAAAAGCAACTTAACATTTACAACAATTCTTATTGGTCCCCTTGCAACCCAATTGACCTTTACTGGACCCGCAAAATAAAGATATATACGGTATCTCTTCCGTAGTCAACCCTACATGACCGATTATGAGCCTTCTACATTAATAGGGTACATTTATGGTGTGCTTACAAAGATTGTGACCCACTAGTAACCCTTGACCTGACCCATGATACAAAGCGACGATTGACTCAACAGTCCACATGGGTAGCTAAATAAAAAAATTAGCCCACCTTCTTTGCATTCTTGATTTGACCCCTGCTGGACCGAAACGACCTTTATAAAACACATACCTAATAAGGATGGCTATTCTGTATAGTCAACAGAATTGACAATTATTAACCTTCCACATCATTTGCATTGTGAACATTAATGGGTAACAATGTTTGGACTTTTTATCCTGTGACCTCTAGGGACTTTGACTGACCAAAAATGAGGTACTCTATGATAAATGACTAACTATGTACAAAGTATGGGCCCTCTACATCTTTGAATAATATGGTGTACAAATATTTCCCACTTTGACCTCAGCGACCTCGGTGACTTTTGACCTAACCCATTATGCCACAGGGGATCATTTTATTCCATACATAAAATTTCACACATGCCTAAATTGCAACCAGGATTGACTTTACCGTGCCCCAGTTATCGCAATGCACGATGGATGGAAGTTGAATGAGAATACAAGAAAAAAATATTAAGTTTGGTGGCAATACATCCAAAATGAGAGAAATATTGTGATTTTCCTGGCTGCTCCTTGACTGCTAAAGAAAAGTGCCTCTATGGAAGGGTTCTCAAGTTGCTATATTCAATAGCTGGGCGGTCGTCGGCCCTTAGACGATATAGCCTGCCCCGCGGAAACCAGACCATATCCATCAGTACTAACGTTAGAACATGGACTATACCAAAGCACGAATTGATGAAGTTGAAATGAGTCGTTAGGCGACTGTCACTGACGAGAACTTCATGTTTATCAAACACCTGCCTCTTACTGACACGCTAGTGCGTTGTATATAGTAGCACAAATGCGTGTTTGCGTCATCAACCGTTATATTCCTTCATCAGAGATAAAATCAAAGCGGCCTGAACCTTTCACTAAGGAAACACACTCTCATCTTGGGGACCTGATGAAATTAACCATGGATATCTTATAAGAGTAATGAAGACCCATACAGAATTAGAAAGGAAGATGGCCGGCGCAGGGTGCTTGTCTGTTTGGGATGTGCGACATTACGCAGTCACGGACGGGAGTGGTATCTGGAACGGTTGCAGTGGCAGCTTGTTTGGGGGTCCTGAATATTATTAACAGGGCGGAAAGCGTAAACATCTTTGTAGCGCAGAATAGTAATCGGATTGTTAACCCCACTCGTCCCGAGGGGCCAGATGACGTACCACTTTTCGATCAGGTGCTCTTACAACCAGAATGCTAAGCACTCATCCTCGCGATGAATGAACTAGGGAAACAAAATAAGAGATAGTCGATTTTGGAAGGATGTCACGTGAATAATGCCGCGTGCATTGAAGAGTTTCGACTTCGAGGTGTGAGGTGACCTTTAATTAAAAGACCCTGGAGTCATTACGACTGGTGATACGTTATGACTTTGCGCTATTTCAAGTGAGGAAAAAGTCCATTGTGTTCTTCGCACACACTGAATTTCTGTTAAAGCTATTTCCATCTCTGAGAAAATGCGATGAATTTGTGGATTTTAATAGAAAAGAATTGAGACTTGGCCCAAGAAGCAGCGAAATTGGAGGGGCGTGCCTCAGGTCAAACTGACAGGTCGTTGTTGCAGACACGCAACACCGCTTGTAGAGGGTCAACACCGTACGGGCGCGTACTATGTACAAAAAATTCTAACATTAAAAATAGATTTGAAAAAAATGTCGGTAATAATTAGGACCGGAGCGAACTGCGTAAAAAAAAAAACTCCTAAAAAGGTTGAAAAAAAGGATGTTTAGCGGGGAATCTCGAAACCGGGAAAGAGAAACGTCAGGCTCGAGACGTGTACCACTACAAGAAGGGAAATGGAACACGTACGTGATTAAGTCATGGTTGTTTTAAGTAGGCCTGCTGTTGGCTTAACACGAATCGCTGATGTCATTTTATTCTGTAAGTTGGGAACCTATCAAGAAACAGTCGTACTAGCCTGTTGGAACAGGCGTTTGACTTGTTCACCTTGTATCAGCCTCATTGACTCGTATGTGCAGGATGACCTGTAACCAATCGGTGATTTGCCTAAAACAAAACGCCGTGCGACTTCTCTGCCGCCTGTCGAGCTGAATCATGGCGGGTAACTTTGGGCGGCGCGACCGTCAACGTGATTGCGCATCGGACATTCTCTCTTTCACTAAATTACGGGGAAAAGTCCATGGTCTGGGGAAAAATACTCTATTTGTCTGAGTGGGAATTGTTTTCTGAACACCTCCAACAGGTTTGGCTAACGTTGGATGGAATATTCCTTTTTAGTGCCCATTTGAAGGATCATTAGTTTTCTGAACGTCGCGGCCCGATAACAACCACAAGCCGCAATACGCCTGGATAGCCGAAACAGTGGCTTCGGTTCCAATTTTAGGCTTCGAATGGATAATTTCTTCGAAAATTTCTCATTTTCGGTGTTGTAAATGTTCATCGAAAAACATATTGTAACGAAGACTATAGAATAAATTGTACAGAATGACAAAACTCACAGACCGAGTAAATAGCAAGCGATTTCATCGCTAGTAAAAATCAAATAAGAGTGCAGCAAATGGTTGCAGTAAACAAAGGTAATGGCCTCCGACCGACTCATTAGGTTATTTATGGGCAAGAAGCTTGGAAGATATATAAAATTCCACGTAGCTTTGCCACAATGTTGTCATGTGGGTAGCAAGAAAAGGCGACCGAAAAAAATTCTTTGATCAAATGTATTCACATCGCGACAAGTGAAATGGCAATATTTATCACGTCAAGGAATGACTTTGTGTTTTTTTTTTTTTTTTTTTTTGAAGAGAAAGAAAAACATTTACACATTACAGGATGGAATCGCCAAAGCGACTGCGTCCAGACTACAGAAATGTAAAAACCAATTTTTTTTTTTCCGCACTTAAACGACTACAATACAAAGCATTTCATCGCGCGTACGGAAAAAACGACGACCGGTTCGTATCAAAAGAGGGGGACCGCAGCGTCTGTATGGCGATTCGCCTCACCCCTTCGGGGACTTGGGCTGAGATTCATAGATGCGTATGCGGTTTCGGGTCCAGAAGCATGTGAAAATCGCCAATTTACGTGAACTCAGCGGGGGCCAGTGTCTGATTATGTCCTCTTCAGTTTGCACCGGATAGATTATCGGCTACCAATGAGGCGATTTATGATTTGTTTGACTGGAGGCAAACCAAACAATGCAAAGGGCGAAATAAATAAGCACATGTACCAAGCTATACGGATGCGTATCACGGCAAACTGAATTCTTGGAATATCTTCCTCATAAGCCACAACGACAGCAATGCATGGTGCTGCTGCATTTTTATGGTCTACTCGCATAAACTCACAATTTTCCTTCCTTTCCTGAAACACTTCTTTTTTCGTAATATTGATGCTCACATCCAGCGCATAGCATTCATGGAATCCCAGCCTTATTCACACTGAAACCTCCCAAAAGCAAAGTAGTGCTCTCCAGATACGGCGTGTATCCATAAATATTATTATTCAAAATAATAATGTTTCTTACGAACGCTCGCCGGAGCCCCCCCCCCCCCCTAAGAAGAGAGGGGTGGGAGAGTGCCCTTAGTAACAATGAAGAGATATGGTAAATATCGGCTGTGATCCAAACTTGTATCTTTTGTTACAATCGATGTTGACGAAACGGAAGTATTGTACAGAAAAACTCTCTCTCCTTGGAGGCCAGTCGCCGTATAGGCATACAAAACCAAAACAAAAAAACCTTTTTATTATTTATCTATCACCAGAATCATCAATCTTAATACATTTTAGTTTGGGCACCGCCTTTATTCCCATCATGACTGAATTCATAAATGAAGAGGTCATCCTACATAATCCGAACCTCCGTAGCTTTTATGATTGTTTCTCATTCTCTGATCGTAAGTTATTTTTTTCACCTGTAATATGACTTCATACGGGCAGTGACAGGTTCAATTTAGTGTTGAATGCGAACTCTTGATTTTCATAGCAATAAGAAACCTTCATTCCAGCAGTCACGACGTTGGGTTTTTTCCACAGGTGGCGTAGGTGGGCTGCACTTGCAGTTGCGACAGGATGGTATTCACTTAATGGTTCCGCTGTATTGCAGTAGACTTTGTTGCATGGGGTTTTCTTAGGTGTTTCGGGATATTTCAAATAATTCTCGTCGGTCGGCTGTGACAGTCACGTTGAACATGAACTCCCGCTCCTCCAGGTTCGAGAAAGTGGTCGGATTCCGGAGTTACTAGCATCCTTTAGATGCGGAAAAAGAACGACAACCCGGGGAGCAGGATGGGATTTGTTTACCACAAACAACAACCCCCTGCCTCGATATCATCTGAGACTAGTCCTATAAGAAGCGACTGCAATTAGTTAATCGTCGGTGCTCATCCGCGTTCAATACGGCAGGTTCCTTGATCAGCTTTGCTTGGCTTCCTGAGCCTGTAGAATTCAAATCAACTCAATTAAAATCAAGTTCAGTAATCAAGTTTCAAGGCCTGTGTCATCGCGATGAAATTGGCGGTATCAGCCCACTCTTACCCCACATCATGGGACATCCCTCTCAATCAATCAATCCCCAAAGTTTGTCCTCCCACCTCGGACTCTGATTTTGAGGCATTTTGAACTGCATGAACCATGATTCCTCCCTACCTATCGTCGTCATACAGGAAGACGAAGGAATTTCTGAAAAGTTGTAGGACGAAAGTTCTGCTGTCATTTTGGGCTAAATGGACATGATAGAATTTTCCCCTAAATATCGACTAGACCTGGTGGATTGGCAATAGGACTCGTAACGATATACGCCAATAAGTACGTTGTGACTCTATATGGCCTATGCCCCCTACATTTTGCTACAATGCACACAGTGAAACATGTGTTTCTTCAAACGTACTATTGTGATTGTCATTTAAGTTCCCCTAAGTAAATAAAATTGTTTCGTTTTGTACCGGTGTTTAGTACGAGAATTATACCCGGTTATGATTCAGTTTCACAAACTGCACTTACGTGCAAGAGTCCGTGGTGTAATACTGGGATATATTAATGAAAAAGGATTAGGCTACACGCAATGCACAATAATGTGGCTACAAAAGATTAAATCAGCAAAATCAAGTCCATCAACCGTTCGCTGATATATACTGAACTTAAACGAAAATTAGAATTGAACACGAATCATGGCGAAAGTTTCCTTGGTACTTCATAAATCAAACACAAAAATAAAACGAAAAACTCTCATCGGGATAGAAGACATAACGTGCTTTGAGTAATGAAAGAATATGTTAATTCACTCTAAAACTGTAATTAGAAAAATACCATATTTAGCCATTTGCGAACCTGAAAAATGCTTAGCAATTAAAACTTTCAAAGTGATTTCAGGGAACAGGGTCAAAGCGTTTTTCATAAAATGTCAATGAGTGAGATTACCTCGTATGACCCGCTGCAATTTACATATGTAAATAAACAGGATACACTAGGTTCTTAGTGGGTGGGAATAAACATCACCTGGTTCCGTCCGTTCCATCAATTCTTGAAATTGAATTAATTTGATTTCGTAATGACTCTGAGTGACCTCGGATGGCTTCCATTTCTGTCAGACCAACTATAATCTACAGTACATTCACAGCTTCATTCAAATCTGACAAGGTTTGAAAATCGCAGTATATGCCAAATTTGACATACGCGATCTCCTAATGACCCCCTTTGCTCGAGATCGAATGTAAGTCTACAAACACTGTGACTGAATCGATTCCGATAAACACTGGCGGAATAACACACGGACCACGCGAAACATTGGATGACATTTTTTCAACTTATAGTGAACGCAAACAGTGGGTACACCTGGATGTAGAATATGGGAACAACATTAGAGCACCAAAGTATATCATAACTTCATATTATACGATCATTAACTGAAACGGTTACAAATCAATTTTATAGAAATTAGAAAAGGGACTATAGGTAACATTCAGTGGTCGCAATCGTTTGTAACACCAATGTAAAACGAAGACATACGCTCGAGGCCACTTCACGATCAATGAAACGTTATGTAGATGGGAAATCAACCAAATCCCTCACTGAAAATCAATGATGAGAGTTTATTAATGATCAGTAACAATTTATGAGTATGGACCGTGGAACGTGGAAATTACGACATGGCCCTCACTCGTGAGACTTCGAAATGACGGTTGTGGTGACGTGTAGCGATGACACTAAACAGAAGCCAACAGGCTTAGTGAGTCCTTGACTCCTTTTCTGACAATCTATGGCCAGACACAAGGAACCAATGGAGATATACAGCTCATTAGGGCAAATATGCAGTCAAGACAAATTCCCATTCTCCGCCAAGAAAAGACGCTATCTTGTTCAAGCAATAGTGTACACTGTACACTGTATACTTAATGAAAAGCTACACAGCGACTTTAAAACTTATTCACACAACCCTTTGAACCTTTGTCTGATTCACAAGGATTTCCCACTTCAACTAAGTTGACCTCTCACCTGACTCCGATATAATAGCGCCTCCACCGTAGTCTTCTTCCGATCTGGTGGGGTCAAGTTAGCAATGTATCAATCTGGAATGGCCAAAATACGGCTCTCCGCACTGTCTTACACAAGGACGCTTTTCTCTTGCTAAGGAAGCCACCCCTGATTCGCACTTAGCCTGTTGTGACCTCAGGTGACCTCTGACCGGCCAGAACAAATGACTTCATGAACTCATCATGGGGAACACACATAGGAAAATTAGCATCCAGCCCATCTCGGATGGGGTCTAGTTCTCGTGTTCACGAGCACCTCAGCCAAAATTAGATTTGCACCACACTAGTATTCTTGCCAAAAATGACCCCCGATTTACACAAAACAAACCGATAGGCTTCCTGTACTCCTCGTAGGAGAGGTATACATCAAATTCAATTCCGGACCAACCAGTCTGGAGTTATTTGTGTACAAGCTTTAACTCATGACCTCGAGGACCTTTGACTAGGCCCCAAACGACATTGTTACTGTACCCTCATAGGATCATACATACCAAGAAACCTTCATCCATTCAGATGGGGTTACGCTATCGTGTTTACACGCCAAAATTGAATTTTTCACCAATGCTATTTTTGTGCCTCACAATTGACTTCGATATACACCTAAAACATTAGAGATCGCGGTGCCCTCCCGTATGAAAGCTGTATACAAACATTTCAACTTGATCGATCAAACTTTTTCGACTTATCACTGTTACAAGGTTTCACAACGTTGACCTCTGTGACCTCAGATGACCTCTGATCGCGCCAAAACAATAGATACATTTACACATCATGAGGCTCCATCCTTTAGATGGATCGGTTATGTGTTTACAAGCTGGGCCTCACATACATACATACATCTACATACATACATACATACTACATACATACATACATACATCATCATACATTACTACATACATACATACAATCGCTCGAAAAAATTAACACCAGAGACGTCATTTCGCCTGTCGATCGTTGTGCTGTCCCAGCGTGAAACACCGTGTAGCGATATGTACTGTGTGTATACTATTATACATAAATTACTACATACATACATACATACATACATATACATACATACTCCATAATCATACATACATACATACATACATACAAATACTGGATGACTGCGTAGTTTCACTGCCTTCGTCCGACGAATAAAACACATAAGTTGACTAACAAAGGAGGCGCCCTCAACTTTCAATTCAAAGAATGTCATTTCGTACTTAACACCACCAATTCCCGGGGATCTAATTATTTCGCATCCCATATCACCCCGGCTGGTCCGAAATAACTGTGTTAATCATAGAACGTTTTTTTTCAGTGACCAGCATCAAGTATGTGGGCTCTTCTATCAACTCACTACGCAATTACACTCCCCTCATAAACTTCCTTGAATATACGAAAGTTGATTTTTGGACTGTCCCCTATTTTCTGCCTACTCTTGCACGAGTTTCGTTGGATCACGGATGGAGTAAACATAAATTTCGGTGACACCTAAGATGAGGCGATATTGGACTAATCGGAATAGGACGGCTGGTGTATATGCTCTGTGTGATTACTTGCAGTGTTTCGCGGCTATCTGTATACTTCTTTTGTACGTCGTCCGTGACCCGAGGATGACGGGGCACGTCTGATGGATATCGGTAGGCTGTAGGTCTAAGACGTCCTCTTTCCCGGTCGTCGCCATTCCACCTGCCTGCTCAATGACGTAGGCCATCGGGTTGCTTTCGTACTGTAAACGTAGCTGGGTACAGAAGGAAAACCGAGACAGTTATTTCATCGTTCCGTACGTGTTCTTGGCACTATAAGTATATAAACAACTTCCAATGACATAGCAGCACACGGGTGTTCTATAGTTCCGGTCACACAATGAGTGGCAACACCTTGCCATGTGATAATTTCAATTTGCTTGTGTTTTTGGACGTGAGACACACGACGTAAACGTTAAAAAGGGTACCAGATCATTTTTGGGTTGTTTAACTTTTGTTCTCCGTTTCGATGGAATTTTCCCGTTCCTTGTCTTATTTTGGAGCGAATTTCATCGAATAAATCCAGCCTCGGGTCAAATGGTGAGTTTCATCCAGCCTAGCCTGCTGAGCCTCAGTATGTTATTCGTTCCGGTAGGGTGAAGCTCCTTGACCGCAACTCGAAACTTTGCATAATGCCTTTGTTAGCGTTATAAGACCACAATGGCAACAGCTAGACCAGGGTTGTCCAACCTTTTGCAGAGAAGGGCCACATGGAATAATATTATGGGGGAGGGGCCGTATGGATTCCATGTTTTTTTTATATGTCATCCGATGAAACGATGAATGCCTAATGAAACACAATATGATCACTACAGAAGAGTGCTCTGATTCATTTTCCATTTTTTTTCACATAGTAATGGCTATTTACCTCACCCCATGGAGGTTACCCATTTTGTTTGTCACATCTCTGTGAATTCAGTACATGGGGCACAAGTTGTGCGGTGATATTCAAACTCATTGTGCACGTGCATTCTCAGATATCGCAATTGCAGCGCAGCGGCCTATATGTCAGTTTGTGTGCCAGAAAATTAAAATAGCCCACGTATTTTTTTTATTAAACTGCCGAAAACTGTGGCATTCTGCACGCATATTACTGCAGATGAAACATACGTTCTGCGATGAAACACAAAAGTGGCCACGCCGAATTGACAAGTGAAAGTACATGTATGATAGCTAATTACATGCATTTTGTGTACCGCTACCAGCTGGTATGACGTCGGTATTCGGTAGCTGCGCTATGTACCGGTACGTTATCTTATATGCCAGGCCTACTTCACATTGGAGCAACATGTAATTGTAAGTGCTTCTAGTGGAAAGAGAGATCGTCACACGAAATGATCTCCGTGCAGAAGGTTTATTATCATTTTCAGACATGTCTTCGTTGTTGTTCGTGATCATGCTGTCTCAAATTTCATGCTGTTGAGCATCTCTTGCGGGCCACACGCAACCCGGTGGCGGGCCGCACTGTGGCCCGCGGGCCGTAGGTTGGACAACCCGAGCTAGACGAACCAATTGGACTGCCACTCCAGAAATACCGCCCCGATAACCTCAATGAAATTTGGGGGGAATTTTACAGTATGAGGAATATGTTACTACCGCTACTATCCAGTATCTTTCATACCCTGATTATTTCGGGGTCATTGAAGCTATTCCAAGCCATTAGGAGATGACTCCGACAACGTGACTGAATGATTGTCGAATGGTTAAATTCCAATCTAACAGGAAAGGTAATGGATATGTTTTAGTCATTTGGTTCAGAGTAAGAGTTCTCAGCTGAAGGCGATATCGAATGGGAACTACGTTATCCAGATATGAATATGGGAATGGAGGAACATTTTCTCGACAATATATATGTCGGTTCGAGATGCAAACATGGCATATTTTCAGTATCGCTTTTTGCTTTGCATTTTGGGGGTAAATCGTTAGGCTACATGAATGAAATCGGAATCACAGTTTATCCGATGTGCACATTTTGTAATATTCATGTTGAACCATCACACATTTGTTCTGGTCCTGTCATTATGTGCAAAGTTTTTGGGTGAACATTTATATAAAAATTGGTTTTCGGGAAGAGTTTCAGAGAAATAATTTGTTTCGGTTAAGTGGTGACGAGTTTAGCCCGATCCCTTTCTGATCTTTATGCTAAAAACTCAATAGTGACGTCTAATGTGCCTTAATAAAATTCCAACAGTTGAGACTTTTTCTCCCAAATTTCCCGTCCTTCTTCTGTCAGTTCAAAAGAAGATAAAAAGAAAGAGAGCATCGGGGTTTAAAGCTATCGGAGTGTTTCAAAGATACTAAATAACTATTTAGCAAAATGATATCTTATGGGTTAGAATGTCGTGTTAACTTTTTATTCATTCTGTTTGAAAAATAGCTTATGGCAGACGAGATATAATAAAATATGGATGACAAATAACCCTATCAGTGAATACGATTGTTATACTTTCGATTTTAAAATGATTTAGTACGATTATCCAGACTTGAATCAGTTTAATGTTGAATTCTCCCTCTAATATTGCCTTATCCGTTAGGATTCACAGTGAGCCTCACTTGATGAAATTAACATTTTAGTTATAACCTCACCTTTCCATTTGGACTCTTCGAATGCCCTGGGTACATGAAATCCCCCATAGCGAATGGTGCGGTGTACATCTCTACCATAGACCCATATATCGGCAGCTATACGGGGAGTCTTCCTGTATATGAATCAATCAATTCTAAAATAGGAAGTATAGCTTCCGTGAGGTCAGTAGAGCTTTACCGACGATACACGCGGAAGTATTATAGCAGGGCCCTGATGTTATGCCGTTCGACTGCACTTTACAAATATGAGGTGACACATATGACCGAGAGGCTCAGTGCTATGGTCATGAGAGGGACCTAGAGAATAAGATCAGTGACCACAACTGAACAAGAATTCCCATTCCCGTATCTCTAATAATCGCTGATCATAACAACTAAATTACGTAGTCCCACTGCCAAAAATGATTTCAGACTAATTCGTTTAACCGCTGTTCACCCGTCCCGCCCTCTTGGTATCTTTTTCGGGTGCAAGTACAATGCTAATGACCATGTTGACAATGCGTATATATCGCGGGAAACACTAGCTTCAAAATTCAACTGCCCCGAATTCCACGGGGTGATGCCTACGAGAACGCCGTGTGAATTTGCTGTAGAGCCCGATCTTGAATATATAGCCTTTTATCGCTTGTCAAATTCTGACAGGCCTCCCAAGTCGCCCCAAAATAAAAAAATCCATTCCTATAAAAAAGAGTAGACAACTTTGAGGTGTCAAGTATCCTATATTCTTTGTCAATTTCTACCGATAGATTTCCCTCGTTCTACCCTGTTTGTATTATTTTATCGATTTTGTGAAGGGGTGGGAACACTATTCGAGTAAGGAGGAGGGGATTCAAAGGGGAAGAAAATGAAAGGCTCGGCGATGGGGATTTGGAGTGGGAAAGAGCGAGAAGTACATGTCACTATACCATGAAAATAACTTGGTTACCACAGCTGTCTCTGACTGGTTATATTGCCATGGGGAGACTGGGGTTATAGTACCAGAACATTAAACAGGTCTCGGGTCCTCGAACTTTTTTCATGATTCTGTTCTTTAATCATCGTCATGACAAGCGGTCTGAGGTCCACCCTCGAATACCATGTGATACATTGCCAGACGATATCCTGGCAACTTGATCTTCTTCAAAACGTGCTGACAACTTCTCTCATTACACGCTTGACCTTATAAAACCTTTGCGTTCGATAGATATCGGCCAACAATGTACGTGTGACCCCTTGAAATGCGTTTGACCTAATGCGAAAAATAATCAGCCCTGGTTCCTCCACAGCTTCTGTGTACTCCATATACCTAATTTGTGGAGAGTGATAATGATAATGATAATATATTTTTTATGGATTGCCCCCTAGCGATATTAGATTACCTTCGACTTGACCCCACATAGGTTTCATCCTTACAATACGGGAACCCCACAATGCCCACATATACAAGTTGGAACTTGATACATTCTTGCCTTCCATTAGTTAATCTTGCGTAGAACATTTTAAGGCTGCTCTCTATGGCCTTCAATAACCTCACTGCGCTTGAACAATAGGGTTCATGTACATCATATATGCAACCCACATACCTAATTTGAACTGTGATACATGCTTGCGTTCGCTGGATATCACGTGACACTCCCCGATATTGCCCCGCCACGCATGAATGACTTGACCGAATCGCTGAGAACATGTGATTCATCTCAACACTTGTGAAAAACACACTCACCCAATATGAACTTGTCATATGCTTGTGTTCATTAGATGGCGTGTTGACAAAGAATTGGCAAGTAGAAAAGCTACATACAGCGGCTCCATGTTTTTACGATAGGGGGGCAGATTTGACTGGCGTCTGACATGGGGGAGGGTCTATAAGTATATAAACAAACAATGGGAGGGGGTGTCCCCCCGATTTTTGAGTTTGAATTTAATTATACTGCTTAGATGCAGAATGGTGCTACATTTGATACACTTTTAAAAAATTGCAAAAATTTGACACTTCAAATGGGGCTATTGATCAAATTTCCAGCCGTTCAGTACAAATTTAGACAATCTTTCAACGTTTGCACTTTTGCCACTCGCATGATTCCCGCCTAAAACGCCTGTTTCATTGTGATTCGGGCAATTCTTTCTTGAATGTTTTTCCAGCAAAATGGCTCCGCAATATGTATCTCTGGAATTAGGACCAAATAGCAACAAAAACTTCAAAGAACTGACAAACTCATGAAAAATAGAATGCAAACGCTTACGTACGCCTTTCATTCCCCTTTTGGCCGACAGACCTCGGTCATCTCGTCTAATTACAAACAAACCGACGCGATCGACGGGCCGTCACATTTCTAATTTTTGCCGACGTGCCATTCTCTGCCGAAGCTGAATGGGTAATTAGCATGAGAGCCCAACGTTCGAAAGAAGCCGATAATAAAGTCTGGCTTCGTTGCTATTCTTTCTATTTCCACTTTCCATTCCCTGCCTTCACCTTCACTCCCTTACACTGCCCTGTTTCCTTTCCCTTCCCCTCTTTCTTCTTTTCCTCTTCTCCTTTTTCCTCTTTACTCCCTCAGTCCCTCTTTTTCTCTTCTTTGCCTTCATCTGTCTCCTTTTTGCCGGACAGAACGAAAAATTTGCCGACGGCCACGAAATTATGGGAGAGGCGTCGTGTTGTGACCACCCCCCCCGCCCGCTAAGGCCTGGCAAAAATACGTACATTTGCGAAAGCTGTATCACAGGTTGAGTCTCGATTTGAGCGTCGATGTGAAGAAATAGAAAATAAACATAAGTTGGAAACGTATTTTTACACTTCACCCCACCCCCGACAAAAAACGGTCCTTAAAACATCATTTGTCGATTTATTTGTTTCGGCCCCAAGCCCATGGGGGGGGGCAGCGCCCTCCCTGCCCCCCTGTGGCGCCGCCCTGGAGGATACATATGACACACAAAAACACACACGGAACGCACGCCACACACACACACACACACCACACATACGCACGCCTGCCTGATGCATAGTTTGGTGATCTCGCGGTTGGAGATACCGAAAGACAACCTTGCAGGTGGGCATTTTAATTAGAGGTGATATAGTGGGAAACGGCGAAAGATATCTATAGGTGCAAACCCCATTCCAATTCCCTATTCCTTAGTGGAGTTATTAGCCTACAAAGTTGGTCAATCGTGCAGAGAAATTGGGAGAATCCCCCCATCGCACATAACCCAGGGCGACACAGTTGAACAATACATGTTTTCAATGTGTTCAATAACTCAACATTCCACATAAGGCCCGTTGTGTTTGTCTCACAAAGTAATCATCAACACTCATGAACCCACTACAGTCATCTTCCCTCATAAAATAACTATTTTTCGAGTGAAAATGGTGTGTAAATTCTAATATAATATAAAATTTGCAGGGTGGTGTAAGACTAAACATCATATATCATTTCAATTATGGGTTCTTTTCGATCTTGCGCGATACACATGCACACATTTCAAAGGAATCTTAACGGAAAGTTGATGAAAGTCGGGTGTGGAAAAACGCATTCGGGTCTTCTCCAGATACTGCATAGTCTCTTTTTACTTCATTCTGCAGTTTCCTTCAAGCGGCGGGCGAGGAGGGAGGGGGGGGGGGGGGTGGGGGTCGTCGTACTAACCTCTGGGAATTTCTTCGTCTGTACATACTCTTTGGACAGCCTCGTCCCAGTATTTTGCGTACCCTTCATTTACAGCTGGAAATTTTTTGCACCGTTTTTGATTGACATCATCCGATCAGTCAAGATAAATTCTCCGATCGACTGAAAATAGAAATCAAAAGAAATCTCAAAATGGTGAAATAGCAGCCGAGTGATTCAGAGTATCATTAACAATGTTAATACAATCTCCATTTTGGTCAGCAATATTCATGAGAGAGAACATGTTTCACAATCTTACACATTTAGCCCAAATGGCCCTTCAACGACCTATCATCTAGATTTCTAAGCACCCCCGTAGGTACCACTCCCCGG
The DNA here is from genome assembly GCA_026419785.1 of Sclerodactyla briareus. Classification (NCBI taxonomy): domain Eukaryota; kingdom Metazoa; phylum Echinodermata; class Holothuroidea; order Dendrochirotida; family Sclerodactylidae; genus Sclerodactyla; species Sclerodactyla briareus. The sequence goes on from JAODTK010000422.1 coordinate 185,850, forward strand.
TGGATATATAGTGATCTATAGAAGAGACAACATTCTCATTTCTTGCAAGTTCACAGAGAGCACATTATGCACCTTCCTAGATGGGGTTGAGTTACCCTGTTCACAAGCCAAATTGGTTCAAATATCGATTTTTATCGATTATTAGGGCGTGTGTGAATTTTTATCATGTTCGGCCACTCCGGACTGAAGATATCTGCGAAAAAACACAAAAAAATCTAACGAACACGCGCACGTGTGCACGCACGCACGCCACACTCACGCACGCGCGCAGGCAACACACCATACACAAATATATACACACACTATCGGACACCATTTCGAGTGCATGGCACCCGTTGCTCTCGCAACCAGCAACACTAACTTTGGGGGTGAAATGGCAAACTGACTACAACATCGCATCCGGCCCTCGGGGACGGATTAAACAGAAAGTTATTAGGCTAGGATTAATTAGATGTGTATGCGTGTCGGGCGATGTGAGAATCACATGTTTTCGAAAACGAACCATTGTTTCAAGGGAACACTGCAAGTTCAAGCGGTGAGACCACAAAAATGCAAAAGTACATGCATATTTTCGTTGATTGGCTTTTTAAATAAGATATTCCATATAATTCATTGGCAGTGATACGCACCCGTATACGCAATGGTATATATGCTTATTTCACCTATTCGGTGTTTGGCTGTCTTATTTATAGTTTTTCTGCCTCTGTGGAACCAATACCTATCTTTGCAAACTAAATAGAACATATTCGAACTCTTGCCAATTTACGTGAACTGAGCGGGGGTTAGTATTTGAATATGTTCTATTTAGTTTGCAAAAAATAGATATTGGTTCCACAGAAGCCAAAAATTCATGAATGAAGGCAAAAACCAACGATGAATAAGCGAAATAAGCACATGTACCAATGCGTATGCGGATGCGTATCACCGCGAATGAATTCTGTGGAATATCTTCCTTAAAAAGCCAAGCAACGACAATGTGCACGGGCTGCTGCCTGGTCTTTTCGGACACACTTACAGTGTTTTTTCTTCTGAAACAAGCGCTCGTTTTCGTAAATATGTGATTTTCACATCCAGCTCGGATACGCATACGAATCTATGGAACTCCAGCCTTAATCAGCAGCTACAAGACGTTTACGATTGCGCTTGTTAATAATAGTCAGGAACCCACCGGATCAAGCTGGAAACCGTTCAGACCACATCCCGTCGTGACTGCGATATACGTCGCACTCCCAAACAGACAGTTACCCTGCTCCGACCATCTTTCTTCCTTTTTGGAGGGTGTCTCCTTTCTGTATTGGTCCTGCTGGACTCTACGAGATGGAATATTCATGGTTAATTTCATCAGTCCCAAGACGAAGATTGAATTTCCCTAGTGAATACTTCACGAGGCCGTATCGAATGTTAGCTCTGAGAGAGGAAAATAAAGATGGGTAACGCAAACGCACGTTCGTGCTATACAGCGCATTAGCGTTTCTGTGTGTGTGTGTGGGGGGGGGGGGGGGGGAGGGTGGATAAATAAATGCCTGGAGCCTGAAAGTATTGGGAAGGCTGCTAAAGGTGTCGAACAATTCGATAATATGGAAAGAACAGGATCTGGTGACATGAACCACTGATACAGCTCGGTTAATTCAGACTGTAGCGAACTTTTTACTTCCCGTTCGCGTTAGACAGGTTATTCCTGCGATGGGGAGGAGGGAGGGGATACTCAGAAAATGACGCTGTGATGACGTAACAAAAACAGTGCATATTAAAAAGGCAGTGAGAGCGGAGAGTGGCTTGTTTGAGCATGTCGACGCGACCACCCGTGAATGATCCACCTTCTGTTCCTCATGCCTGCTAAAGAATAAGTTGGGTGCTGGATAGACGCATCTTCCAGCATATTATGACCCACCCTCTTGCCGTTCCTGTTGACTACAGATTCTGTTAGATACTGGATAGACGCGCCTTTCAGCGAATGACCCACCACCCTTCTTGTTTCTGTGAACCAAGCAGACGCGCACATACCCATCGCTAAGACTGTACAAAAATTTGGAAGCTACTTACTCTGAGGTGGAACGTAGGTGCGATCAGTGACCGGCCTAAGGAACTTTCAGCAAGAATCATATACATAATACATATGAACAAAATAACTTATTTCAACGAGACAATCGCTAGGGGAGGGTAAATCGCTGACCTGTATATCCCCACATATAATCTAAGCGACCTGTGGGCGACGATCCCCCAGGTAAGACGAAAATGAGAGTAAAACGATCGCGAACGCGCAAATTTGCTTTGAAACATTTTTCTACAAAAATCAAAATCACAGGGTCTGACCTATGGGGAGGAATCGAAAGTTAGTCCTATAATGATCACCATGTTTCGAAACTCGCAATCTCAAATCGCCAATTTCAAATACGAAAATTTGCTAACAAAAAACTAAAATACCAGGGTCGGGTCCAAAAGGATTTTCAAATTCGATCAACCGGAAGCGCAGATCGTTTCTCAAAAATAGGATAGCCGCCGGGAGAGGGGTGTGGCCACGCCCACTTTAGTACCACCCGAATTTCTCTTTGGCAGACATGTGTGCAACGTTTCGAGTCAAACGGACATTCGTTGAAGAGTTGTGCTGACACCTAAGTTATAGCCAGCGGGGCCATCGGCGCCTACAAATCCAAAACCACAATATATCCCCAGACCGTCGTGTGGCTGGGATATATAAAGTAACATTAGTGATTGTCATCCAATTTCATATATGAGATCGCGGGGCTGAACAATAAATATCGACCCCACACATACTCACCTCTCGTTTCCAAATGCCGAATACCGACCCTATTGAGACCAGACAATCAATGTTTGACGACCCATCTAGTGGGTCGAACGCTACCACATATTTGCCTCGCTTAGACGCCTCCACCTCCACCACCGTCTCGTTCTCCTCCGAGACGAGGGCGCACGTCGCGTAGGATGACCTTAGCTGATTGATAAAGAGATCGTTAGAGAGTACATCTAACTTCTTCTGTTGGTCCCCCGTGGTGTTGGTCCCTCCCGCAATACCGTATCTGGGTTATGACAAATTGGAAAAGGAAGGGTAGTTATGGCCAACATTAATAGCATTATACGCCGTAATACCTATGCATGCGTTCGTTTTGTTTTGGCTTCAGGAAGCCGACCGGACGCGCGGCGTTCGATAAAACCAAATACCAAAGGTTAACGAAAAAGCCGTGTCCAATATTCCTAAGCGACAATGTTGCCTGGTTTCAAATGACTGTATAGACGACGGTGGCGTAATCACGGCTAGTGCAATTTCATATGGGTTACAGTATATCGACACTAAAATATGTCAATACACTATTTATGCATGTACGAAATATATGCGTTCATGACTGAAAGATAAATAGGGGCAAACCTTAAACGGTATATGGGATCGGTCTCAATCATGGTTACTATAGATTGATGAATGTTTGTGCATAGTGTTGAACGTTTTTTCTCAAATGGCTGTATCTCCGCGACCGTATGATCGCTTTGTGTGACATCTCGAAGATACTCATGAGAGGCGTGGCCTATGCAGAATAAAGAAAAAATGGCAACCGTTAAATGCGAATATTTCTTTCTAGTACCGCTTTCATACTGCTGAGAATTTCGACGGTAAACCTAGGCCTTTCAAAGCCAAGTGTGAAAGGTCGTCACAGTGAAACGTGGTGAAAACACAGTAGTTGCAACACCGATTCATTTTTCGGGATTATTACTCCTCAAAGCGTCCACGATAAACAGCCGGGTGCACCTTCGACTTCACCTTTAAAAGTCCAGTGCGAAAGGTCGTTGTGATGAAACACCTTGTGCAATACGGATGAACGTTTTTAAATGCGATCATAACAGGTACGAAAACCAAATAGTGTAATACAAGTAAATTTATTAATTTTTCCATTCCATTTTATTGATTTGTAATTCAAATTATTCAGAATGATCAATTGGCTTAATTCAAATGATTAATCTGTTGATTCAAATTACTATTTTGTCAATTCAAATTATCAAATTTTTTTTTTACATAATGGCGATTCAAGCTAAATTAAACTGAAGATAGCAGATGATTGAGAGTTTGCCTGAACCTAACAGGGTGGGTATCAGTCCGACCTCCCAACCGGAGTGTAGGAAGAAGAAGATTTAGCTTCGGCTTCTGTGTTCATAAAGAATGAAAAACCTACCCAATCACTGGGGCTGTGTTTTTCCGCTTCGCAGACTGAACGTTTGATAGCTAGAAATAGACGTCCGTTTAACGTTTAAACAGCCCTTTAAAACAGTTTTCTGGGTATTCGGCACCAGGGTCTTCCGTGCGTATAAGAGGTAGCGCCGGGGAGGCTTTCACCATATGTCCTGGATGATTGCCCCCCACCTGCGTGTGCGATCCCGCGTCTCTTCTGCAAATGCTTTCACAACTTGCCCCTCCCCCCCCCCCCCCCCCCTGCGTCTCTCTCCCGCGTCTCTCTCCCCCCAAAAAAAAAAACCCGCCAATATCCATCCCTTAGCCCCATATTTAATTGCACTCCTCCTTGTGTGTGTCTCTTCTTCAGCCTTGCGCTGATCGCGTGGCTCGCTATCTCCCCCGTCCTCAACTATCTCTCCCTTCAGACTAATCTCTTCATTCATTTATTTTTCCACAATAATAATGTACACAGAGAGTTATATGAGTACAATATACAATGGGAAGGGAAGTTGATCAGGAACCCGTGGGGCTCATCGGATGCAATTGTCCTGATTTGAAGGAAAGAAAAATATGCAACAAATTACCCACAACACCCCTCAAGCCTCCAATATCCCGCCATGAAACCTACAAAAAGCCTACATATCCACTGGAGTTCATATTGTATGTGAAGAGATTAGCAAAACTAGTTAATGACATCCAAGTGCTTAAGAATACTAACATCAAACGTATAATTTTTGATTGTTTCGAACTCTGTTCTGAAGGCAATTATTCCAATTTGGATGGATCTATATTTTAGACCAAGTTGGCGTTGTAGTGTTCGGCAGGGTACTGACGCGTTCAATAATTCTGGATGGATTGGTTTCTAATAATTATTAATGCTTCACATGTGAATGAAGCAACTTGGGAAGTGATTATGTCCGTCATTCAGTTTGAGGCAGCGTGTAATGGGTCTACGTACGTTAACACGTGGAGAAGCTGATTTAAAGTGAGGGCAGCTGAGGTAAATGGAATACCAAATAATAATTAAAAGAACAAATTATCATTTAAACAGAAAATTTTATTTTGATATAACAAATGAATAATTCGAATGAATAGTTAATTACTGAACTACCTGATTGATAATTGTGAATTAAAAAATTAGTGAGCACTTATGGCTTCCGTACGAAATAATCGCACAAATAAAATAGTGGAATCTAACTGCAACATGCCAACGATGTATCGGTGATAGCGGTGTAAAAGTGAAAAGTGCATGTTTCTATAAGTACTCTCCCCTTCCGAGCAAGAGCACAGTAATGGGGTCGGGGCGGGAGTGGGTAGTCTCACCCCCCCCACGCGGATGTAACTGAAGCCACACGAACATGTTCATCACTACTTGAACCACCCATGCTCCGCATGGCGGACCCAACTCGGACACAGTGGTGGTTGCGTCATTGCCGCCGAGTCCGTGCTCGATGGCAGTATGAACCGACAAAACAATTTGGTTTGAATAGAAACATCTGGAACATCAGAAACGGCAGTGGAATCAACAACATCTCCGTTCTCATTCAGTAGTCGCGAGGGAATGTCTGCAACTGGCCCAAACATACCACGGAACTCTGACGGTAGGATAGTGCTGGCCTATATCATGGAGCTAAAAAAAAAATTAAAAATCTGGGGAGGCATGGCCGCCTAATGCCTTCATTTGAGGAAGAAAATCCTCGCGTGAGCTACACTGGAGAAAAGCAATTGCATTTGCATATGTAACATCGGATGAGCAACATAGGCTACCGTTGTGTTACTGTAACTTTAAATTGCAGTGAAGCTGTGGAGGCGACTTTTAGGTAGAACAACCTGGATGTGAAAAGTGCCGGTATGTGGCATGTTAGTATCACGCAATGTGGTGATGCATCGCCTTCTAGTCCGGGTTGGGTTGTATTAACGTTGGGGACATTTTTCTATGGGTCATAGGTAGGGGCGACTGGATGACCAAAAGTCGATTGTATCACTCGTACCTAGATATAGCAAAAGTAACAGAAACATGTAGTATAGGTTCTCTCCACATTCTACATAGTTGAAATCGCTTTTCCCAACTTGAACGTGTAATTATTTTGGTTTTTTGCCCAATAAGGCCTAGCTTCACTGTTTATCATGGTAGGCTGCGTGAGCGGCCGATCGGAAAAATAGCGTCCATTTTGAGTTTTCAGGATTTTCAATTGGAATTTCTGCCATTGTTAGGTGGAATAGAATACCAAGAACAGACAGGATTTGTGGCGATACACTCACAATTGAGTGGAATATCGTAATTTTCCTAGCTTGCTCCATGATGCTACACAAAGGGCCCGGCATATGAAATGCGTTGCAAGTTGCCAAATAGATATAGTCCCACCGGCTACGACACTTTTAGGCTCAAATAGGCGCATAGCTTGGACTAGTGGGTTGATGCCACCCGCCCGGTATGGCCTTGTATGGGGGATGCCGATCGGCATACAAGCTCATAGCGCTCGGCCAGGTGTGAACTCATATGTTGCAGTGTGAATTGACAGTATCACTTTCTCAACTTTGGAGCGAGTCACGCTAATTAACACTGAAGATACAGAATGTTGGAGAATTTTGCCCTGCACCTAATCAGGGGTGGGTATCAGTCCGAACTCCCACCGAGTGTAGGCAGAAGAAGATTTAGCTTTCTCTTCTGTGTTTCACTACAGAAGTAAAAACCTACCCAATCACGGGGGGCTGTGTTATTTTTTCTTCCTTTTCCGCGTCGCAGACTGAACGTTGATCTCTAGACTAGACGTGTCCTTTTAAAAACGTTTAAACAGCCCTTTAAAACAGTTTTCTGGGTATTCGGCACCAGGGTCTTCCGTGCGTATTAAGAGTACCCTGGGGAGGCTTTCACCATAATGTCCTGGTGATTGCCCCCCCCACACTGCGGTGTGCGATCCCGCGTCTTTTCCTTGCAATGCTTTCCACAACACTTGCCTGCCCCTCCCCCCCCCCCCCCTCCCCCCCCACCTGTGCGGTCTCTCTCTTCCCCATCCTGGCCTTTCTCTCTCTAAAACCCCCCGCTCTTCCCATCCCACGCTCGGACCAATATCTCATCTGCCGTGTAGCCCCATATTTATTGCACTGCACCCCGTGTCAGTGTGTCCTCTTCTTCAGCCTTGCGCATGATCGCAGTGAGCTCGCTATCCTCCATCAGACTATCTCTTCCCTTCAGACTAGTGTCTCTTCATGTTCGTCTTTATTTATTCCACAATAAATATGTACACAACAGAGAGTTATAATGCGGCACAATATACTGGGAAGGAATTTGGATCAGAACCCGTGGGCTCCCAATCGGGGGGAGGCCATTGTCTGAATTATGAAGGAATAAAATAAATATGCAACAAATACCCACACCACCACAACACCTCCTCAATCCTCCCTCCCAAAATCCCGCCTATGAAACCTACAAAAGTCCTACATATTCCATGGAGTTCATATCTGTATGTGAAGAGAGATTAGCAAAACTAGTTAATGACATTCCAAGTGCTAAGAATACTAACATCAACTGTATATATTGGTAGTTGTTTTCTAATTTCGTGAGCAATTATTCCAAATTTGGATGGATCTATATTTTAGACCAAGTTGGCAGTTGTAGTGTTCGGCGTGTACTGACGCTCGTTCAATAATTCTGGATGGATTGGTTTCTAATAAATTATTAAGGCATTCACATGTGAATGAAGCAACTTGGGAAGTGATATGTCCGACACATTCAGTTTGAGGCAGCGTGTAATGGGTCTACGTACGTTAACACGTGGAGAAGCTATTAAATTGAGGCATGCGAGGTAAATTGAATTAACCAATCAATTCATTAAAAGAACACATACTCCTTTAACACAGCAAATTTGTATTTTGATATAACAAATGAATAATTTCCGAAATGACCTAGTTTCTTATTTGGAACTACCTGATTGATATTTGAAGTAACAAATTAGTGAGCACTTATGGGCTTCCGTACGCATATATCGCAACAACAAAAATTTAGTGGATACTAACTTCCAACACATTTGCCAAACGAGTCCTTTCGTGTAAGCGGTGTTAAAAGTGAAAATTGCATGTGCTATACTACTCTCACTCTCCCCTCCCCTTCGCGAGCAAGAGCCACACGTCCTGGGTCGGGGAAGTGATGGTGTGGGTAGGTCTCTCCCCCCCCCCCCCAGTTCTGGATTAACTCTGCAATGATCCTCACACGAAACATTTTTGGGTCATCCCTCTCTACTCTTATGAACCACCCAATTGTCTCGCATTGGGCCGGACCCACTGGACAGCCAGGTGGTGTGTTGCGTCCTTGCGCCATCCGAATGCCGTGCTCGCCTTGTTGCAGCCTGAACGCAAACCATTTGGTTTCTGAATAGAAACCATCTGGAACCATCAGAAAAGGCAGTGGGGATCAACAACATCTATCTCCGTTCTCATTCCGTATCGCGAGGGAAGTCTGCAACTGGCCCCAACATCACCACGGAACGCCTCGGTATAATAGTGTGGCCTATTTGGAGCATAACTGGGGAGTGCCGCAGTGGCCGCCTAGACTAGCTTTTGCGCATTTGATGAAAAATATCCCTCTGCGCTGAGCTACACGGATCCCACAAGCATCTTGCAGTTGTATATGTAACATCTATCGATGGCACCATAGTGGCTAACCGTTGTTTACTGTACTTAAATTGGCATGAACTGTGTGTAGTGCGACATACATTTTAGGTTAAACAGTAAACTTCATTGGTGAAAAGTGCCTGCGCGTATGTTTGTTGCTATGCCACAGTACAAGACGCCATGTCGAGTGCTAGGCAATCGCCTTTCTCACAGTCCCCGGGTTGGGTTGTATAGCAGCGTTGGGACATTTTTTCTGTCTAGGGTCCCCCTAGGGGAGGCCGACTGATGCTCAAAAGTCTATTGGTATATCGACCCTCGCTTTGACCTCTAGATATAGGCCATAAGAAAGACTGCAGGACCAACAGGTGTAATTCTTACAGCGTGATTTGATCACTCCACCATTTTCCCTAAGCCATCCACGTTGAATTACCGCTTATTTCTCTACACTTGAACTCGTGTAATCTTATTTGGTTCTCATTTTGCCCAATAAGCCTCAGCCTACTGTTTGACTCATGGTATGGCTGCGCCTTCCTCTTCGATAACTTGTCTAAGTCTACCGCTCGGTGAACCTCCGTGTTCTACCCTTATTTTCCACATTTGGATTCTTTCACGCTCGATGTTCAAATTGCAATATTATTTCTGCCATTGAGTCGTTCATGTTGCTATAGAATACCAAGTAACAGATCAGTATCCTTTGTGGCGATACATCCATCCCCAATTGAGTGGAATATATACTCGTAATTGTTCCTGGCTGCTCCTACTTGACTTAGGCTAACACAGTGCCCGGCCTATTAAAATGCGTTTCGCCCTGCTCGCCCAAATATATATGTCCCGTTCCCCCCCCCCGGCTTAATCGACCCACAGTTTTTAAAGTGCTCAAGCTAGGGCTCATTATCGTGGGACCTTCGTGGGGTTGATCACCCGCGGGAGGGGCCTCTTGATGTTGGTGCAGATCGTGGGCATACAAGCCATAGGTGGCGGCCGGGCCAGTTGTGAACTCATCTGTTTGCACCCTAGGTGTGATTGACTAGTAACGACGCATACGCTACGCTCGAATTTTCATAGAGTGTTCACCTTGAATTACCAATGGTAGGAGTCAGTTCATTAACAATTCCGCTGTGATCATCACCTCAAGCAGAGTGGAGGGCGTCAGCGGGTGATAGTTGAGCCATTGAGAGAACCTGAGTGAGAGTCCCATATCCGTCTTGATCCATGCTCGGTAATGATATATGCTGAGACCTCAAGTGTCCGTACCACACGGGGTGTTTTGTTGGAGTCAGAAAAACCCCCCCCCCCCACCCTCCTCCATGCCCAGTGAATAAGATTTCCAACACCAAAAAACTGAGCTTTTTGAGCATCTCAGAGAAATTTTGCGCTGTTTTTAGCGTATAGTCGCGCATGTGCAAAGGGGCCCCATACCATTTGTCTGTCATTGTACTTATTTGCCAATATGGAGGGGCAGGCTATTTTACTTGTGAGCGGTCCGCACTTTCCCTTGGGTTCCAACCTCATCCCCAACCCCCTTCCCAGCCCCTCCCCCCCACCCCCCCCCCCCTCCCCCCCCTATCCCCAGTACAATTTCTGGTACGCCTGTCATGAGGTAGGCGTTTCCCTTGCGAGACTTAGCTGTTCTTTTTCAACCCCCAACGGCGGTTGTACACGGTCCTAAACCATAGGTCCCTAGCCTGCTCGAATGGGTAGGTACCCATCGCTGATTTGTTTTTACTGGGTTCCTTATGGCGTCGCATACGTGTATTCATTAATTTTACCAATGGCGTTCTTCCAGATAATCCTCCGGAAATTACACGCGGGCATGAATATTCATTCACAGTATCTAGCCGAAGATTACCGGTGATCTAGATGGATTGCTGAGTCATTCATATTCCTGATCTGGTAGCAAGCTTGGCACGATGTGGTAAACAACGATTCGGGCGTTTACAAACGTCACGCCTGGCCTTGCGACACCCAGCTCACCTCGTCTTAGTTGCCGTAGACACAATGCCCATCTTCACAGCAGTTTATTGGTACAACATGCAATTAATCGTGATCTGTCCCGTTGCCCGCCTCTCCTTCCTAGATCAACTGATAAACTTAGTTAAACTTACAGTTGATGCACATTCCGGCACGGTGTACCCGTGCCGACGATATTCCCTTACAGGCGGTGCTGATGGCGTTCAGAAGCTGTGGGTCATTTCCCCCCGTTGGGCCCCCCGTTTTGGGTTGCCCCCCCACAATATCCAAAAAGCGGTTCTTCCCTCTACACATGAGCGAAACGGGTCATACAGTCGCTTGTCGACTCTTAAAGCCACTTAGCCTCAGACATTTTTTAAGGAGCAGGCTCCACATCGGAAAAGACTATCTGGGTGAGGGAAAGGTGGGGTGATGTCAGAGTCCAGTCCTTCCTCTTCGTTCGTTTCACGTTGCCGTTCCCAATACATAACCGAGTAAAAGTTCCATTGCTATAGTGTCCGACGGCTAATTTACATGCGGTCTCCACAATCTACAGCTAGTATTCTTTCCTCCCACGCACCCCACATTTCGCCCCTTGCTCGTTCACTGTCGTCGCTGTGAAGTACCTGGTAACCGCTAATTATATTCTTGTCTTGCTAGCGCCTGCTCAAGTTTCAACAAATTGAGGCCTACTTGGTGTCCCTAACATTCAATTGTATGGAATTACACGACAAGCACCCAACAATCTAAACTTTTTTTTCGAAGTAATCTGTACCCAACGGTCCTATTCTGACAACGAAACAACCTCTCTGAACTCAACCACATCTATTATGCTCCGGAACTAGACGAGTCACTATAACTATACGATTACATGGTCTATATTTCCTGTTTGAAACACTTAGGGCCGATAACTGTTAAACGAGTAAAACAGGATATCAACGCTCATACAGCAGTGTTGCCACTGTAGGCTGTGTTTTTTTGGGGTTTTTTTTTTCTTAACCGACGATTCCATACACCACAATGAAAATTTTCCCATAGCCCGATCTATGTCAATCTAATAATTTCCCATGTTCTCTGCAATAAGGAAAACCTAGGGCATTTCCTTTGCTACGCAACGGGTAGTTTATTTCCTCTTCCAATGCTATAACACACTTCCCACCCATAATAGGCACAACTAACGGAAAAAACCAAAACAAACAATGACGATGGTATAAATTCCTGGTCCTATGAATGCAGCATGTGGTACAGTTGTTCGGCGTTAACTGGTAGTCTCTCTCCAGTCTGTAGATGAAAACTCAGTGTTTCCGGAACAATTACTCTACGATTAGGCCCCACTCATCGTTACGAACCATCACCGGTCGCTGTTTTTTTTTTTCCATGAAGGTTAATTGGCATTCTGAAAGAAACGTGTTTGGGCGTCCTTTGTTTTTTTTTTTTCAGCGTAGTTTTGTTCATAAATTCACTCACGTTTTGCTGCATGGTCCTTGCTGCGATAGTTGGCGCGCCGTTTATAAAGAGATGTCATTGCGAAATACCTATGTATGGACAATATAAGAACTCGCCGTATAAACTCAAATATATTAGTGGAATGTTGGTTTATATAATCGGAAAAATATAGATTTTACCGGACATATATAGATTATAGACTCGGATAAATATGGATTCTAGACTCGGATAACATAAATTATAGACCGGAGAAATTTCGTTGTACACACAGAGATGAATGGTTATAGACCTCAGAGATAGGCGAAGCAAGGGGGGGGGGTGTCTCCACCCCCAAAATTCATCAGAAATATGAAATATTTCTTGTGACCATCGAATTTTCGATAGGTTTTTCAAACTGAGACGAATATATGTGTAGTTTTTGTGAGAAATTCCACAGAAACCACAGCAACACAACAAAAAACAAGACCTAGAGAATATTCAAATTTGTAGTGTAAATTTGGCAACGAATTCTTCTTCATTTTTGGCAACTTTGCGCTACCAGTCCCCATAATGTCTAATATGTATATCTGTGGTATAGGTTTGACATCTTTTGGCCTGACATTTCGGCTCCCTCGCCTGCGCTTGTTACATTTGGAGTCCAGACTTTGTGGTAGGTCGTACAGAATCGTAGTTCTAAAAAATCAGGGAACTCTTGGAAACGCATTGGTTATAGACTCAGAGATAGGGCACCCCGGACGTAGCTAGAGGGTGGGGGTGAGGGGGTTCTCAACCCCCCAAGTGGGGGGGGGGTGGGGGGTGTCTCCCCCAATATTTATCGAGATATGCAAATAAGTTTCCTTGGGACCAATCCGGAATTTTTCGAAAGGTAGCTTAGGGTTAATATTCCCCTGAGATTTTCAAACTAGACGATATTTTTATTTTTGGGAGAAATCCCAACTAAACCACAACAACTCCAACTCCAAACAGACCTTAGAGAATATTCAAAATTAGTGTATTTGGCACCAGAATTCTGCATTTTGCAGAACTTTTGCCTCGGTCCCAAGAATTGTCTAATATGTATAATCTGTGGTATATGTTTGACATCCTTTTGGATTCGGCTCCTGCTAGCTCGCTGTTAGCATTGTAAGTCAGTTTTCGTACTGTTGACGTAGGCGTTTTTCGAAACTTGTCCCTTTCGGCCCGTGTACACGCAGAGACCGTAGTTTGTTCGGCGAAAAAATCAGGGAAACGGGGGGTGTGGTGGGGGGGGGGGGGGGGGTGGTGGGGGGGGTTCGCCGAATCAACTTTTTGTAGGTAGGGGCACGGCCAGAGGGGTTGGGGGAAGACCAATCGGGGAAATCTTCCCCAGAAAAGCCCATTCTCTTAAGTAGTACCAACAAAATGGTTTTCATTCAATAGCGCGTAACTACGGATAAGAAATATTTTCCTACCGGACCTTCAGATGCCGTTTTTTTTTCTTTTTTTGTTTTTTCTTTAGTTTAATACAATTAGGGGCATTAATTGTGCTGTTTTAGCACAATAATTTCGTCAAATTTTCTTTCGCTTCACCATGGATGGCGCTTCGCTATATGATAAGATGGTGGTCCCTATTTGATAGACCTAAATAACTTATTTGATTAATTACACACTGGAGCTTTGGGGAATTCTCCTTTCTTCTGGCCAGCTCACTTTTCATTACAACATTTGCAACTAACTGAAATAAAACAATAATATCCAGGTACCTACTAAGAGGCTCAGTCTTTGCTGTTGTAGACTACAATTCTCTACGCGCTTTCGCGGCTGTATTGGCGCTCCGTAATGGATGGTGTTTGAGGCAACTAACGTCTTTTGCTGTAAGTCACGGCAATCTTGGCTTTCCTCTGCCACTCCCCCCCCCTCCCTCATCACTCACAATCTTTTCGGAAACATACGGACAAACCCAATTTTCACAGGCGCCCCCGCCCCCCCCCCACACTTTTTGGTGACCATCGGGCAGCATACATCACAGGCAGTAGCTTTGTTCTCTTCGTTCGTCCCCCCCCTCATCAAACTCACAAATTCGGGCAACTATAATCTAAACGTAACTACCCACAGCTCGAATAGCCGTGGAAGAAGATTGTTGTGGCTTACTGTTCTCCGCTGTTTAAAATTCTGGGCCTTTCCACGGAGCATGAATTACCGATGTACTATTTTTGCAGACGGCAGACTTTGCGACCGACTGGATGTGAAATTGCACGACTGGGGATGGCAGGTTACGGCCGCGGAGCAGAATTGTGAGTTTAATAGGCCCCTGACTTATGCCAAGTTGACCCAGAATGGCTTGAATTACTTCTAAATCTTTGTGAGGAACGACCATGTAGCGCCCTACCCCCAAGTTTTGATCCATTGACCAAGTTTGGGAAAATCGCATAAATTTCGCAAGTTTCCCCTCCGATGACCTTGAAATGAATTCCACATTTGCTCGGGATCAACTATATTCTGACCTAACCACCAAGTTTCGTTCAATTCTTACAAAGTTTGGAAATTCGCATAGATGTGCTCACATTGTACCTTCGTGAACGCTTGAAAATTACCTCAACATTTTTCGGGATCTGTTATAGTCCCTACCCACCAGTTTCGTTCGAATCCGACTACCTTGAAAATTCCGCATAAATTAAGCAAATTAGCGGCCCCCAGCAATGCAGTGATGCCCCTTTCGAACATCATAAAAAAAAACCAAAGAAAAAAATTTCAGATTTTCAACTTATGGGCGGCATATGTATCCAATTTTCAGCCATCGGATAAAGTGTTGAAGAGTTATTGCGCAAAACGTAAAGTGTTCCGGCGGGGCGGAGCCTGGGGCGGCAGGGCGGCACCCCGCCAAAACCATAATATCGCCGGACACTTCCAGGTCGCGGGATTATAATTAATTGGCCTAGTGTAGCTTACGTACATGCACAGGGGAAACAGAACCTGCCAATATAATCTCTGATATAAAATAACTCGAAGAAATCGCCAATGTATATTGTCACTTAGGTCTCCCAAGTAAACCGGCCATTCTAGCTCTAGAACATTTCGAAAGATTTATACTAGCCCTAGCCCCTATTCGTTCCAATTGCTAACCTTCAGTATCCCCTATGCCTAGCAGTGCAGCCAGGCCCTATACCCTAGGCTTTTCCATTGACATACTCCGTCGATTTGTGCATTTCTGGTCTCCTTCTTCTCCAAGCATCAAATGCTGACCCCGTCCCCCTGGGCGTTTGAGCGTGAATTAAAAGAGACTCACCAAAGTGCAGGGACCTGAATAATGCTTGATTTGGGTGTCAGATCAGCACATTTTGATGACCAGGGGCACCTGTTACCTGGATAGTGGTTTTCAAAACGCCTCAGTGTCAAAATAGCCTGTGAAACAGGCGGTTTGACTTCGTCACTCGATCAGCCTCGTTCACTATCTGGCAGGATGACACGTTAACCACTCGGTTGATGTGCTCTAAAAAAATCATGTAGTAAATAATATTCAGACCATGGTATATATAAAGAGCGATAGCCCCATCTATTTTTAGGAACGGCTCCCTCACATCGTCTGTGTCATACTGGCTGGACAGCTTGTGGTTATTCCTAAGGAAGTGTGTGTGTGTGGGGGGGGGGGGGGGGTTAGATCCAGTAGCATATGAGGTAGCAGACGATTGGAACGGGCTGTATATTGCATTTTCATATGTGTGAGTGGTGAGGCTGAACCACACCCCCTGCCTCCAACAATGTCTCAGACCTATTTCAACTTGTCAAAAGGAGGCAGGCAGGGGTTAATTGAATTCAGCATTTCAAAGGCTGTCAAGAATCACTTGACAGTCTCGTCCTAAAACGTTCTCTTCACTCAACACTCTGTCTGACTGTTCATCCTGGTTGTCTTTGTTGTGTGTTTCTTTTAGACCGTAAAGCGCAGGAAGTCGGTGGATAGATATCGGCAGGTGGGACCTAGCTGTTGAAAGAGGCGTTCGACTTGTTCACCGCGTACAGCGCATTCATCATACGTGCGAGATGACCCTTTAACCAATCGGTAATTTGCTAAAACAAATATAATATCGCACCGTGGTATGGTAGATTGCAAGAGTTATAGCCCCCTCTATACTAGGAACATTAGTCATGCTTAGCAGGAAGTGACGACCGGGCTTTACATTAGTGCAATGGGGTGTTAGTCTATGGAACGCCAAGCGTGACACCAAGTGATGATGATGTAGAAAATTTTATGCGTACATCATGTAAAAAGTGATGACATCATCATTGCAAAAGTTCACGCAAATATGTGAAACACACGTACATATCTAAAAGTTATGTACATCATGTAAAATTACACGTACATCATGTAAAACTAATATACACGTAATCATGGAAAAAATGAACGTATATCATGTACAAACTAATACGTAGGCCCTACGTCATGTAACTCCATGTGTAACAATTAAACACACTACTTACTTTGGGAAGATAGGGGCAATAAACGTCTTGTTTCGTTATCGATTTTTCGACCCCCTCGTTGGAAGAGTTGTATGTAAGAGGAGTCACATTGCAGTTACTCAATGTATGGATGGGTTTGTGTTAGACACACAGTCACACACAATGAAGTTGCAGGGTTCTGAGGTTTTCAAACATAGCATGGTGGGTGGCTGAACCCAGGGCAAGAGAGGAACATAGAAAAGTGAAAAAAAAACTAGTTCAATTCTCAGGAGCAAATTCGGCTTGCTCTCATAAACTATTCTGGTTTGTAAGAGAAGAGGCAATTCAGGACTCCCGGTCGATCCAATCCCATGGACGGTCATTATTACGGGGTTTCGGGCCATGTTCCAGTATTCTGATTGCATATGTTTTACATCATCACTTTTTACAAATCTTTCCACTTCCACCTTTACATCAAGGGTAGGCCTACAACATCACTTTTGAGATGTACATATATTCTCACTCATTACACGTGACTATTTCCATTTATGTACTTTTCACTTCGTTTGATGAATGGTACCAATTTTTTCACATTATGAACTTAGAATTTTAACAAGGATATACATCACTTTTTTCGATGATTTACATATATTTTTAAACATCATGTGACTAACCATTTCATAGGATGTCACATCACTACACTTATTCACTTTTTTGATGATGTACAATTTTTTCTTGATTACAGTTCAATGGGTGGTCCCTTTTTGCGTTTCCATATTGGCTTCATTAACACGCTGTTGCTTGATAACACCAAACTTAGTTGGTTATCGTGGTGTTCTCGTGGTGTTAGCGTAGTGGTGCGCTAGCGTAACTTTTCCGATATGGACTTCTCGAAAACGCCCTCTATTTATTTGCGATATGGTCCGTAGAATCGTATCGTTCTCGGTTCCGTCTGTATGTCACTCCTCATTTTCCGTTTCCAGAAGAAATGGCTGAATCTACCGTTGCTGTTGAACAAGATCCCAGTACTTCTGCCACGCATGCAATATTTTTATTGCCCCAGTTATCCGTCGGTGAATAATTTTTAATATATTAAAGTTGATAGTAGGCCTACCAGGTAAACATTAGGCCCTAACAGTCACATACTCTTAGGCTAGTATTGTATTTGTAGGGGGCTTAGGCCTAGCAGTAGCCTAACGGTTGTTAGCTAGTAGGCACCGGGATTTTGCGCGATCGCGCAAATCGCGCCACAAATCGGCATTTTTCTAGTCGTGGTTCGCGCATTTTACAATCCATGCGTGGCATTTTGGTGTGGTGTGGAATCCCAAGATTTTTTTCATTTAAAAAAAACCCTAAGAACAACAACCAGTACTAATCCAAATCACCAAGCAGTGCTGGGTGCTAGAGTACTAAAAGTACACAGCACAGGCCTAGGTAGTCTTCATTTCTCACCTTCCCCTGGGTAGTTGCAGTTCAAACAGTTTTCGAGGTCAGTGAAAGTTTTCATAAGCGAACGGCAGATCCGCTTGACTCCTGCTGCATTACATACACACTGCATGACCCATTCAAACAGATCCGTTGTCACTTTCTCTAATTTTGTGCTACAATTATGCACCGTTCTGCGCTTCCTGCACAGACTCCGTACCGTCCCGGCGGGATTACGTGAGGCGGGACTGATCACAGGTGAACCGACTGTAGTTAGACTATTATTATTGTTCTCTGTAGTGTTGTATTGCGTGCATGGAGACAGTCTGAAGTTGGCGTGTACCCTGTTGACAATTCCTATCACTGTTGTTACACCTGAAACTTTCCGTATACAGTTCACTAAAAATACATCGGTGATACCCTGTGCAGCAATTTTTCCATTGGTCAGTTTAATCACCCCGCTCAGACAAGAGGCTCTATTAGCCAATGCCTAATTTGAGTGACGTGGATCGGATCACAGAGCTGGCCTAACCTGCGTGGGTAACGTGACTTGTGTTTTAAATCGACATATCGTCAATAATTAGCAATCGGTGGTTCCTGATCTCTACAGCAGGGGCATTTGTGCTCCTCGTTTGTATTGCCGTATGCATGATCTGCATCGCTGTTTGGTAAAATCGTGATCGTGTAGTCCGGCGGAGTAAGTCATTTTTTTTTCATATTCCCAATTTCGAGATATTTTCCAAATATCGTCAGAAGTTCGTGACCTTAAAAATATCTTTGAAGAATCAATGGTTTTATATGCAACTTCCAGATTGTATGTTGTTACTTGGAGATTACAATTACCTTTTCGCGAATTTTTGCAGAGCACTATTGCGAATCTTTCCTGTTTCTTCAGAAAGCATGCATTTTGTCATGTGTTTGCGTGTTCAATAATGTACTTTGAATTCGATCGCACCGATCGAGCATTTTGGCCTTTTTTTGGCACATCGCGCCTTTTGGGAAAAGGGAGATCGCATTTTCGCCGTTCAAAATCGCACAAAATCCCGGTGCCTAATTGTACGCACCGGCCTCGTTATTGGAAGTGAGTAGTAAACCTTATGTTGCTGTTTTATGACTTAGCGGGCATCATTGCCTAAAGTAATGGCACGTGCGAAACTCATTCCATGGACCTTTTCGCAAATGGCCTGTTGCTGTGCACTGTGGGATTTTTTGTTATGCCTTAACCATTTCGCAGAATGCCTCTTGCAATGCATTGTGTTTAGCTCAGGGGGGCAAAGTATGCAAATCTTGGAAAAGGCCAAATAGGATTTTCAGCGGATAAATTGATTGTTTCCTTTGGGGAAAAAAGCACAGTCCAGTAGATTTGCCACGATGAAGATGTAAAAAAATTATCTGGGACAACATACTAAATTTTGTTGAGATAATATGCACAAACAATAAGAAAGGTATTTACAATTTTTTCCAATACATCAACACAAAACTGCCCCCCTGGAGTATCCCATCATGCACAAAACTATCCCACAGGGCACCGCAACATGCTATTTGCGAAAAGGTTCTTGAAGAAAATATCCCGTTCTGACGTAGTTACAACAGCGTTCATATATTTTACAGTGGGAAACTGGTTTTGTTTTGGCCTGCTTGCCGTACTATTCTTTTTAATTAGACCAATATGGGTGGATACGGATTCATCAGACTCAGAGAGTCTTTATCATGATGCGGAGGGCATCCTAAATGGAAGACTAGACACAGATGACTTCAACACTCCTGTTGGATGTAGACAGAATGGCTGCCCACTATCCCCAATCCTCTTCTCTCTCTACCCGCAGGCTTATGAAGGATAGCATGCTATGAGCCAGGACTGTTGGTTTGCCTGGTGCTACTATAGTGAACGCACAGTGAAGGCACCGAGGTAGCCGATGACTTGTCCTATTTTGCATTATCCGATGCTGAAGCAGAAGCGGCTCCTAACATCTTAGCGGACCTCCCAAAGGACCTATCAACTTGTGATTCACCCTGGTAAAACAGCGCACCTTGTTAATCAAGACGGACCAAACTCTGCGACACTGTCCACATGGGGACCTCCATTATCCCCAATGTTTACTCTTCATTTTCCTCGGATCCATTATTCACCCACAAACACCGATGACACTCCAGAAATCAGCAAGCGGATTGGCATAGCCAGATTAACACTCCGTGAGTGCCAAGTAACCTTCCGTAGCCCACACCTGTCCGATGCGGCTAAGCTTCTGGTCATCAGAGCCCTTGTAATGTCAAGGTTGACTTATGGGCTCCACCAACCAGGGCAAGTTAAGAAATTGGATGCAGCTAAACTGGAAGCTTTTGGTCGTACCATCTTGAGCAGCGCTGGGTAACTTGGGAAGTGACCCATGTTACAACGGGTCACTTATGCCGGAATGCTAGACGGAAGATGGCTCTTCCCTCATGAAATATGGTACAGAGAAAAGATCGACTGGTTCAGCCTTATGCCCGTCCACAGGGCCTTATTGTGTGGGACTTCTGTTCAGGTGCCATTCCAGGAACGTTGAGAGACGGGGAGGCCCTCGGATGGATGGTAGATAACATCATAACTCAACTGGGCTCCACAATGGGGGAGGAAAACACCATGCTTTTTCTCGGAATCGTCTGCAGATATGCGCTCACCAAACCGGGTCCACCTCCTCGGTCATCTCGCATCGCCTTGAGACGGTGTCCACGGAATCTTCAGAGTCTTTGACGATTCACTACTACTAAATTGGAATTCCTACTATGATTTTCCATAATATAACATGATAAAACCCTACTTCTGAATGGACTTCTCCACAGTTATATCTTGAATCATTGGAATATGTTTGTATTGTCTTCAGGAAACATATCCTAGCTTCTTTTCCTAGAGCCATAATTCAAATTCAAAATCGATTCTACTCCCGGAATGAATTACGCATGTCTCCCTGTTGATCAGTCACTCTGTGTGCAGTTTGATTACCCCCACCCACCAGTTCGGGAACCATTATGACGGCTTGCTGTTTTTAACGTTGGCCCATTTCAGGTTTCCGTTAACCCGGGATTCATGTTCTCTTACCACTATATTCTCCGGGACTCACACACAAAGGCGAAGACATTCACAGACCCGCGCGTCTCTGGTACGCACTTTTTTGAAAGACAGATCGACGCACCACGATACGGTCTCTAATATTGCCACAACCCTCCTTCCCCCAGCACGGCAAAGTGGTAGTCCTAATTTAGCTTAGTGTCAGTCATTACTTATCCGATTCCATCATTTTCATTTTGCATATTTGGGCACCCGGCGAGGAAACAAAATATTATATGCCAGCTTTCGAAATGGATTGTGAAGTCGATCTCTGTCACGCGGAGAGCCTATTGGAAACTAGTAATATCCCATTTGGCATGCAGATGCCAGCACCGCGTTACTGCTCAGTTACGAGTGCATAGTGGCACCCCATACACCAACCAACATGGTATAGTGTGTGTACCCAGTAGATCAGTATTTCCACATCACTTGATCATCTCTCTCTCCACCACACACAAGTCACGTCTATACGGTGTTTTTTGAATGGCACTGTGATTAACAGCATGGACATATTAATATGTCTGTGGATTACCGCCAAAACACTCGAGCGGTAGCGATCGCAGCGAAAAAAAAATGAGTGTTACATGTGCTCGGGTAGGCCTACGATACTAGATGCATGAATGAATCGATTGGTTCACAATTTCTCATGGATTACCACGAGGATAATTATTAGGTTTTAGCAATGATGTTAGCACATTTACAATCAAATTCCAGGGCGTGGCTTGATCGTATCCATGCCAAATCGAGGCAAGGTTATGCGGGGTAGCATGCGCCATTCATAGTTGAGTGCCTTAGGTATAGCGCGTGAAAGGAATATAACCTAGTTATGATAACGGCTGAATGAACGATCGTTTTGTTGGTTTTATTCTCGGGGAGGGTTGGAGGGTTTCATTTAGCAGGGGGGGCGGGGGAAGCCAAGCTCCGTGTGGTGAATGACAAGAATTTTTGTTAACCGTGTTTAGATTTGAATGTGTGGTTGCTACATTGTTATAATTTGGAGCTGGTAAATGTTGCAATTTCTGCCGCCACTATGTTATGGGTAATAGGTATCTCGTGGATCGGAAACTAGAGGGCATTTTACTGATTCGATTATGCTATAATCGGCACGATTCCGATATGAAAATTTGATCAATGAGGATGATGATAGTTTCGACTATGATGTGGTTTGGAGTGACAAAGTGTTCAGTCATTTTAGTAGAAACCATAAAAATGTAGGTCTTGCATACCAGTGTTAAATTAAAACAGGGTACTGGGGTAGGGGCCGCGGTCATGGAGTAAGTTGGGAGAAAGAGGGTTGCGCGTAGTGAGTGACTCCAGCTGCGGGATTTTGCGGTTACTTCCCCATACTCGCGAGAAGTCTAGAGAGATTGAGGTGGCTCACTGACGAGGTTTTTGGTTTGGAGGTAGGCTTTGGGAGACTGGGTGAAGTTGTGCGCAGCGACGTTGCTGTCAAGGGTATGACTGTGCCTTGGCCCAGAATAGAGCTGCCGGTGGAAGGTGTGCATGAGTTTTCCATCTCACCCATGCTATGGGGTTAAAAACCGTTCATGATTATGATCGGATGATGGCGGGGCAACCAAAACCAGTATTCATTGTAGAACTATTCATGTCATGTTCTCAAGGCAAACTTTCCAATAGCTGATCTCATTCCAAGGCCTACATGAACGTCATATCCAAACGAGAATCGTCATAGATTAGTCAGTCGAGGTCTGTACCCAGATTGGTTCAGCTGGCGAGCTGCTTACGCTCCCGCAATCTCACCAAGGAGTCGTTTGGACATTGGTTACGAGTAAAAGTTACCAGTGTTGGAGTCGAGTCGGTTTGTCCCGAGACCGATTTTGAAGGACTCGGACTTGGAGTCGTCCGTGATGACTCGGACTCGAGACTCTGCTGTTGGGCTCGGTCCGAGTCCAGGTTCAGACCGCTCGAAATTAGGTGTTAATCACTCAGAAATTTTGAAATCGACAGACAATCATAAATGCGATGTACTGTCTGGTTGCCAATGTCTCCAGATTTCAATCAAATAAAATCTGAAGTTACAGGATAGCAATAGGGCATTATGGACTAACTTTGGGGGGGGGGCAGGTCGGAATGGCTGGAGCAGGTGGAATCCTTGAAGTACTACACTATGGACGCCGGTCTATAAAAAATGGATATGTGATGTTCTGATCATACAATGCCAAACTTGATAGGCTTTCTGGAACGTTATAGTATGTCTTAGCTGTTTGCACCCTGTGGGAGGGTGGGGGGTGGCATCAGGTGGAGTTATAGTAACATGAGTGTTTTGGCATCATTTGTAGTTTCTGGCACTGCTGAGATGCAATTTGCATTTATGTATTGTTCTGAATTCCCCAATGAGGAACTCTAACTGTAAAACAGGTACGGGCAACCCCAAATTTTGTATGGTGATGAATATGAACGTTACAATCTAACACACACCCCCCATGTTTGTGGGGGGATTGATGTGCAACAACTAAACTGCAATAACGCTTCTTGAAACCTGGAACCAAATTCTGCTTAAAATGCCAAGTTCTAATAGGGACTCGTGGTCGGACACAAGACTCGGGACTTGACTCGGACTCGGATTTGATGGACTCGGTTTGGACTCAAACTCGGATGGTGAGAACTCGGTATTGGACTTGGAATCGGATTGGTGGGGACTCGATCCAACACGGAAAGTTACCAGGACTGGATCAATGTCAGGGTGGCGTCCCCACCACTGCTAGTAGGTGCAGCCCGTTGGTGCGAATGTTCCAACAACAACGGATCCCCAACAGTTGGTCTGAGTGGCCAATTAGCCAATGTCTTGATATGCCATCCACGGTATGGAAATTGTGAGCCCGGTAAAAATGTTTTTTGCAGGCATTGCAAATCAGTACAGCCTGTTGATCTCAAGTTTCCAGCGGACTGTTTCATGGTACGCAAACTTGAGTTGCTTCCCAATTTAGCGTCAAGAATGCGATTTGAAATCATTAGCTTAAACCAGCTCGCTGGTTGAGCTATTGGATCTGCATGTAACTATATCTTATGTCTGGTTGTCTGGCTATCTCGCTAGCTACAGCACCATTGGTGCTCTAGTTAAAAAATTTTCATTGATACAAATTACAGGACTTACAATGGGTGGTTTTGATTCCTTGACGGGCGTCCTAAGGAATCTTGCAGTCACGGTGGCGTTGTGTGTGGTGTGTGTATGTGTGTAGGATGTAACGCTACCTTGTAATCAGGCTAAGTCCAAGATGGCCTGGTGGGATCAAGTTCAAATTGGTGTGGTGCTTTCCATGATGAGTACATGAACGCTACTTATGTTTTAAGGGTAGGGGGTCAATTTTGAGGCAAAAAAGTGGGACGTGATAAATTCTGGTATTTTGGGCAATTCTACTTTGTAATCAGGCAACTCCAACAGGCCTGGTGGGATCAAGTTAAACTTGAGTGGGTGTGCTTCCCATATGATTACATGAATGCTTTTTGTTGTATGATGGGGGGTCAATTTTGGGCAAAAAGATGAATGAAAAACTTGATATTTGGTAATTTGGGCACTTTTACCATTGTAATCAGGCAAACAGATCCAATAGCCTGGTGGGTATACAAAGTTCAACTTTGGGGGGTGTGATCCTGGTGAGTACATGGGAACGCTATTTAGTGTTGAATGGGTGGAGGTCAATTTTGGGCAGAAAGTGGAAAATTGTTGTACAATTTCTGTATTTTGGCACTTTTACTGGTAATCAAGCAAGTCCAACATGCAGGGTGGGATAGAGTTCAACTTGGGTGGTGTGTTTCCCATGATGAGTACATGAACGCTTTTCATTGTGTATGAGTAGGGGGTCAATTTTGGGCAAAAAGATGGGAATTTGAAAATTCTTGGTATTTTGGGCACTTCTTACCTTGTAATCAGGCAAGTCCAACATGCCTGTGGGATCAGTTTCCACTGGTGGGGGTGTGCTTCCCATTATGAGTACATGATCTTTTTATTGTTTTGTTGAGTGGGGGTCATTTTGGCAAAAAGTGAACTTGTATAATTCTGGCATTGTGGGCACTTTTATTTAACCTTGTAATCAGGCAAATCCAACATGCCTGGTGGGATCAAGTTCAAACTTGTGGTGCTTTCCCTGGTGAGTACATGAACGCTATTTATTGTTGCATGTGTTGGCGTTCATTTTGGGCAAAGGGAAACTTTTAAAATCTGGTATTTTGGGCACTTACCTTGTATCAAGCAAAGTCCACATGGCCTGGTGGGATCAGTTCCATTCATTCAAACTTGGTGGGTGTGTTTCCCATGATGAGTACATGAACGCTTTTCATTGGTTGTAGAGTAGTGGTCAATTCTGGGCAAAAAGTGGAAACTTTTAAATTCTGGTATTTTTGAGCACTTTTAATACTTGTAATCAGAAGGCAAAGTCTAACATGCCTGGTGGGGATCATCATCAAACTTGGTGGCTGTTCTTCGCCATGAGAGTACAAATGCACGCTATTTAAAATGTTTACCAGGAAGTCGATGGTCAATTTTGGGCAAAAAGATCGGAAACTTTTGTAAATTCTGTTCTGGGGTATTTAGGGCACTTTTAACTTGTAATCAGGCAAAGTCCAACCATCCTGGTGGTGATTCAGTTAAACTTGATGGTGTGCTTCCCATGATGATACATTGAATGCTATTTATTGTTGTACAACAGTTCAAGAGCGATCTCATAAACGCCGCTGTCAAATTCTGTATGTTTTGCAAGACCCCTTTTCACTTGTATCAGGCGATGTTCAACCTGCTGGCTGGTCATGAACCATGCCTATACAATTTATGCTATTGATCTCAGTTTAGGGCATTGGAACTGTTTAAGCATGAAATCAAGAACTTGAACACAACCAACACATTGTGTCCATGGAATCACTAAGAGCCTTTTTTGCTTTTTGGTTCAATAGCCTGTCACTCCGTGACTACACAGGGTCAAATGTACGTACAGATTTGATGGAAACTTTGACTGTTCTCCAGTTGACTGTGTGAGGTACTGAGTGGCTGTGTGCTTACGTGCTGCGCCAAGAGAGTGCATCATAGCAACCTCACACAGTGGAATATGGGAACAAAATTTAATTAATCCACAAAAGACAATTCAGAACAGTTGAAGGCAGTATTGTGAGCGATTAACCACTGACATATATGGAAGGGAAGAGAGGGTGTTGCGAATACATTTTGTGTACATCTGCATTGAGGACAACAACCTCTTAACAGAAAAAACTAGTCGTGCTAGGGCCTTAGCATAGTTATTTGCACACAGCTTCAAAGACATTTACAATGGCTGGTTCTTCACAGGATTTTTCTCTGTCCAACCTGCCATGGAGGGTTTATTGAACCAATGTCTCCAGACGACGATGTCTCAAGGTGAGGATAGTTGTCACTAACTGTCAAAGTACTTTCACTATTAGTAAAGTGCCCGCCTGCCACCACGGAATATTGAGTACTTGTTCCCCTCTCGCTGGGCCGCCCTGCCGAGAGGCTGGACAGAAAAACAAAACAAGGGTAGGCATTTGGACTGCCGTGTATAGGCATGGACCCACCCCTCATTAGGTACTGCCTGTCAACGAACAGCATAGCCTTATTCCAGTTGGTTTTTGTCTCGTCTGAATGAAATTCAGGAGGACTTAGTGGTCACTTTGGCCTGTTGTGTGTATGTGTGTGTGTGTGTCCACTTTCTTGTTAGCAGGATTTCTCACCAAAAACGTTGGGGCCGATATGACGAATTTTCTTGTGGGTAGCACCAGGGTTGGGTGTATACGATCTGATTAGATTTTTGGGCAACAAAGTCAATAATGAGGTGATAAGAGCTTATTTAGGCATCAATAGATCATCAACGTTTGGCAAGGCTTTCATAAGTCATGTGATCACGTTCAGCACACCTCGGAGTTATTTTTGATAAGACCATGATGAAAAGGTATGACATTGCAGCCAAATTTGCAAGGATTGGTTTCGTACTATATTTTCATCTCAAGAAGATTAAAAAAAACATATGTCTTCTAAAACAATGAGCACTCTGGTACATTCTTTCATTCACAGTCACTTGGTACTATGGCAACAGTTGCTCTATGGAATTCCAGGTATTGACTCATGAGGCGGCAACGTCTGCAGAAACAGTGCAGCTTAGGCTTGTTGGATTGCTGATTTCACACACAATCGTTGAGCATGTCCAAGTCTTGGCACTGGTTGCCGGGAGTTCAGAATTAAAGTTCATATTATCAGTATTGTGTATCAATGCATTCATAGTATGGCCCATCCTATGTGTCTGACGACTTGTAATTTCGGGTGAATACACGCTATTCCTTGCGTTCTGGCAATACACTTACTCTCACTGTTCAAGAACTAAACTGAAACCCTATGACGCGATCGCGCGCTTCCATCAGCCGGGACCCATAGCGCTGCGAAATGTCGGCCCATTCAACAATCAGAAGTTCCCCAACTCTTGGCCAGGTCAAGTCCCATTTGATGACTCATTTTTTCAAGTTGGCTTTTCAATAGGCTGTACAACGCTATTGAATACTTTGTAGAGTTTAGCGCTTTATAAGTTATAGTATTATTATTATATTATTAATTATTGTTCAGCTTGTTAGCAATTTACACAAGAACCGTATGTGTACAGTGGCATTTTGCATGTAGGACCTGGAAACAGGTGATGAACGGATCAGAGTTTCAGCTAAAATTAATAAAATAAAAGTTTGTCGGATTTTCATGAAACTGGTGGATGTGGTCTACCATGTTCCGAGAAATTAAAGTGAAAAGCGCGGGTCACTGGAGTCATTAAGTGTCAAGTTTAATTTGCATAATTTATGCAGTGTTTGAAGTTGTTGGAATTTTTCACACAACATGGAATGTGATCCACCTTTGATTCTGATCACCTTGTACAGCTGGGGTCAAGTAGGTCATGATATGTGCTAATCTGCATAATTTATTCCAATTTCCAACAATTCCAACTTGGTATAGAATTTTGCAAACTCGGGCTCGGTATGGTTCCGTTAAACATTTTCTGGATTCGATGTGTTGATTGTTCATGAATTTGATGAATTTCATCATATAATAACTGTAGCTTCGGTTAGAGTGAGCCACTGAGGAACGGAGAACCCATAGCTCTGTGACAATTTTAATGCCTTGTTATAAAGCTATAGTCTTGTATGACCAGGACAGGGAATGAACCACGGTCTCCAGGTGGAAGGCGGATGCTCACCAATTGTGCCAACCACTTGGAGTACCTGGTGAAGGATCACAGCTTACGAAAAGTCTATTATCCATGAGTCTCTACATTACTTGGAAAATAAGAGTATTCTAGCATACAATAATGAAAGTGAGTGCAATAAATGATTGTTCAAATGTTTTGATGATTGAAAGTTAACATTTTTCCACGGGTGGAAGCCTACAGTAGTTAATTTGAAGAGTCAGGGGAATGTTTTATCAACTGGAAGGTAAATAATGTGTCTAATTTGCAGCAATTTTAATTCTATATTTTATCACATTTCCACAAAAATTGGTGACATACTGTATCAACCTTCAGTTCCAATTCATTGCACAAATGACACTTCAACCACTAAACCTCTGTAGCACCCAAATTGCCAATACAAAAGTATTCAAAACATCTTGAATATGCGACAGAAGAACACCAGGTCAAGGGTTATCTGAGGGTCAACAATGTGAACTTGTTAGGAATGCTTGTTCCAATAAAGGGAGCTTTTTGTATGCAGTTTCCTAGGGGAGTAGGGGGACCCTATTTTTTCGGTGTAGATTGGGTCAGTTCGTTGAAAATTTGATATGTGGCAATTGTGCTTGTTAAAACACGATAACCCCACCTGGAGGGATCAAGCTCATGACAGGATATGAGTTCTCCGATTATATACATATCAATATTATTTGAGCCTGCATGATTGCATTGAGGACAAGAGAAGAAGAGGGAAGCTTGACAGGCCTCAGCGCAACAGGAACAAGACCTTTGCTTGCAGTCATGGTGTCTGCCTATTCGTATGGCCTTCTCAGTCATCAGCATGCCCGTCCTTGACATGGACATCAAACCCCTTCATATCTATGTTCGCGAAGCCAGCCAAAGAGAGAGAATATTTGGGCAAATTCCGGCTTGTGAGCTTGATAAACCTCTCCTCCTGGTGGATGGGGAATGTCGCACATACACGTAGTGGTTTTCCCGTTTTGATAAACATGCATCCCATTGTTTTGATTCGTTCAAAGGTTCATCCAAGGTCGACAGATGCAGTCTAAACCATGTGACACGAGAAGTCCAGAGGAAGGAATTAAAAGTGTGAGAAAGCGCACCACACACTAATGCTTTGGCTTCCTGATTTTTGTTTGTGCTCACAAACCCAAAGACACTTCATGACATGTATAAAGGCCTATGATTGTGGGTGTAATATTATATATTTGTTTGCGGTGACTTTTTAAAATGTACAGAAATCTGTTATACCAAACAGTGGGTCATGTATACTTCCTGGTCATGAATGGGGCCTAATGCCTCAGACTCACTCACATTATCAGTCATGTGATTTTTAGTGATTTCCTCCGGAGGTAAGATGGTTATCTATCCCTGTGTTGTCCTCAGTCCTAGCCCTACTGGAACACAGATAGTTGATACCAAGAAAGAAACAGCCAACAAAGAAGAAACACCCCCCCAACCGACCCCAGCCACCAGGTGCTCAATATTAGAAAGTTTACAGGTACGTACAGTATCAGATTTCATCATTGATGATTATTATATTGGGTTGAGGGAATCAATACATGCTAATAACCTAACGAGGATTCAAATCAAGCAGATACTGGGGGCCTATTAGCTCCCAGAAATCAATAACCCTAGGACTCACTAAAACAATTTCTGGAATATAGCTCCTGGGTCTTCAGCATAAACCAAACTCAATTTTAGGGCGAAAGATGATAGAGTAGTACATGTATCAGTGACACTTCACGTAGCAAATATTCACGTTCTAAATCCGGCTGTCAACGGACGTTTTCCCTAGGCGGCGGAACTTGCAGTCCTGATGAGCAGAGGGTCTTCACTTCATGGACCGTGTGATGCAGTGGTTGCTGGGGTTTGTCACGAATAAGTCTTGTCAAAGTGTGTCTGGGGCGTAAGCAGTCACGTGAACTGCCCTGACATCACTGCGCACTAGTTGAAGAAAGAAGGTTACTATCGACGAGTGCTCAATCCACGATTCAATACGCAGGGTTCCCTAGCGGAGCTTATTGGCTTCATGAATGGTAGGCGCAGCCATAGTCCACAGCGTGAGCATGAAACATTTCTACTGTATTGTGTTGCTCGTTTTATGCCCATTGTTGTAAGAAAAAGGTTATATGTTGTACTATATATTTAGTGCAATTGGCAAGCTTTGCACTAGTGCCTGTGTGGTTACATGTACGCATGTAAAAGTGCTGTTTGTTCATGTTCAAGTTAATTATAAGACTAGGTCCTAGATAGTTACTACTATATCCTGGTGAGTGTGAAACAGGGTCATTCTACATTTTCAATCCTGGATTGTCCTATTTGTGGTATTCGTGATGGATTAGTTCAGGATTATAACCTGTGTGTGCAGACTTTGGAGCGAGCGGACCGATTCAAGTTTGACTGTCGTTATCGGTCAGGACGAAGCATGGCTGCCTTCTGCCCAATCCTTTTTTGCATTGGCATTACAATTCAACGAGAAAGTTCACTATGTTCCGAGGAACATCAAGTTTGTATCAGGTAATCCTTTCTTCAGTTTTACTAGCTAGCCTACGAATAACTTGCGGCTATCTGCTAGGGTTGATAACGGCTTCTATAATATTGTGACTAGGGGCTAGATTTAAAGATAACTTCTATTCCGCCAATTCGATTCCAGAACTTGGGTATGCTGGACAGTAGGTACCTAACAGGTGTAAAAAGGGCAGGGCCTAGCCCCTGTATGCCCTTGTCTGTAGGTAGGGTTACGTATCTTTCCAGGGTAGTTGTAGCTCCCCAGCCGTGGTGGAGGCATCCATGAAGTTGGAGGACACTTGACTGTAAACCACTAGGAGGGTGGACTCGGCTCATAGCTTGTTGGGACCTCCACCTAGTGTCATTGTCCACAATGAAGCATCCAGTGCCTGATCAGACGGCGATGAGCGAGCTGGGGGGGACATAGTGGACTGTCACCATTAGTGTTGCATCGGATCGATTGTAGTTATGGAGAGAGTAGTATGACAAGTAGATGCTGTTTGTGGATGTCCGAATTACAGTATCTCATTATTCAACTTACCCCGCCCCCATGGACTATTGCACCCACCCTGTGCAATGTCGAGCTTATTGCACATTTTACACAAATGCGGGTGGGCCACCCCTTTTTTTTGCCATGCTAGTTGTGTAGTCGGTCAAGTTTCTTAGCTTAAGATTCTCGCCCAAAAATCGTTTTTTCTGGCTTCCACAATCTTTACTTACATTCGCTCGTTCCGCTGATAATGAGGGGACAATAGGGGTTTGAGAGAGGACAGTTCTGGATTGGAAGAGTGTGACTTTCCAGGCCAAAAAGGAGTGAAGGAACCGTGGGCAAGACATAGATTGATAGTGAGTGGGGCGCGGATGGAAAGGGGGTCTGCAAGGAAGTGACCCATGTGGTGTGTGTGCGCTCTGCTGTGTGGAAGGGAAGTGATGGCAAACCTGTGTTGGTGCACAAGATGTGGACATTGGATCAATGGCAGAGTGCTAGTGTGGACAGGTGACCCAGAGACCTATATTTGGATTTGTGGAAGATGGAAGATGCGAGAATGAGAGCTATAGAGATGGTCAAACCAGTGGAAGTTTGGCGAGGAGGTGTACAGTGAATTGAAATGAGTTTTGTACTTGTTGGTTGAGGACAAGGTGGGGACGAGGCAGTATTGGGAGCAGGAGCAAGGCTTGGCGGATGAAGCTCGGGGAATGTGGAGAGTTACTAATGGGAAAGGGGGGTATCTGAAGATGATGGACGGGTCTATCGGAGGCTATGTGAGATCTGCCAACGCTGTCGGAGTGGGAATGATGTTTGAGGGAAATGAGATGGCATATTGAGACAGATGATGAGAGCAATGTGTGGGGTGAGCTTCAGACAGGAACTGAGGGAGAGGACTGGAGGGAGATGCGTTAGCTGGTAGAATCATTGGACCAGCTGGCAAAAGTGAAAATGGTGTGAGGGTACAGGCAATGTTTGTGAGAGGAGGATGGGATCAGTGCCGGGGAAGGCACTGAGTTGAAAGTGGACGACGAAGGAAGTGAGGGACGACGGACGAAAGACGACATGAAAGAGGCGGTGGAGGAGAGCCCATACAAGGTTGGTTTGAGGAGTGAGCACACCCCAAATCGATTGCTGAAAGAGTGAGGTTAATCCATAGGCCACCCCTGTGCTCTGGGACAAACCAGATTGGAACTGGATGAAAAAAGAGATTTGGGCCTGGGCCCTAGTCCCCGTAGTTGTAAACTAGATAATAGTGCCTAGGCCATAATTGACTTGATACCACTGCATT
>JAODTK010000423.1:0-14378 GCA_026419785.1 Sclerodactyla briareus
GTAGACAAGGCGGTTTCAAGAGGCATCATAATTTAGGCGTTTTGCAAATTTGAATGAAGTATTCTCCAGATGCAATATTCATCTTGATCTTGCGGGGGATACTGGCCAACGTCTCGGTGGAACCAGCGGTAGGAATAGGGGTGGCATGCGAGAAAAAAAACAGTAATTAGTTCATGATTGGCTGCGAGATGAACTATGACTGCCGCTTGGAACTTTTCAGTATCATTGATGTTCACGTATAGTTCAGGGGTAAATTGTTCATTCCTGATCGTTCTCGGGAAGAAGGAAAACTTGTAGCAGTCTTTATGTTGCTGCTAGTGTTTTTGAACGAGTTAGTGTTGGTATGGACGTGACGGCACTAAGGGAATCGAAGGTGACATTGAGTGCCCTTATAAAAAATAGGAGCCCTCGAACACTCGCCTGGTTGCAAGAGGCTGCCATCCACACTGCAGCAATCATATTGGGCACGGCCCCGGGGGGACTAGATTGTAAGTTGTTTCAAGCAGATCAGCAGGCCCTACGTTGAACAGATCAAGGGGTTTGTGTTAATTAAGTTGCAGTATGAGGGTGTCCCACACACGCAGGAATGTTTAGGAGGGTCGCACTAAGGGTCTTATAGGCGACTCCTTGAGGCCTTGTGGGCAATGATGGAGATCATCATAAAAAGCAAGAGTGTGATTCGCAGAGTGGCAGCAGCGATTGGTTCACATGATCATTCCAGAAAAAGCTTCAGGATCAGGGTACACACACCAGTAGGAGGGGGGGAATTAGTTAGACAATTGTCTCTCGTTCCTGTAGAGGATTACACCTTCGTACATTGAGGTTTGCAGCATCAACAATCTGGTGGTGATAGGCCACCTAGCAACCTGGAATACAGTACATCGCTATCTCAAATCTGTACCTAGTTTGCGGTGTTTTCTCCCAAATCCCATTCATGTTTACAGATGGGTAAGCTGAAGCGCACCGACATCTGATTACAATTAACACCCACGTAGGTCCTTATCGAGGGTAAACAAGCATTCTTACGAACAATTGCCATCAACACAATACCATTTATGATGTTCTGCAACGGATAAATATCAGTGAACACACTATGATACAGGTGCTAAAGATTACGATAACCATAGATCTAATATCTACATATTAGCACCTATATCAGGGTTACTCAGTGGAAAAAATCATCTTGGTATGCGTTCTCCCATTCTTTATGATCTAATTCTAAAGCAAACCATCACCTTTACCTGGGAACCACATTGTGCACATAGTCCATGCGTTTGTGTGTTTAATTGTCAGACAATTTCCCCTCTACAGATTCATGCCTATATGCAGGTTTGAGCGATGAGCTAACAAGACGTCAATCGTTTGAGGGACAGATCGGGGCTGGGCTGTAATAAAGTTATCATGGACTATGGAGTGAAGTGTAAGTGAGAAAGCATTGATGTGAATGAATAGCTCTAACAAAAGAAACACAATCCGAAGGTCTTGAACAGAGACTACTTCTTGCAATCTTGACAAATATTTATAAATGGTGCCAGAAAGAGCAATTGATTGTAATGCCATGTCTTCTTTCTTTCCCCAAGGTTAATAAATGCAATCCAACCAGGGCTCGTAAAGAAAATTAACCACACAACAATGGTCTTTAAACAGGTAAGAACTTGGTGCCATCAATATAGCTTAGCAGCTTAGCAAACTTGACCAAATCTGTTGGGGTAATGGTTCCATGCAGGCAAGACAGCACTTTTATGTGATGGCATTTTTTTTGTACATAAACAAGTATATCGTTCTTTTCTGAATTTCATGTGGTATACACCCTAGGTGGATATTAGAGAATTCCCTGCAGTCATCTATTACCTGCTTTGCACATGTAGATAATGCATATTTTCGATTTTAATGAGGAAAGAAAAAGCAGCACAAACTGGCAGAATTCCTTTGAACACCATCGCTTGCTTGCCGCCATTTTGCTTGTGAGTGAAACAAATTGAAGCCGAACAATTCCATTGTTCTCTACTATTTGAGCTCCCCCCTTCAGCCTACATACATAATGTGGACCAGACAACTTGCACTCCAACTGCTCCCACTTGAATGCGTTCCACTTTTGGTCCGGAGGCATCCAATGATCGGTCTAATTTGCATAATTCTAGAAAAACTTAATTCAGCCACATTTACCAAAGAACTTGTTGAGACATGGTAAATACTAGGTCCCATAAAAATTTGAAAGTAGTGGAAATTTGGCTAATGGTGTACCATAAAACCATAAATCTGAATTCATAGCAAAATACCTGAGGAGCTCCGTCTATGCAGCGCATGTAATCCCCCTCAGACCCTGGAAGGTGTGTACTTTACGGATGGGTGTCACACAACTCAGTGAAATGACGGACCCTCTGTCACAAAAAAGTGACTTACAACTGCCTGAAAGGAAACACCAAAAGTTGAAAAAAAAAAGAAATTCCAGCACTTGAAAGCGACCGTCCCTATGACGTAAAGTGACGCTCCATGATGCACCTATTTGTTCGGATGTGGGGGGGGGAAAAAAAAAACAGACATTTGCCCAAGAGTGACGGTACCCTGCGTCATAAATTCTGGGTGAACAAACACTACAAAGAGGGCACCGGGGGTCTGAGGGTGCCGGGATAAAATTGCACAGGTGCATAAAGTTAGAACGGGGCATTGACACAGCTCTTAAGATGATCAGTTGTTCGGGATGTTGTTTTTCTTGCAGATGGAGAATATAAACAACTTTCAAACACAGCGATCAAAGCCTATGGGGTCGACGATTTCCTGCAAGACTTTCCAAACACTGTCTGAACTGGTGGCTAACCAGGATTAGCTACAGTGAGTCTCATTAAGAATATGCTGCTTGATCAATATTAATACCACAGTTTCAGTGTTATCCACTGGCTGTTTCGGTTCGGGTGGTGTGCACCAAAAGTGAGAAATTGTAAAATCTGGAGTTGAGGTGCTTCTCACCCTGGTAATCACTTCGTGTCCGACATGTCTGGCCAGACAAGGTTGAAACTGTGTAGATTGTGTGTTCCCATGATAAGTACACAAGCGCATTAATTTCAGTGTTTGAGTCTGGGGGGAAATTTGGGGAAGAAAAGTGGAAACTTGTGGGATTCTGTTTTTGGGGGTAATGTGACCTTATAATCAGCTAAGTCTAGCATGCTGGGACAGATCAGTTCGAAACTTGGTGGGTTCATGCCCCATGATGGGAACATGAAAACATATATATTGATTTAGTGGAGTGGAAAGTAAGGAGATATTGTAACATTTGAAATTGTAATATTCTTGGTACTTTTACCTAATTGAGCTAATTCCAACATGCGTGCCATAAGAGTTGGGAAGTGGTGGATGTACAGAAAGAAGTTCAACCTGTTACATACATTCCCATGTCATGTAAGTGAGCACTGTTATGTGTCCAAGGAATCACTAAGCCTTTTGACTTCTGGTTATAGTTTTGAGCTACACACCATATGTTCACGGCATAATTTAACCGCGATATGGAAAACGAGAAAACGAGAAAAATCACGGAACGTCAGTAGAAACCGGATTTAACAATTTCAAGAATCTGTCCAAAATGCCTAACGTCAAACTGGGATTTGGACGTTAATAATTCACAAAAAATAACTAATATTTATTTCTCATGAAAAATTCCTTGCTCGGATCAGTAAAATTAAGGCGAATAAAGACATATTTTGACCACTAACCCGCGATCGCTAATAATTCCAGTCCTTAATCACATAGTAGTTAGAAACTCCCATAGATTTTAATTGGGGGTGTGCGATAGGATTTTTTCGAGCCCTGAATCTAGCACGCAATAATTGGCTACGTTGTTGTAGGCTTATTCCCAAAATGAAAACACATAATGAGGATGCACAGAAACATGGTTGCTTTGTGGGTTTTTCTGTATTTCTAAGATTACAATTAATTGGAGAAAAGTGCTTCTTTTTTACATAACAGAAAAAACGGAAACAGAAAATTTATAAAACGGAGTTTGACAGAACGGGAAAATTATGCTTTACCATAGTGCTCTAAGTAAATATTACAAGGTACATAAATATTTTGACACAACTGTGGTGAAATCTGTGGTTTTAGCTCCCCTTTTCATGGCAAAATGGGCCTAGTATGAATGAACCAGGGTCATTGTTATCCCTGGATGCACGAGTGCTGTGCCCTTGTGCTGTCCACTTGTGCATCATTTTGCATTAACCCCTGGTCTGCATTATCCTGTGGGTATGGGCATGCTTGTCCGTTGATTAACCCCTATCGATATGACCTCTGTTGAATCCATCCCACTGTAGTTGTCCCATAATGATAACCAGGGTATCACCACGCCTTGTCTGTGTGGGCTCTTATATCGTTTTATTGATTGATGTTTATCAGTGTAACTGTTCCGTTCAAACAAACACTCTGGACTGGGCCGCCCCATACGGACTTTGATATGTTACATAATGTACCACATTCATTCACTCACTGCACGTCTATTACAATAGTCATCACATTGCTCATGTTGGGTAATTTAATTCACAAATGAACTCCTTTAAAAACCCTTGAGCAATCAGAATAAGATATTAACTTGTTGGAATAATTTTTCATTTGATGCCATAATTTAGCATAATATTACACATGCTCCGTAAATCACTCTGCCAGGTCCAAATGCCATCTGGCAACTGGCGGTGCTGTCAAGAAGACGGGTGGCACACGTCCCTTGGGATCAAAATTTCTGAGCAGAACAAAGGGAGTTTCGACAGGGAAACTGGCTGGCCAGAATGTCATCGGCCTCTCCATGGGACAACAAGGGAGCTAGCCAGTCCGTCCTACATCGAATCGATGGGAACGCAACGCAAGCTCTGAGTGAGGGGGCGCTGTTTGAAAAATGCTTGTTGCAACTGTCGAGCAGGCATGAACAATTGTAAAAAATGTGTCTCGTTTTGATAAATTCTGGTAGATAATTTTGAGCTTATACAACGCAGGAATTTCCATCGGGGCCTAAGTGATAATTTAGGAGTGTGATGTTTCAGTGGCAGATTAGGAAAGGCAACAGCGGAAAAACAAAAACATGAGAGGTCTGAAAGGGTCTCACTGGGCAAGTGTCTGCTCTCGTGCCGTTAATTTTCTACCAAGGCAAACAACCGTCTATGGAAGAGACACACTCACACAAAACAAACACACTCAAAAAAATGAAATGACCCCATGCCATATGTTGTAGCCCTAAAAAATCAAATCGTAGCTTGATTGTTGTCTGCGCGAGAATATTTCTAGAAACATCCTCTGTTTATACCCCTCAATCTTCAATCATCATCACTGTCGACAATCATTAACTGAAAAAACAGAATTGAACTGAAATAACCCACTTTTTTGAGGGGGAGGGGGTGAATCAGCTACATTAAGTGGTTCTGTGTTATCTCTAATCTGTGTGATTTGCCTTGCAGAAATGCCAAAAAATCATGAACAGAAAATTCCAGGTATATATTATTACCTTGATCTTTCCCTTCATGACATGTCTCCTTGGGAATTTTTTGCCACAACAAAAGAAGGATATGTGTGAAAATATGATGTGTGCGGCGGGGTTTAGGTTTGTCATAGAAGCTAGTGTATACTGTACTGTTAATATTAATTACCAATCCTCTTACGGGGGGGGTCACGGACATAAGTTTTTCAATGGTGTTTAAAGCAGTCAGTGGAATTTTTCTGTGAAGCTCTCTCTTCACCTCCTCTAAAAAAAAAACTGTGACCTCTATCTGACCATAATCAGATACATGTCATCACCGCCACCAGAGCATGAAAGTTCCCAGAGATTAAATTGCATAGTTTCATATATACCTCATTCTGTGCATTGAATGGTTCTCTGCTTTACAATTCGGGACCAGCCTCTAGATCTATGGCAACAGTATTGGAGTCCGGCAGGCATATCGAGGATGTATCATGTCCCAGGCACCACGCCCAAGTTTTGATACCTAGCTATAACGTTGTTTTGAAGGGAAGGCTCACAATATGATATATGGGCCATTGCTGCCTGCAGTAGGGCGTGGTTCTATTTAAGATTGTAACAAGACCAACTTCCTATAGTATTACTGTAATTCGAATGGACACACATATGCTATTGAATGAGGATATTTAAACGATAAGTAAATGTTGCTTTCATTTTTTTGGGTGTCGAAAAAACAGTTCCATACAGTTATCGCGTGTGCTGATTAGCTTCCCAATCCTTTGCTCTAGACATCTTCTAAACAAACACGCATATCAAAATTATTTGTGGTGGTTGTTTCGTTCCTCCAGTGGCATGGAAAGTGTAATGACTCTGTGGTTGATCAGATCCGAGGTTATATTTTAGGGCAGTTGGAGGAAAAATTACATTGATGTTGAACCATCGTTCTGACCAACTCACGAGACAAGCGGGACTTGCCTAAAAGATACTTTTTTATCACTACAAGATAAACAGTATTTGAAATCTACTTATTTAATTTGTAATCACTGCGTATAAGCTGCGATATCTAATACCCTCACACTATGACTATGTCCCCATAAATTATTTAATGTCTAATCATTGGCCAATATTCATGAGAGTAATATTTTGTACTGATTTTCCCCGTAGAGCTTTTCCAACCGATTTACAACATTCATTCCTGTTGCTTCCATTGTTTTCTGATTCCATCTTCAGTTTTTCTCGCAAATAACAAATGGATAAACAGAAATTATGATCATGGTTGATTGAATATTTGATTAACTCCAAGATTGTTCCTGGAAAGGCGCACACGAAGGCAGAGGCCTGACCTGCCAGTCATGTTAGGCTGGGATTCCATAGATGCGTTATGCGGTATGTGAAAAATTGCTAATTGCGTGAACTGAGCGGGGGCTCGTGTGCAAATATGTCTATTTTAGTTGCAAAAGCCAAAAAATTCATAAAAGAAAAGCAAAACAACGCCGAATAGGAGGAAATAAGCACATGTACTAATGAGTAGGCGGATGCGTATTCACCGCGAATGAATTTATGGAATATCTTCCTGAAGAAGCCAAACAACGGCAATATGCATGGGCTGCTGCCTTTTTATGGTCTTTTGTACCAAGATAGGTTTTCTTTCCGAAATTAAACGTATGTTTTACATAAATATGTGGATTCTGACATCCGCCTGGATATGATTACGATCTATGGAATCCTAGCCTAAGCACTCTTCGGTGAGGGGTCACTCACATGACCATCATATCAGAGGATAATCTCCTCGAATGTCCTCCCTCGGTCACGCAGCCTTCGTCATGGCCAGTTTCAGAAGGATGGAGTGTGACTTACGTCACTGTGTGTGGGTACAGGGCCATCTGGTTACCCCTCTCAGTTCTGAACTATTCCCAAGTAGGCCCTCTCAGTTCTGAACTATCCCAAGTAGGACGGTGGTCCCACGCAGCGCACACATATTAAAGCACTTCCAGTCTCGAAGGGTTAAAGAGCATTTGCAAATGGGGAATGGACCTCCATGGCCCCCAACCCCCATTTTAAATTATTCAGTCCAAAGGCACGACGAATTAGACCAACTCATTAGTGGTTGTATGCTGGAAATCTGATCGTTCAGCTATCCAAATATCAGTTGTACCTGCCTCACATACCAAGGCCCAGGACATGCTGCTACTTGAAGCGCCATACAAAACCGAAGTAGAGTGGGAACCGTGTTTGCCAAGATGAGATGAGACCAGCCGCCACCGTCAAGTATAGTAGTGTTAGGGACATTGATATTCGGTCGACATGGTTCTCATTCGTTCAAGAGTGATTAGGTTCCGTTTGACAGCATACTCTAATCCGGAGCTTAACAAATTTAACTCTGGTTCAATCCGTGATGTCATACTTTATGCCTAGATGGTGTTTATGCCATACGCGATCGATTCGTATTCCCGAATTAATTATGTTGTCTCTTGTTGCTTCCGGAATAGATCGTATGACGTTCCCGCGTTTCTGAAAGGGTAACAATCACTGAAGACGTTTCGGACGGAATCTTTCACCTATGCGGTATACCACTAACTTATATGGAGCAACAAAGGTATTTCGGGGGTCTACGGTCGAGGAAATTCGCAGAAGAGAGTAAAAAACGAGGTATTATACGATGTTAACACGATAGGGCGCACTCACTCATTGAGTTTGTTGTTGCTCTGCGGGGAGGGGAAAAGGAACAGGGCACAAAGTACGCGCTCGATGTCCTCTCAGTTAATATAATAGCTCCTGTCAATACCCAAGTGATACACATACATACAACCCACACAACACACCCAAACACGGCAAAACCAAGTGATTGCAAGTTCTTTCCTAAAATGTTGTTCAGCGGGAGGGGGAGTAATCACTGTCCACAACACAGCATCATCATGATAAAAAGTATGGTCAAAATCTGCCAAAACAATGTTGGACCTGTCATTGTACCCCACGGATCTTTTCGAGGATGGGTAGTATAAGTCATCTGGGAGCGTGGGTGGCCTAGTTGGGCTAAGGCATCGGGATTGTAATCCAGAGGTTGTGGGGTTGAGCCCGCCACTTTGTACCCTTGAGCTAATGGTACTTATCTGCTTGCTCTCTCCACCCAGGTGTATAACATATGGGGACGTGCATGGCTCCGAAACACAACCTGTGCTGGTTATAGCTGCCGCCATATACTCTCCGTATTGTCGGAGTGTGCGGGACTAGTTCCTAGCTTAAGGTTTTTGATTGAAAATTTGGTGGTAACGTGCTTATTTAAAAACTGACATATTATCATCTAAGTGACTGCGGGGTGAGCAATGTACAAAAAATTTGTATGCCCTCCCTGACAATATTGCACTGTCATGGTGAGTGATTTGTACATTTGACCAACTACCATCTCAATTTGA
Source organism: Sclerodactyla briareus (assembly GCA_026419785.1). Taxonomy (NCBI): domain Eukaryota; kingdom Metazoa; phylum Echinodermata; class Holothuroidea; order Dendrochirotida; family Sclerodactylidae; genus Sclerodactyla; species Sclerodactyla briareus. Next base: position 8,845 of record JAODTK010000423.1, read on the forward strand.
TGGCAAACCTGTCCAATCATGCACCCAAAATTGGATCCATACAGGCTACAGTGAGTTGTCCTTATAAAGCTCCAGCTACAACAATAACATGCTACAGCCCTAATGTGCATGTGTGCTATGACATACCTGGGGTAATTTTGGTATTTCACTCAGAAAGGCAACCCTGTGAATACCTTGAATTTACAGCCCCAATAGATCAACCCCCATGAGCCCCGAAGCACTATGTACCCCCACGGTGTGTTTGATCTAGGGTTTCTTTTCTACCTCAATGGTGTGACCTCATCCATGGCCTGACTGTTAGCCCAGTACACTCCCTACCCTCCCATCATGCCTCTATTTAACACTACACACATGTCCCACCTATCAATCAACAACAACCATATCACCGCCAGTCAGTAGGACAAACATGACTCAATTCAATAATTCCTCATGCCAGGAATTACACTTTGGTTACAGGTGTTGTGTTGAAATATTTCAGGGTAAAATAAAACCACACCACTGAAAATAATCTCACAATAAACAGTCACCACCTTGATGTGGAATACTGGTGTCTGGGGTGTGAGATTGTATAGTTACTGATTTAACAGGGGGAAAACTTTCGGAACTATATGCCATGAGAAAATGTTTGAATAATTAAGGATCCAGATGCGTCTCGGTGCTAAGGTGTGATATGTTTTGCAGGGGAATTAGTGCCCAGGTTTCCGGAATGATTAAATTTTCGAAGCAAACGTCTACAAGTTCCACATTTAGGCCATACCCCCATATATAGACTGAAGATTACACAGATTATTTAATATAAATCCATATTATAAGATGCATGTGATGTATGTTGTAAGCCATTGTGCGCTACACATTTCCTATCAGTTGACTGGCCTCCATAGTTACCAGTAGCGAGGACCTTTAAGTATGCTATCAGCAAGGCCATATATTTCTGACGGCTAATGAGAAGCAGTTCCATCTACATCATACATGCTACTGAAGGGTTGCAGATATTATATGCCGTGTGATAATGGTCTGTTTCCAATTTCAATAAGGCGATCCCATTATCGCAGGTTTGTTAAGAATGCCTTGTCATGGTCAATTTGGGGTAAAATGTGAGAATGGCTTCTGGCAATGTTTGCTGTACGATTCCTTTACAGTGGCCATAATTATAGGATATGAGTGGGTCATGAGCCACTAGTCTGCCTATTTGGCGATCCCAAGTGGTTTTTTCTGGTTGCGGTTTCATTTGGGTGGGTCATGTTTTCACCAACCTGTGTTTTGTGAGGTCGAAAAGAGAGCAAATCGCCAGTTGGCTGATAATAACAGCAAAATTGTGAAGGAAATATGAGTCTCTATGGATATAGTTTGTCGCCACTGAGTGAACTACCTATAGAATGGCACTAATCAGTGACCATTTCAAATTCATTTATTTAGGACTGATTTTTCAGTCCTGTCTACTGAGGAGTACTGGTTTTTTGGAGATGGTGACTAAAATTGCCTAAAGCATGCAAATAGATTAGACACTATTCGACTTCCAATGACCATCTTGAGTTTAAATGTCTGTGAGTGACCACACTAGAATAGATACTTTTATGGAAATCCGATTATTGCCTCGAAATTGCATAAAGAAAACAATGACATTTCAGGGGCAAGTTTTTCTGTAGTTTCTGTGTTTATCCTTCTGAAATTTTGTGAAATGAACAACTGTTGCAAGAATTTTCCTTCTTTTTGTTTGAGAGGGGGTGGGGGGGGGGGGGTTTGAGACTGCTAGCGTGGCTGGAGGTAGAGCTCAACTCAACAGTGGACAACTGAACAAAGCCCCTAGGTCTTCAAAATTTGTTGGTTCCCATGCAGAATCCACAGGAGTTTTCTTTCCAGAAAACTCTCTCAGGTGACAACCTGGCTGCACAAAAAATGATATCATGGGAGATTCACTGTCTAATAACAAAGTGGATGTTCGCCCTGGAAATTAGGAGAAAAAGGAAAAATCTCGAAATGCAGTCGGCGGGTTGGGTTGTGAATGCAAAAATTGAAAAAGATCAGAGGAACAGTCAGATGAAAAAATGCAGATGAGAGAGATTATTGTTGGTGGTATGCCTGTCAGGCGCATTACCGAGCGAGTTGTACTTGTGGGGTTTGGGGTTTGAGGTCAGAACCAAAGAAAAGTGTGCCGTTTAAATGGCCTACTCCACTCTCTATTGGCAAATATAAGTACAACTTATGGGCCCAGACACATGCTGCTGCAATATTTGCACTAATAACAGCTGCAAAACCTCTCATGAACTGCAATAAGGACATATTTTTGTGTGACAAAACATTGATCACTTCAGGTCATGGGGGGTTCGGAACCACCCCCTGCCCCCCTCACCGACCCCCCCCCCCCCCATGGGTAGCCACTGATTTGCCTGTATCCCCGTATTAGTTCTTACAGTTGTGTATTGAAAAAGACTTTGAGAAAAACACCAGAAAGGAAAAAATAGACAGAAAGTAGTAGTAAGTAGGAACATCCAAAAGGGAAAGGGGACAATTTCACAGGGAGAAAAACAGCACCCGAAAACAAGAGAGTTATTGTTGGCACAATTGGTGGTTCAGGGGAATCGGCTTTCCCTTTGTTACAATTTGCACAATTTTAATAGTTAGCAGCCTAATGGTGTCAATAGTTCCCACTTCCCAAAACAACAGTGTACTTTAGTGTACTCAACCACTGTAATGGGCCAGCTAGGGCCAGCCAAGTATGTAGGCAGCTGGGCTCCGCCCTGTGGGGGTTATAAACGGAACAGCAACCCCCACCAGATTAAAGCTCATTTTTAACCACTGCTATTCGGAAGTACATGGGGCTGACTTCCTGTGATTTGGTACCGTTTGTTAGAGAGACTGTAGGCATATCAAAACCAGTAGGTAAGGAAACAATAGAACTCCATGGACCGTATCCTACAAAAGAAAGAATACACATTAAAGGACTGCATAATTCTGTACTTGCAGTCTGAGGGATACTTGGAATTTTGAAGGCAACAAAACTTAGTCATCCACCATGCATTTTATCAATATTGTGGTTTTGCCAACAGGGGGATGCAAAGACTATTGAGGGAGGGGGGGGGGGGGGGGGGGGTTTGTCTATGGGACATTCCTGAAACTTCTATTAATGTATGGATTGTGTCTCGAAGGTTCAAGGGGCTGTGAACAGCTCTAATCCCGAGCCTACTGAGGCAGTTGGTTATAAAGTTAGAGGAACTCTGCCATATAGTGCGCTCAAAGCGAAGGGGGCTGTGGGCAGATCTGAATCCATAGCCTAGGAGGCAGTGGTATGAAGTTGTTAAGAGGAACTTGCCATATCGTGCCTCAAAGTAGGGGGTTGTGGACAGCTCGGAAATCCATAGCCTAGGAGGCAGTGGTATGAAGTTGGATGAACTATGCCATATAGTGCCTCAAAGTAGGGGGTTGTGGACAGCTCTGACATCCATAGCCTAGGAGGCAGTTGGTCATGAAGTTAGAGGAACTCCGCCATATAGTGCCTCAAAGTAGGGGGTTTGGACAGCTGTGACATCCATAGCCTAGGAGGCAGTTGGTCATGAAGTTAGAGGAACTCTGCCAAATATATAGTGCCTCAAAGGAGGGGGTGTGGACAGCGTGATGACATCCATAGGGGGCAGTGGTGATAAAGGTAGAGGAACTCAGCCATACGATGCTTTTGAGAATCCTTGCCAGAAGGCTGATAGATCAAATTATTATTCCACCAACACATGGGTTGTCTTCATGGTCAAAACGCCAGTACCATACCCGCTTTCAGTGGCCTTATGGGTTAGCAGCCCAAGACTAATTAGGTTCTTTCATACCTGTCACATGAACTATCTTCATTGTATCCCTTTTTCTGTTTCCTTGACGAACAGTCAGTGGAAATCTATGCAGTCATGACAGTGTGTGTGTGTATTGTATGTGTGTATGTAACGATGGCTTGAAAACGATAAATCGACACCACCTGGATGGGGTGACGTTCAAAATGGTAGTGGGTTCCCCAAATTAAGTACATGAACCCTTTCGTTGTGTGGTCAGGTCAGAGGTTCATCTGAGGTCAAAAGAGGTCAAAGTCTGAACCTTGTAAACACGATGAAGTCCAGAACAGTTGGTCTGATCAGGTGGAATTTGGTGTCTGTATACGCTTTCTTATGGGAGGGGAGTGCAGGAACCATTTTGTTTTTTGGTTATGGTAGGGGGTGACTTTGGTCAAAATAGAAAATGTGTGAAAAGTCGGATATTTTGGCCAATTTGGCCGTGTAAACATGATAACGAACACCACCTGAATGGATGAAGATTCATACTTGGCATGAGTGTTCACTATGATGAGTACATGACCATATTGTGGGGTCAGGTCAGAGGTCATTTAGGTCAACAGAGGTCAAATTAGTGAAGACCTCGTAAACAAGTAAGCCAGAATGGTTGGTGTCGATAAGGTTGAATGTGGTGAGAGCTTTCATATGGGGAGAGCAGGAACCCTATTGGTTTTTGGTTCTGGTAGGGGTGAATTTTGGTCAACAATAGAAAATGTGTGAAAAGTCATAATTTGGCCAAGCTGGTTGTAAACCTGCAACAGACCCCACCTGAATGGATGAAGCTTATCCTTGCATGAAGTGTTACACTATGAGGAGTATTGAACCATATGTTTGGGGAGTCAGGTCAGGGTCATTGAAGGCCACAGAGTTCAAAGTTGAAGGACCTCGTAAAACCGCTTAAGTCCAGAATGGTTGAGTCTGATAAGTTGAAATGGTGTATAGCTCCCTTATGGGAGTGCAGGAAAACACTAGTTTTTGGTCTGTTAGGTCGGTGTTGTATTTTGGTCAAAATAGAAAATGTGTGAAAAATGATATTTGGGCCAATTTGGATTGTAAAATGTAACCCGACCCCAACCTGGAGGCTATGAAGCTTATACTTGGCCATGTGTGTTCACTATGATGAGTACAGACCTTATTGGTTGGGGGTCTGGTCAGAGGGAATCTGCAGGTCAACAGAGGTTCAAAGTCTGTGAAACCTTGTAACACGTAAGTCCAGAATGGTTGGATGATAACGTTGAATTTGGTGTGTAGCTTTCTTATGGGGAGTACAGAACCTATTGCTTTTTGGTTTAGGTCGGGGGACTTTTAGTCAAAAATAGGAAAAATGTGGAAAGTCAATATGTCGGCCAATTTGACTTGTAAACACGATAACCAAACTCTACCCACGGATGGATGTGAAGCTCATGAGTGGTGTGAGTTCCCATGATGAGTACATGAACCCATTGTTCTTGGTCAGGTCAGGTCAAGGTTCATTTGAGGTCAACACAGGTCAAGGTCTGAAACATTGAAATTTAGTGTGTAGCTCCATATCAAGCGTCAGGAGCCCTATTGGTTGGTTGGGGAAAATTGGGGGAATTTGTCAGACGTTATGGTTCGCATCAGGAGCTGGTGCAATCTCCCATGTGTCTTGTGTCTAGACATAAGTTATCAGAAACGAGTCAAGAAATCACTAGGCTCTCTGTCTTTAAGTTTGTGGATTTCACAGAGAAATTGGTGGTGTTGTTG
>JAODTK010000424.1:0-14963 GCA_026419785.1 Sclerodactyla briareus
TACCCTGGAAATAGCGGGGGAAATTTGCCGCGCTCCGCGCACACTTGTGGACAGTAGCAGGGATGAGCATAGTTGTGAAAACATTTTTTTGGGCAATAAAGACAAGTCGGGACAACGAGAGGTCCGAACAAATGTCCAACTTGTCTACCGAGTTACAAAATTGTGATAATAAAATGCCCATGTTTGAAGCTAGGGTTGCATGATTGCAGCTTCTAAAACGCCGGGAAAGGCCATTTTCCGGCCATCTGGGGCGCTGCGAACCAAAAATTCTCTTGTGACGCTAAGAAGCTAAAGAAAGTCGGGGCAACGAAAGGACGGATTCGACAAAATGTCCAATTTTTTACCGATCCCAAAATTTGTGATCATAAAATGGGCCATGTTTGACGCTTGGTACATTGCAGCATAAAACGCCCGGGAAAGCCATTTCCGGCTATCTGGGGGATTGCACAACCCAAAAATTCTCTTGTAGGCTAAGAGCTAAAAGAAAACTCGGGGCAACGCGAGCACCGAAAGGACCGGATCCGACAAAATGTCCAATTTTTACCGATTAAAAAAATTTGTGATCATAAAATGCCCATGTGTGGCTTGGTAATGCAGCCTAAAACGCACAGAATTCTCTTGTATTGTAGCGAAGAGCTAAAAGAAAAGTCGGGGCAACGAAAGACCGGATTCCGACAAAATGTCCAAATTTTTTACGGATTACAAAATTTGTGATCAAAAAAGGCCCAGGTTTGAAGCTTGGTTACCATGCAGCCTAAAATTCGCCACGGGAAAAGCCATTTCCTGATCTGAGGGCTTGCCCCAAAAAACCGAAAAATTTCTCTTGTACGCTAGAGTTTAAAGAAAGTCGGGGCAACGATTTATTAGCAAAGATATTTAGGACCGGATTCCGAACAAAAGGTCCTGAAATTTTTCACCGATTAAAAAATTTGGGATCATAAAATGCCCATGTTTGAAGACTTGGACAGGCAGCCTAAACGCGAGTGGGGAGGAAAGGGCCATTTCCGGCAATCTGGGGGCTTGCAAAACCAAAAATTCTCTGACGCTTGGGCTTAAAAAGGTCAAGTCGGGGCAACGAAATACGGATTCCGACAAAAAATTTCCAAATTTTAGAAAAACAAAATTATGATCAATAAAAATGCCCATGATTGAAGCGTGGCACACGGCAGTCTAAAACGCCCGGGAAGGCCATTTCGGCCCACGGTGGGCTTGCCCAACCAACATTTTCCTTGACGACTCGCGTCCAAACCAATCGTGCCGATCCGCTTAGATAGTATATTGTGCCCCCCTAAAATATGTCTGTGCCCCCCCCTGTACCCCCCCAAGGACCGAAACTTGGTGACGCCACTGGCACGATGTACTGGCCCAATACGCAGGAGAATACCAAATTATTTCCTGGAAATTAATTTTATGAATTAGTGGAGTGTGTGGTGCTTGCGGTGTGAGAATAAGATAGATGATTCCATTCCCATACAGAGATTGCTTAAGGGTAGGTCGCTAATGTATGGAGGTCGGTGTGATTAGGCTTGAACACGAGGACCGTATAGAGAATCTGTGGGACTTCTGAAACTGGGCAACCTATCATTTTCGTATTACGTTAGTTAGGAATCCATGGTCAGCACGTCGGGCATGCTGTATGCAGCTCCTTGCAGAAGTGAAGGTTGGCGTGACGACCAGAGGACTAAATTAACGAAAAATTTCTTAGAAACAGAGATGCCCCCTAATGTGCGCCTTAATATTCGAATTACACCCAGTTTCCAGTAGTAGGCCCCGGGGACGTAGGTATGGTCGAAATATTTGCGGGTGAGGGAAGCTTCAAAATTCCAGAAAGATGCTGTGTAGTATGGAAGAACTCTTTGAAGATTATCAGTGGCGTAGCGCTACGGCATTGGTGGACGTGCAGCGTACGTGAACATCTCCAAAATATACCGTCGGATAAAGTTTTTTAACTGGCTCCCGTGGAAGGGCGTTCTCCTTTGGCTTCTCATTTTTTCGATTTTTTTTTGTTTTTTCGCTGAAATGTTGACCATCGCGGTTCGGAGACAATCTGTCTCGCAGGAGTTTTGATGGATGCGAAGCGCCACTATCGACTCTTCGGAGCGTGAAACTTTTTTCTAATGTCTGCCACAACTGCATGCGTGTCTTGTCGCCTATGAGGTAGTAAAAGTGTGCTGTATTCAATTCATCAGTGTCATTATCAATATATAATATGTTTATTTGCAAAAAGACACAGTATATTCAGATATCTACTTGGGTAAAACTTGTCCACTTAGTACTAACGTTAAAGTGGGTCCGATAACAGACCTAGTCTTAATCAGGTGTTTTCCTAAAAAAAAAAAACCAAATGTAGGCATCCATTTCATATTTTTTGTTTAAAACAAATACACGAGAAATGCCATTTCCGGCATCTGGAGGTCTCTTCAAACCAAAAATTACTAGAACGTTCCGCCCAACCCCTGTGGAGCTCCGGTTAGGTGGTCAGCATATTGAAACATCTAATCCTCCCTCCCCCCCCCTTCCACACACACTTCAAGACCCATACTCCTATAGTAGTGTTTTTAAGTACTCGTTTTTTTCGTCAAAAAGAACTGCGCTGTTCTAATTGTAATTTATCCATCTTCATCTAGTTATAACACATTGAGAAGCCACAACACAGATAATACCTGTAGTCATTTTGTGTACCTTAATAGGAGAATTGGCTTTTGCCAGAACGAGCGCCTTCCCAGCCTGGCGGATTTGAAGGGGGATCCAATTAGATATCCGTTCTGACGTTCTTTTTTGTCATTATATTACGAATAGATTTGGGGTGGTTGCATGTATGTCAGCCTAAGCCATCTGGGATAGGATGGTTTTTAAAAGCATTTTCTCCAATCGTTGTATATTTGAGGATTTTACATAATGCTTAAACCGGAAGTTGCCGTTCAGGCTCTCGGGGTTCAAAAACCCAAACTTTTCTTGTGGCCCACACGCCAAACATGGTGGCGCTCCGCTTAGATGTCTTCCTCGCAGCAACCATGCAGCGCCCCCACCCCCATAGAAAAACATCCTGGGTCCGTCACGTATCCAGCCCAACAGTGAGCGTCCGAACCTCACTAGAATATACAAGACTATCCAGGATTATGAGTCGTATGTCAGTCATTATCCTTCAAATGATTGGATGTAGGAGTAGAAACTTGAATCAATACTGAAGAGATGGATAGATGGACGGAGGATGATGGATGAGGAAATAGAGGACAGTACTGGGGAGGGAATCTCTAATGCTTCGAGGATTTTGCACGGGTTTTCCTCACACACAAACCAGTGCTTATTACTGCTTACTGTCTAACGCCAATTAGTGGTTGTGCCAAAGACAAAAATGGGATAATCTGTTCGTTAGCGACCAAAGAATGAGAGCAATTGGATTGAAACATCGATCTGACCAGAAAATTCATTACACAGGCCGCACACCGAATTGCAGTATCCAATGACAATGCTGAAAATAAAAGCTGGTCTTTTTAGCTCAACCAAGTCTATGTTGGTTTAGCTATTGTGATGCCAATGTCACTCTATCTATCTATCTATCTATTCGACCATCTAGCTTATCATCGATCTATCTATCTATATAGCTTTCTATCTATCTATCTATCTATCTAATCGATCTATATATACATTTATCTAGCTATCTCTTCTAGCGCAGATATCTATTAGCTGGATTCCATGGCGACTGGTACATTTCCATCAAGTCTGAAGTCGGCCCTGGTAACCACGTGTTAAAGAAACCGACATTTGACAAGAACCGATGAACACTATGCGTTCACATTCTAACCTTCCGTTCCTGTCCAAACTCTTGAACGCATTTGTATTCACCGGCTCAATGAACACTCCAATTAGTAAATAACCTTCATGAAAACGTTGGCAATCAGCTTCACAGAAAAATTCCACAGCACTGAAACTGCTCTCATAAAAGTCCTCCGACATTGTGCAGGCGGTTGACCAGAGGAAGGTGTACTCCTGTGCTCCTTGACCTCAGCTCAGCCTTCGACACCATTGACCATACCATTTAATCGAACGCTTGCAAGTTTATGGTGTACACGGCACTGCACTTCAATGGTTCCATTCATATCCAACGTCAAGGAATCAACCGAGTACGAGTTGTTGTCCAGGACGTATCGTTTCAGAGCCACAGTGATATTACTCTACGGAGTTCCACAGGGTTATATACCTTGGCCGACCTTCTGTTTCATACTCTACACGAGAGCCATATCTGATATATGACGTCGACATGGCACCCATGTTCATCTGTACGCGGACAACACAAGCTCTACCTGCCCTACGATGTCACCGACCCCGCTGATTGCCCGACGTGCGATCTCCCGCATGGAATCATGGCCTCCTGGCAGAGTGGAATCCTGGATGCCAGAATAAACTCAAGCTGAAACGAAGACAAGGACTGAAGTTCTAAACTCACATCCAGGTACGATCACCATGGTAACCAGGTACAATCACGTAAAGTTGGACAACGTTACTGTAATACATCTAGTTCATGCTCCGCAACATCGGATTGTTTTCGATGATACCTTATCTAGAGTAACAACATCAGTGCACTGTGCAAAACAGATATTCTCCACCGGAAAGAATCAGGTCTGTCCACAATTTCCTAACGCAATCTGAAACTGAGAACGTTGTTCATGCCTTCATATCCTCCAGACTGACTTAACAATGCTTCTGTATGGATCCCTTCAGCGCCCTTACACACATCCAACGTGTTCAGAACACCGCAGCTAGAATTACCGGCAACAGCAAATATTCGCACCTACTACCAGTCCTCAAGACCTCCAATGGCTTTCCTGTATTTACTACCGTATCCGTTACAAAAGTGCCCGGTAGTTTACAAGGCTATACACACCAGGACCCTCCATACATCGTCGATCTTGTAACCGTTACTCTCCAGCTCGTTGCAGCTCCGTTCCTCTCGTGAAAATTACCTCCAAGTCCCTCCAACAGAACCAAGCTAGGCGATTCCGGATTTTTCGCTCCGATGCAGTGTTTGGAATCAACTCCCATCAGATTTCAGGAAAATCACCCGTCCTTCTATTTTTCAAGTGTAACCTTAAGTCTCATCTATTTCATTTAGCGTTCTGCATGTAAACGCTGCCTAACATGTATCATGGTGGCGCGCTATATAAGTGGTTTTAATTATTATCTACTATCTATCTATCATCTATCTATCTATCTTCATCTATCTCTATCTACTATCTATCTATCTATCTATCAGCCAGTCTGTAAACTTTTGGGGGCTTTCTGAGCCAACAAAATGTTCCTGCTTTGATGAATCTCGACTAGACTTGGTCCCACAATATTTATGACTGATGGGTCATCGTTGACTTGAAATGTCAAATGAACCATTAAAGGGGCACCTTGACCAATGGAACTGCAAAACGCTACAAATTTTGTTGCGCAATGTTCATGGTCGGGTCGAAAGAATCATGATGTCTAATAGACGTACCTTTGGGGTTTTCCCGGCAAACCCCCCCCCCCCCCCCCCCCCCCCCCCACCCCCCCCACCCCCCCACAAAAACCCCCCCCCCCCCCCCCCCCCCCCCCCCCCCCCCCCAACTGCCCCCAAAAAAAACCAAACAAACCCCCCCACCCCCCCCCCAACCCAATGTTTTTTTTTCCTGGTCCGACATGGGCCCGGGGCCCATTTATATATTTCAACACATGGTGTTGAAATGCAATCTCCTCCCTACAAGCTTTCATTGAGCTCTTCAGTTACATGAATGCTGCTTGGTTTCGAGGGCCATTGAGTTAAGAATTTTGGCGCAGGCCCATTATATGAAATACTGTTGAATATTGTATCTCAAACAAATCTAGTTTGCAACCTCGCCATGTTTCGGTCATAATGATGTCCTAAGCCGTACTTTTTCAAGGTACCCAGGATTTGGGCCCGAGGCCTAGTGTGGGCCTGATGGCCCACCATGTGAATTATTCAAAAAAGCTTCCCGCCTCTTACGTGGGTCGGTGCTCAGTATTGCCATTTGGTTCGAATGATGGTCTAACAGTCGTACCTTTTGTTGTTCCAGGGATTTTTTCTATATCCAAGTCCCCATTTGGGCCCGATGGACCCATTTAGGGAATTTCATGAATTTCCCACACCTTGTACCTGAAATTGCAATCTTCTTAAACAAGTACTAATCAATTTCTATTCTATCAATTTTCTTTAAAGTTACATGTAAATGCTCATCGGTTCTTGCTCACCGGAGGTGTTTGCTGAACTTCTGGCCGAAGGCCCAGTGTGGACCCCCTAGGCCGGCTCATCATGTTAAATCATTTCAAAATGCTTCTACCTACAAGTTTTGATGCACATGCTGATGTTCAGTCATGTAATGAGGGTCTATAGTAGCCGTCCTATGGGGTCTCAGGATTTGGACTTGAACCCATTATGGCCCGAGAGCCCATCACGTGCAATCATCAAAAATGTTTTCTCTTCTTGAAGTGTCTGATGCTTCGACATAATGATAGAATAGTCAGGTGCCTATTAGCTTTTCACCCCTTTGGTCCAAGACCCACTTGGGCCCTACAAGCCTATTACCCTATCCAGTGGTCAACAATCGCCTCTTTGGCCCCTAAACGGTCATTCTGTGAATGATGTCGACCAAACTTGGACACATTGTTATTGACTCATGAGACATGATTGACTTTGTGACGATCGGGGTCAATGACATATAGGCCACTATGTAATAAAATGTACCTCCTTCTACAAAGTACTTTAGATTTCCCTGTAACTGTGTCATAATGTTCCTGAGGTGCTTCTCTCTTCAGCTTGTTTGCAGATTTTTGGTACCGCGCGTGATCATATGGTGTCGTTAGAAAATTGAGCGTACAATCTGATGGAAAGAAGCAAAACATCATTTTTTTTGAGGAATGTGACCAAACTTGGACCCAATGTTCCTTGTCAAAGGTGGTTACAAAAGGGGCAAAACACGGCCCATTTCATGAAACTGCCTCTGAGCTTGAACATTCAACAAATAATTGTACGTCCATCTTAGTACATTTGGTGCGGTTTGAGCTACAGCACCGTTTGTGCTCTCGTGCGGGTTCTAGTCCAACTTGTGAATAATAAAATAAAAAAAAAACTAAGTAAAATATGTAAAGTACATAAAGTTAACCCTTCCAATAAATGCATGTTCCATTTATGAATAAAATTTTCTTCCAGTAAGCAGTTTCCAAAAGCCTCATCCACAGCTGGAATTGTGGTCCAAGAAAACAAAACTGAAAACAAGAATGAATAGAAAAGATATGTTTGTTTGTTCAAGTTCAAGTTTAGTCACTGCCTCAGCAGGGTCAAGTATATTTGTGGTTCAAGTCGCGAGGATGAAGATTAAATGGATCGCGACGAACAACAACCTGAATTCAGGGAGCACAAGCACAACTGCAGCTCTTGAAATATCAGAAGCCAAATATGATCATCATGAACATCAGCCAGCAATAAGCTGCCCCCCCTCCCCCCCCTCTCTTCAGCAGCTAATCGGGCAAAGTGTAACTGTTTACCATCCCATCTTGCCCCAAGCATGCAACCCTGAGACCCCTCCGACCGATGTGTGACTGGTAGAATTCTCATTGCTTTTTGATTAACTTGTTACTGAATCACTGAGCTGCTCACACAAGCAGTACGGAACATAGGTAAGGACTCACTTTAATTTTACATTTTTTGCCTAATTTCACAGAAGTGGTTAGTGGAAAGTGGACTATTATCCCATTGTCACCTGAACTCATTTCATTTTCATTTCGTTCTCATCAAATTACAGAATATTGTCAGGAGCCCAGCGTATAGTTATATTATCAATGTTATTCATAATCATCGCTGTATATGATTGGTAATTCTTATGCTACAATTATTGGGGGGGGGGGTGTTTCAAATTTTAATATTAATCCCCCCCCCACCCAGACCAGCACACGGTGGATGGCACAATTGGTAGAGCGGTCATCCTTGCCATCCTGCAGATGTTGCGATCGTAATCATAATATCATTGGGTGTTTACCAAGGACGTTTCCTTTTGGACACTCGGGTTTCTCCACCAATTAATGTTTTATTCGTCTGATTCACCACTGCATTTCGTCCAGAACTAATCCGAAAAGAGAACTTGTTCAGGGCGAGTCACTATACATCTACATCATTCTCAAGGAAGTTCCTGTCAGACACTTAATGAACAAGTGAACGCAATATTTCATTTTGTCAAGATCTATACCTTCGATTCACCACTACATTTAGTCTAGAACTGTCCGAAAATAACTTTATAAATAAGAATGTATAGATTCAGAGCACTTATCTGCTAAAAACGTAGAGGCGCATTACGAAAAAGAGCACAACAATAACAACGAAACCCACAAAGTCACATTTTGTAATACATCATGGTGAAAAGTGAGTAATAATATAAAGAGAATGTGTTTTACCTACAGTATGAACAGATTATTCTTTGCGTCATGCGTCTCACCATCGCTTCATTCTCACCTTCCCCTCACTTCCCCTCCTCGGTGGATGATTATTGAACTCACATAGTCTGCTTCGAATGAACGCTAAATTATTGACTCCATTCCACAATCAGCATATGCAAACATTGAGTAAACTGTTTCGAGATTTCCGACTCTCCAAATTGGTGTCTACTATCAAAATGAAAAGCAGAGCACCCAAAATCACAGGGGTGCAACTACAGGGGGCAGTGGAGATTTAACCCTGAAATGCCCAGATCAACCTCTGAAAAAAATACCAAAGTAGCCACAAAAATGGGTTGATAGTGGGCAAGATAAATTGAAATTCCCCAAAGTTCACCGAATGAGGCCCTGAAAAAAAAAAGGATTCACAGTCCTGTTATGATCTAGTAGTAATCAGACAAGGCGATCGCCCCCCGTGTCTCGCCAGGTTGCGTGATCAGAGCAGTGGTTCCTTCCAGCAGTCACCAGGCAAACAAGTGAAAGTCATTCCATGTTGCTGGCTTCGATTTTTGGTAGCTTTTATCAAAATATCAGAAACAGTTCTTACAATCAGGAAACAATTTCAAATTATAGACTGTCACTGACCTTTCTACCAAGGGAGTATAGTTTCGGAAAAATTTGCCTAAAATTATGCAAATTAGACACAATACTCTAAACTTCCATGACCAATTTAAAACATCTCAGGACCGATGTGGACCCCACGGGTACGTTGCAGGGATGGAACCAAAGAACTGAACATTGGCATGAATGAAGTATATATCCACACCGAAAAAAACCCATACAGACTCGAGCTAAATATTCGAATTTTTCGGGGGGGGGGGGGGACTGACCACAAAGGTTCATGAAAATCGAACAACTTACATAAACTATGCAAAATTATACACAATGAAGACCTACAGTCTAGGTTAAAACATGTGGAGAGTGAAGGTAAGCCATACCCAGCAAGTGTCATGAAAAATGATGGCAAACTTATTTATAACAAAATATGCATAGAATATTGGTGAACATGAATCCCGATATGAAAAAAAAAAATCAAATTGAAGGTAAATAACCAGTTTCATGAATTAATATCCAAGCAACTTCAAGAGTTTGCAAATAAGACACAATGAATTGACCTCCATTGACCCGAATCTTTGTTGTAAAGCGTTTCGGGGACTGAAGGTAGACCATCAGTCACCGAGTTATGCGAAAACTGAAAAACTTTGCGAATTTCGATAAATTATGCAAATTAGACGACTTAATATATTTAACGCTGAAAAACTAATCAATTAATCTGCTTGTGATTATCCTGCACCTATATGCTAAACCAAAGTCACCAAAGTGACCTACGGTTCATCCGTATTCCGTAATCTTGTTAACGAGCCTGAACAATTAATTACCTAAAATAAGCTAGTTACCCTACTTAATAGTGACGCGCTAGGCTAGGCGAAAACAAGCTATGGCATGGAATGTGATGGGGTAGGACTATTAGCCTGCGCGCGCATGAGGCTTTAGTACCTGACCTGAACTCTAGGCCTAGCTGTTTTCAGGCTAGTGCTAAGCGGCCAACTTCTGTTCCAACGAGCTTGCATTTCAATCAATATACCCAAAAGACCAATTATTGTGTTAAGAAGAGGTTTATAACTTCCTTCCCCATATGGCTTTGGCAGGTGAGAATTACCGAATAGTCACCCGGAACCACCAGTCAGGAATCTCCAAAATGCCATCAGCCCATCACTGCCTGTTTGTTTACCAGTGCCACTCTAGCAAAGATAAAATAATCATGCAGATTTCATAGTAATGTCTGACTGTGAACGATATGATAATAGGACACCAATATGAGCTCGAGTGGCAACACTTCGTTACCAAACTATTTTCCAAAACAAGAAAGGCTGGAAAAAACAGGTTGTGAATTTCCCCCAATATTAGCTTCAATTGAAGCTTGTAAGTAGGCCTAGGCTATACTAACTTTTTCCAATGAGATTGTAACATTTGCAGTGGATCGAAACTGGTATTACAGCCACGACATATCACGTAGACCGTAACATCGCCCATATGTTACGGTGCAACAATTTGCAGCCAATTGAAACGCGCGGGGGATGTGGGGGGAAATGCACCCATGTAGTAAAACAACGAGTTTTGGCAGCGAGCAATGATACGCGATTTTGCGGCTTAAATCATCCAATAGCGAGAGGTATGGCGCAATATACGAATCAATTTCCGTAAATTATTTATTATTCTGAGATTGTGAGAATAATCCGTCGCAATGTGGCTGTTAGTTTTTGCAGGATGTAGACATCTTTTGTTTTTACCCCTCCCACACTGATAATGAAAACAAGAGTACCGTACTAGAGCATACAGTGGCTTAGGTGGGCCTGCGTAGCCTTGACGATGTCTGGCCCGATGTTTGTGTGATGAAAGTGAATGGTTGTTTGTGTGATTGTTGGAAAACTAATACATGGCAGGCAAACTCTAGTAGGTGAATGATATGACAGGACCAAAACTCAAGCCATATTCAAGCCTGACGTCAGTGGATGATCTCCGCAGGAATTGTGAGATGTATGAAACACAATGGAGCTGATTGTACCAAAAGTTCTAGCAGAGCAAAATTGCATATAGACCATTTGGGATGAACTGCAGAAGATTAAAACCCAGCCAATAAGTAGTGCGGCGGCAAAACGATGAAATTCCAAGCTATTCCTAGTCTACTTCAGGGTGCGCCAAAGAAGGCCATAACAACAAGAACGCACTTGCGTAGGACTCCTTCCTTGCTAAGTTCAAAATAAGTGTGTGGCTTGTACAAATGAGGGAAGATAACCCTATGGTTTTTGGGATAGGTCAATGTCATTCCAGTACACCATAGGACAATCCTTAAATCTTGCCACAATTCATTGCTACAGTAGTGAGACAAGCATATGCCAACCCAAAACAAATATTTCCCATAGTGAAGACAGTACAATTACTTGAATTGTCATTTTATGTATTCCGAATGTTTGAGCTATTGGATTCGCACAAGTATTGCCCTCAGTGAAGACAGTACAAAATTCTTTGAATTGTATTTTTATCATTATTTTGATAGTTTAAGTATTGACTTGCACCAGTGACCAGCCTATATGTACCTCTGATCAGTGTGGTGTTGACTACCGGGTGGGGGTGGTGGAAATTTTGGTTCTTTCTCGCACCTTCCCCCAAGGTTCATAGGCAGCTTATGAAAAGTAAAAAATGTAGCACTATTTGAAGACTGCATCACTGCCATTTAGTGACAAATTTTAATTGCAGCAGAAGAACGCCTCTTCTTGCGTATACTCTCTAATTAGTGTTATATTGTCGAACCACCAAAGTGTTGTGTGGCCCTCTTAATATAAATCTGGGTTTCTTCCCATTCCCCCCTCCACTCTCCCCCAAACAAGTATTCCCCAAGTGAAGAGTTAAAAGCTGTGAATTGTCTAATTTCACTTTTATGATTATCCTGATACGTATGACTTTGGACCTAGCACCAGTGACCAGCCTATATGGATCTCATGACAAGTAGCGGTTGTTGCTACAGTGGGGGTTGGAATTTTGGTCTTACATGCACCCCCCCCCCCAGTTCCATAGGCACGTTATGAAAATTAAAAAATGTAGCCTATTTGAAGGATGCATGCATTCAATCATGTATTGACAAAATGGGACTAGTAACCATGGATACCAATGGGGGGGGGGGGGGGGGGAGACAACCTGGCAATTTTTTCAAGGCCGTATATTTATTATTACTCGAGGGGGGAGATGCCAAGTTTGTTGCTGTACATTAATTGAATTGAAAACGGTGTTATGATCTTCAAATTCCCATTTAATAGTTATTCCAGCAGAAAGACACCAGGAAAAATGTCCTGCTGAATTCATTAGAACACCTATGGGCCCAGCCATTATCCTCTTCAAACTCACTGCCTGATTGCTGTGTGTATACATATAGCCTTCAGTTGGGCTGGTCAACATTCCCAATCCTCAGAAGGATTTAATCTCGCAAGTTGTGTGTGTGAGATTGCAAAGAAGTGAGAAGTAAAAAAACCCTGAATAACTGTGGACAGCCTGTCAGACATCAGTGTGGAAATGGTTACCTGGCATGGCAATGCGCAGAGATTGAGAGTGGGAATTCCAAATAGCTCTGTGGCCCTCAGTCTACTGATTATCTGATCGTTTACACTTCCTATTGGGAATGCAAAAAAGCACCACGTCCGGATTGTGAAGGATGAAGCTGGACTGACCTGTGATCGCATAGACGAGCCCTAATAAGAGGATTAACTGTGGTGTGTTGTAGGACAGTGAGGAGGGGAGTGAGTTGGGAGGGGAAGAAGAAAGCAAGGGTCAAGGAAAACCTTGAAAGTGGGGAAGGGGCACAAACATTGTGGCATATTTTTGCTATTGAGCAAAAAGTGAGGGCATTACCCTGTACCCAGGCAGAAATGGGCAGGGGTTTGGGTTATATAAGTATCACTATCTTCCCAAGTCCTCTCTATCTGGGGAGACTGTCACATGATGGTACTATTGGGAAAAGTGATTGCCGGGCTAATAACATGTTAAACAATTGGCCAGAAGAAGTCATACTGGATCAACATGACTGAGCCCACAAATTCAGAAATGTCTAAGCTCGGCTATATATACTAGAAAATTCCAAAGATTTGTCTTGTTCTATTATACTATTTGGATTATTATCGTGCAAAAAAAAAAGGGGGCCCCAAAGAAAATATATTTGTTTATGTGGGGGGGCCATTATGAGAGGACATTCCCCAACACCACCCAATGAGCAGAGAGTAGTGATTTGCAAGCCTTGGAAAGTTTGACCCTAAAAAATGGCCTCAACTTAGACCACATTTGATGGATGGTTTAAAATGGCTTTGATTACAAGTGTTGAATAGTTATGTACTTGTCAAGTGTATGACCCACTCCTTGTACCCAAGACAAGGTGCGTCATTGCACTTAGGTGGGCAAACCCAAATGATGCACCCCTCAGTGTCATTTTTGTGTCTGAAAAATAATGAAAGCTGATACACCCACAGTCACTTTGAAAAATCCAAAGACTACTCTGCTGCACACAAATGATGAAACGATTGAATGGCAATGGGGACTTAACCCTCAGTCAAATTAGTGGTTAACGGACATATGGTACAAAGACCAGCATGTGAGACACCATGCTATGGACACTTGATGTACCTACAATGACTCACCTTGTCCAGGGTATGGAGGGATGCAATGACAATATATAGGCTGTATGCACTTCTCTTTCCCCACACCTATTTACCCCCAAAAAGAGAGTTTTTTCACATTTGTTAATGATGTTGGTCGTCCGATTCAAAGAACTGGCAATTCATTCAATATATCTGTTTTGACCACACCATTCACTTATATGAGTGACGAATCGCTAAAGTGATCCTCATCATGTAGCCTTGCCTGCAGTTGCGAATCAATGTTACGGTCGCTGGGCTCCCAAATGATGGGAAAAGTTGGACTCGATGGTGCTGACTCGTGACTTTACTCATATTCAGATACACTTCTTACCAGTTTATTTTTCAGTATTTCACTTCAATGTGCCCTAGATGACTTTTGACCTTGTTCAAAAAGCAACAAGCAATCTCAGGTGTCAGTAAATATGGCAGTGATCGTTTTGTGTCCGTTGTGGTTGCGTTTGCAACAACATCTTGCCAGGTTTGATTATAGCTAAGTTAAGGGGAACATGTAGGGGGGGGGGGCGGGGGGGGGGGGGGAGGCAGGAAATCACTACGCAGAGGAGTTGCGTTCTTGTTATATTAGGTTGCCTGTAGATATTAGGAGACACAATTTTATTGGAGTTTAGAATACGGAAAGCAAAAATATTATACACTGTGGTGATTTATGGTACAGTGTATTTAAACATCTTTCTCGAGAGAGATATAAATATACAGATACATTCATGTTATCCATATGAAGGAATAGGATTAGCATGGTGAGTGGTACAGTGACTATATACTAACACTACTAGACCAATATGTGAAATATTCCACTGCATGAATTTATACAGTGCGGGAAATTAATATGAGAGAAAATAGAAGTTAAGTCTAGTATATTCATTTGCATAATGGTTGTTGAAAATGGGACTAAGTAGAGGTGGAAAATCATAACTGGATTTTTTATTCAGCAAATCTATGAAATTTGCAGGTTCTTTCAGAAATTCTATTTCTGTAGCAATAAGTAGTTGTTGATAGTTGATAGTTTACGAATATGCCAAAAGGGAAATAGTCATTTCACTAAAAGCAAAACCAAAGAGCCTCTACATATACACCTATGAACATCCACATATACACATATGGCTACAGGTAATCAATGTTCTATGAGAAAATTATTAATATCAACAATTATCACCTCAGACCAAGATCATACATCAAATTACTGATATATGTTATTTATATATTCTTAAGAATAAAGTCTACAAGTGCATAAACAGCGTTTCATGTATTCCAATAATTTCATCTATTTATTTGGCTTTTTATTCCTTACAA
>JAODTK010000425.1:0-13918 GCA_026419785.1 Sclerodactyla briareus
GATTCGTAAGCGGCAATGAAATCATCCAAATCCCATGAACGTGCCCAAGTAGGCAGCATGCCATGTGTGCCAATGCGACATTAAATGCCAAATCACGAATATGATGAAATCCCATAGCTCAGTAGTTTTATAATCCAACCGAACACGACTTCCGGTCCTAAAACTCTGGTCCCAAGACAATGATTTTTTTTATTAACATCTATATTATAACGTGAGCTGGTTGGAAAATGTTCCTTAAAAATATGAGTAGACGAATAAAATCAGATAAATGTGAAGTTCCGTGGATGTTGAAAATTTAAATAGTGAGAGATATTACAAAGACATCTCCATACGTTCCTCAGTGTATCCATTTTGATATTAGATCTGGCAGCATATGTATCCTATTTCCCGCTGACCGTTTTGGACGAAAATCCTGCGTACATGTATTGAACAGAATAAACATGTAAGTAGAGTTCTTGGAGTACGAGAATCTGGAGAACAGTACTGTAACCTTTGACAGATTGGACGTACACTCGAGTATATGATGAAGTTAAGTCCCGGTTCCCGGTGGTTAAAAAAAATCTTCACTTTAATGAGATAGTCGACGCGTTAGTCCCCACCCATCTGATATCATTTCAATGTTACTGGGTTAACAATGTCTCGATGTTTAGGCGGTATTGGCAGTGCACCCGATGTCGCGGAAACAATCGAATATGCTTAATTGCGAAATCATTATTCAGGGATTCCAACGTTCTTCGAAAGTTCGGACTCATGATTTTTTTCTTCATCTCAGCCTCAGTTACATGAGCTTCCTATTTAGAGAGTGGAATCCAGGGTAATAACTATACGTAGTAGAAGAGTTCATCCCAACGCACTTCGTTGTCCATATACATCTTCTTCCCCACTTGGTCGACTATTACACCGCATATTCCGACCCACAGTCAACAAGCAGACAAGGGTTGGTTGTTCCAATACTCCACGCGGAGGCAACTTCATACAATATGCGGGCTCCATATAACTACGGGAATTTAAAAAAAACACTTCGAGAAACCGTAAAGTTAAAACAATGCCGACTGCCGTCAACTACATAACATAGGAAAGGTTTGTAACTAGTAAATGTAATATAACTTCTGACTAAACTGACTGTAAACTATTGAATATGTACATAACTACTGACTTAAAAACACAATTGGAAACAAACTACGAGGCGGGCATGTTTGTGTTGGTGCCCAAATTTCACCCATTAGACCCGATTATGGAGGTGTGAATTATGACATGTGGGTGGGGGGGGGAGGGGGGGGGTCCTCAATACCACTTGCTTGAACCAAATAGGGAGGTCAATCAGGTCAGAAAATATACATCTATTGACTTGATTACGTGATTCAGAAAAACTGAACTAACGGAGGCGGACATGTTTGTTGAGTGCCCATGAATTATGCTATCCAGACAAAGTCTATTGATTATGAAATAAGTCATAGGGATATTCTTCCGTTTGCCGATATATCAGCACAACCACAACTTCGAAGTTAGAAGTCATCGAATACAGTGGACATAATGACTAGGAGCCCAACTCAACAGAGTAAGCGTGTGCTCAAATGAGAATCAGAGCATGTGGAATTCATGGAGACGTTTATCACACTGACGATTGGTGCCCAATCATTGACGTGATTTCCGTATGTGGCCCACTAACCACCACGGCAAGAACTTAGGAAGTAAAAAGACATGTCCATTGAGATATGAACCGCCACTGAACCTACATATACTAGCACACTACAGTCGATATAGATCATTAATACACTATATATATAAGCCTAATGCTTGGGAACTAAGTTTTGCAGAGGCTAACCTCCGTTTAAATATATGTGACTCACCTAGAGAGCCCGGAGACGTTCACTGGCTATCAATGATTTGTTTTTACATCAGCTATAACCATTCGGGACTGTGTAACGTATATAATGGTTATATTGGGAAGGATTTTCGGTACTGGATTCTATCAAATCAACCTTCAAACAACCTTCACCTGCTAAAGCGGCATAAATGCCAATGCAAGTTTTCCTATGTTCCAGGCTCACGCTGAACTGACTTAGTATCAACCAAACGATGCAGTATGCTGAACGTCCGTCCGCGTTTCCGTGGAAGTTTGGTTCTAAAACAATACAATGTTCAGCCTCGCTGAAGTTTGCATGTGATATGCTGCTAAAGAACCTCTGTCTCCAAAATTATACTGTTATTGACCACAGATGACCTTTGAGCATCTGTTTATGAATAAAAAAACGCTGTCCAAGTTTGGCTGTCCCACAGTATGGGGACCCTTTTCCACATTTTTGCCACAACAACATAACTGTGTCCAAGGGCACATTGATCAGTTCTGCACAGAGGGCGCTAACCCACCGAAGGTGACTGTCGAGTTTAGACGCCTGTAAGCTCGATCAAGCTTGACAGAGATTGACCTCTGCCAGGAAGCTTGCAGCAGTCGGGCGGTTTGTCATCGTCTCGCTCCAGCAGGCTGCCATTGGCGCTGGAGATAGGGGAAGATTCGCAATTGCGGGGGATGTCTGGTGTTTTCGTTCCTTCGCTGACGTGTTTACGGAGTTGGCGTCACGTCAGTTTGAACGGTTCGTCTTCGCAGATACTTCGAACACGATCAACGACGCTGAGTAGATGTCAGCTTCATCATATCCGCTCTCTCGAGCCGTCACCGCGGAGCCCGCGCGCGGAATAGCGGGGGGTCCCGATGTTGCGGACGCTCTCTGCTGCCGACACTGAGCTCTCAGATTCGACCCTCCTATACTAGTCCAAAGTCTTTCAACTGGCGACCGGATCATCATCTGACATGTCCAACAGGACATTCAGTGACTTCAATCGCAGTGGGCAATCTGTCCTCCCATGGAGGTACTCGAACTTGGAGGATTTGCTTTATGATGGCAGAACGCGCATCGCCCGAAAATCATGTCATCCTTTACATGGAGAGCCTCGTACAGCTACACTGCAATGTACTCCATCACGAGCGCGAGGTTTGGGTAACCACGCAATGCGCCGATGAACTTCACGATATTTCTGTGCTGAAGCGAGCAGAAGACCAGCCATTCTCATTGAACTCGCTCCGCCTCTGCTGGGACCCGCGTTGCACGCGTACTTCTTCAATTCCACAGACCGACCCCTTCCACTGGCGAGTAGACGTCTCCAAATCCCCCTTGGCCTATTTTAGTCTGCAGATCGAGTTCTCGAAGGGTATGGCTGTCCCGTCATAACGACTGATGAGTTGGGTAGACGTTTTGGGTTGAAGCTTGCTCCCGGTTTCGTTCCGCCAAATCTCGACTTGATTTGACGGTTGATGAGATCCATGACGACGTCACAGGTAAATGCCCTCGTTGTCTGTCTCCATAACCTCGATATCTTCGTTCTGAATAATCATACAGTTTCATTACTATTCACTATAATACTATTATCACAATAAAGCAACAACAACGAAAATCT
This sequence comes from Sclerodactyla briareus, assembly GCA_026419785.1. Classification (NCBI taxonomy): domain Eukaryota; kingdom Metazoa; phylum Echinodermata; class Holothuroidea; order Dendrochirotida; family Sclerodactylidae; genus Sclerodactyla; species Sclerodactyla briareus. The sequence goes on from JAODTK010000425.1 coordinate 3,457, forward strand.
ATTTGGATAAATTGGCTTGGTGGAGATTGATGGTGGTTTTTTCCAGTTTTGCCTCACAGATTCCAGAATCCGAGAATACCTTTTCAGAGTATAAAAATTATATGGAATGTATATAAACAATCACGTTGCGTTTCCAATAATCCTCCAACTGAAAAGAAAAAACATCGATTTGAATGAAACAAACCTTTTTCCTTTACCATGCGGCCAGTCCTTAGCCCATACTCTGGGGAAGAAGGAGTCAATAACTACACAGTAATTCCTGTTGGGAACATCCAAAGACTTTATTCGGCATTCGTATAGGTCCATGACTTTCTATTCTGCTAATTGTCGTTTAACGTTTGGGCTTAACATGCAACGTCCACTCGTTTTCTCTCCAGTTGTGGGCCCTAGACTTTCATACTCGATCGGTTATTGGAAGCACCTATACGCACGTAGGGGGGGGGGGGGAAGGAGGTGGGGGGGGGGGGTTCCATTTCTAGTCGTTGGTATGGAAACCTACTGACCAACCACATAATGCCAATTCTCTCTTCGAGGAATGAAGTTTACTCTAATGACTGTTCAGGACTAAACAAGTTCTCCATTTCCTTAGGGAAGGAAAAGATAGCATACGCTGTGAACACGCCTAGCGGGAGCCTATGAATTCGACCTCCATCAGGGAATGGAGACATGGAATTGGCTGACTGACAAAAACGAGCACTATGAAATTCTCAGGAATGAAGATAGGGACTGGCTGACATGGAACACGAAATTGGACCACATTCAGTACGAAACAGGAGTAATGAAATAATGATCTAGGGTGTGAATACTAACTCGGGGATTCATTAACCACTGGTTACTGTCTCCTATATCCTTCGTCTTCTGGCTCTTCTTTGACACATCGCTGTACCATGTTACCATGCCGACCTCTACCCAGGTGCTCGGTTGTAGGAATTATCGACGTACTTTCGTCGGCGCCGACTTGCTGCACTCGAGGATTTGGAATGGGGCGCTGAGCCGAGTGGCTTCCCAACTCGCCCAAGACTGCGATTCATTGCGTTGTTCGGTGTAGACTCTACTGGATGAGGTGGCCTTGGGGTACTGCCTGTAACGTGATGAGTACACTTTTTTGTACGTAATAAATTTCACGTTTGCTGGATGAATTCCCCTACAGATGAATCCATAGAGTAACTACGTACAGACAGACATACGAACGACCGACAAGTGGATTATATTTTACATTCATACATAAGGGGAATGCGTGTGCCCGTAACCCTCGCTTCATAGCATTATAATGGTCCGATCGTTTGACCTTAGAAGCGTTCCCGATACAGTCACAGCTAAGGGATACCACTCTGTAGTCCTCAAGTCGGACTCGGACTCACAGACTCAGGCGTCAATTGGACTCGGACTCACCTGCAGGACCTCGGACCAGGACTCGCACTCACCTCTCCGGACTCCGGAGTCCAGAGTGAGTCCTTCAATGTTTGTCTTCATTTTTGTCAACCCGAAGGGAATAGAGCTTAGAATTGGTGAAATGACTTTTTCTGCAGCCTATTCAGTCATTTAGTTTTACAGGCTCTCAAGCATCGTCATCATAGTGGGTTCTGGTATCTGTTGCCGATAATAAGCAATCTACTGATTTTACATTTCATTTTTACCATCGACCCATACATGGTTGGTGGTCTTGCATTGACCTGGAAGTATACAGATAATGTACCTCTATCAGGCTAGCGTAAGTTAACTGCCACTCGTTATTTTGACCCATAAAGCGAGTGAATTACGTTGAAGATATGGAGTGCGGCCGTATGAATAGGCTACACCTAAACTTTTCGCTAAGTTCGCACAACTGGTACACACATTTGTCTATAAATGGCACCCCATTAAGACTAGTACCAGTTGTGCAATATCAAATTTACAATAACATGTGGAAATGTTGTGTGAGGTTTAGTGTAGGGAAAGGGTTGGTAATTAGTTGACCAGAGTACTTGGAGGAAGAGCCGGGGATCATTCAGATGAGGTTGGAAGGTACCAGAGGATGGAGCTACTGTTACCATAACTGAGATGTTATTAGCCTGGGGTTGTATGGTGTCATCTGGGACGTTAGTGAATTTAAACTTTCAGCAGTGTAATTTCCCCGTTTTGTGTGCAATTGTGTGAACGTGATTTGCAGGCCAACCCACATTGCTATATCAGTCACTCCCCACAATTCCCGCACACTCACTCACCTCAACTGCTTGGGACGTGCCCCTCCATGAGCTACGGGATGACCCTGCGAGCAGCCCCATCCCCCTGGGTCCTAATCTGACGGGCCACGTGAACAGGATCTTCGTTGGGAAGTGTGTCATACAGTATAGGCTGGCTCAATTGTGCAGTCAGTCAGAAAACAACTGCAGTCGTGTTAAGCCTAACTTACAATATGCTCAGTGATTATGTAAGACATCGTAGATTGCGAATACCTATAATATATCAATACCAACATAAATGTGATTGCATCGGTGTGAAATACGCGGCGAAATAAGCTAATAACTTGAAATCTCGAACTAGAGAGAGCACAGCCTTAGATTTTGAAATCGCTGAAGCATCACATGGAAATCATTCTACATCTTTCTTTACAACTCTTCCGTAGGAAGAAAGGCACGTCGGTTCATAGGCCCTTTTTACAGCCATGCAGGGCTTGGAATTTGTACCAGGGTAGGGACAGGGTTCAGAGCTAATAGGCAGTCTCAGGGTTATCCTAGCCCTAGGGTCATGTAACCTGAGATGGAAGTGTATCGTTTGTCAACTTGATATTTGCCGAACGTGCTAAATTGTTATGTTCTGAATTTGTAATGCAATCATTTTGCATATGCCCATACATCATGTTGATCAAATGAACATATGCTGAACACCATAGTGTCAAAACCTATGCAAAATAGTGTTTCGATTCCTAAATATTGGTTTTGGAGGTGTTGGTGTCGGTTTTTGCTGTTGGTCTTTTCTGGTGTCGGTGTTGGCTCGATTTTGATACGGTGTCCGTGCTGTTGTCAGTATCGAGAATCGTACGGGTGTTGGATTTTGCTTGTCCGATACACATCTGATTAGAACTGGATAATGTTCCCCTGAACTTCTCATTACGGGGGGTGGGTGGGGTGCAGTAACATGATGTGTCAAAATTACACAGGACTCATGGACTCATGGCTAGACTCATGCATTAGGACTTGGATTCGAACTCACACTCGGGCACTGGACTCGGACGCGGACTCACTGCTCAGGACTCGATCGCCCTGAGTGGACTCGCTACAGCAATTGGTTATAACCCATTTTCGAGAAAAGTGGGAATATACGCTGGTGTTATAGCCCTTGGGAACAGTGCACACCTAATTTCCAGGAATGCGTATTTTTTGCGAGGCGATTCTCCGAACATATAACGTATACTTAATTGTATCGTTGTAGTTGTTCACTCACATTTTTCGAGATTGCATCGGATGGCGTATATTACTGGAAACTAGAATTTTGAAAAGAGCGTTTTTTAAAACTCCAAAACTCATTTTGGAGTTTCAAATGAGTCAATTACGTCACGAAGGGAACAAAATTGAATTCCGCCCTTGAGTTCACACATTTGTGCTGATATTTTTACAGATAGACCGATGGATTGATGGGACGCCGGACGGACGACGTATGGATGGATGGCTGAAGTGGCTGGAATGGAAGATGGCTGGAGGTGGATGATGATGGTGATGGAGGATGGATAGATAGATGGATAATTAGATAGATAGATAGATACTAGATAGATAGATATATCGATGATAGATAGATTAGATAGATATATCGATAGATAGATAGATAGTAGATAGATAGATCGATTAGTGGACAGACAGACAGACACAGATGGATGGATGATGATGATAGTGGGGGGGGGGATGGTGATGGATGGAATGGATGGATAACCCCAAGAACAACATACAGACAGACAGACAGCACACACCGACATATAGACTAGATAGATAGATAATAGATAATAGATAGAAGATACTAGATAATAGAGTAGATAGATAGTAGATATAAGATAGATAGATAGATAGTTTCGACGAACCGGCTCTGATCCACTCTTCATACAACACCGTTCCTGTTCCATTCCACCTCGTCCAATGCTGCTTTGTAGTAATTATCTGCGTACGTCTAGTAACCACTAGACTAACTGTAACATGAATATTAATTGCCGTTTATCATTTTTTCGTGCATTATTAACTGGGTGGTGATGTGGTGTGATTCGTCTTCTTCGACGCCCAACCCTCCCGGCTTTCAGCAAAGACCCCCCCCCCCCCAACCTGAAAAGAATACTAACTTCCTCCAACCTGGGCCTAAGCCCTCGGACCATAAATTGGTATCTTCCCTGACCAAATCCCCTCGCACATTTGCCAGTCATATTACCCACTGGCAACTGCGTCGTATTCCTGTCTCGATTACCCGTTAAAGCCCCCCAATCCACAGTGATTCACGCATGTCGTACATGTTTTCCACCTGTCACGTTTCGCCATGATGGCCCTATATTTGGTAAACAGCACTCTTTCAGTTACGGTTCAATAACCACAAAAGTCAATTCGTGACAACCAAGCAGGCTACCCCGTGGCTGAATATTTTAATCGTCCTAATCACTCAATGAAATCTAATGCACTTTGGTCGGGTCCAACTTCGCCTCCGAAGAAATCCGCAAACGTGTAATTGAATTAATCCTTAAATTCCAGTCCCCATCACTGGCCTGAATGAGACCTAGGGCCCCTAATTCAATACCTTCACCACCTGTCTAAGTCGATAATTGGGATGCTCCCCATGTATTATATAACCGGTCTTTTGTTTGTTCAGTTTGCTGTTAAGCGTTTATTCTGTAGTTACGGCCACCCTGGTCGCGCTTACTGTCACTTGGCTGAGGAAGGTCCCAGGGGACCGAAATTTCGAAATATATTATATTTTCCAGTACTCCATGTGTCAAAATGCTTATTATTTTTTGAGCTCAGCATATTTTGTGTCATTAATTGGAGTATACTTGGCAATTTATATATATATAATCTATATTATCTATATATATATCTCTATATATTATATATATATTATATATATATATATATCTATATATATATATATCTATATTGTATATATTATATATATATATTATATATATATATATAGATATTATATTAATATATATATATTATATATATAATTATATATATATAGATCTATAATAATATATAAACAGAGGCAAAACGTAAAACAAAAATGCTAGTAATGATATGCGGGACTCGAATGAGATGCGAAATAGCGAGTGAGCTAGGAAAAATGTGAGTAGAACAGCCGATATGTTTGTGGATGCAGAGCTTTCGACAATACTAGTCATTTCGTCAGTGCATGACCACACGAGACTCGAGAGGAGCCGGCTGAGACTTTATAGGCCGACGACTACAGATCCGCTCTTGATTCAACAGCTGTCCCATGTGCCATCCCAACTCTTCCAGGCTTCGTTGTGAAAGAATTAATCAACGTAAGTCTCGTCGTACCACTGGAGCTACCATAACGACCCACCAGAGCTACCGTAACTGCTCCCGGAAGAACCACGTGACACTGGCATACCCCGAATGGCATCCCGACCCGTCCTAAACTCCTATTGGAGGCGTTATTGACGGACGTTTCTTCCTGACATTTTGGGCTCTGAAGAAGGTGAAAACAGAGATAAATTTAAAACCGAGGAATTCGTCCATGCTATCACCTTCCAACGTTTGACGGAAGGCCGTAATTAGGACGAGATGCAACGACAGTTTGACCTTGTTAACACGAAGTCATTGTTCGTTTGGAAGCTTTTTGTGAGACCCTAACTTAACTACGTAATATGAACAAGAGCACTAACGGTGCCTGTAGCCCCAAACCCACATTGCGAATGGGACCAATGTATCAAACGAGCCGGTGGGGGCCCCATAAAACTTTTACCTTTTACATTATCTCACCTTCCCAAATTACTATGACATCAGTTAAGAGCCAGATTCTGTAAATTCACCCAGGTAGTGAATATAATCACTCGCCAGGATCCCATCCATTTTTTTTAATACCTTCATTGTACAACTGACAAGAAAATTATCAGCAAAACCGCTCCGATTGAAAAAATACAGCTGGTTGGGTGGGGGGTCAAGTCGCCAAACAAGGCATCCCATCAAGTGTCTCGCTTGCCTATCGCAATGGTTTTCATCATTATTAAATGGCAATGACCTGGCCTAATGTTACATGTGGGAATTGAAGAATGTAAGTTCCTAACAACTTTGAGAAGTTCCACCCCATTAACATTACGGGAATGCCAATGCTTAATTTTGCAAACGAGACCACCAATTAGCATATTTCATGCTGAATCTATCAGTTCCTTCACCTGCAACGACCTAACGGCTGCCAAATGCAGGGTCACTCCTATTCATTATAAAGCATTATATTATTATATAATCATAAATGTATACGTGCCTTACACTTGCTAGGAAGCAGTGGGGATTGTTGACAATTGTTTGAATTGCGATTTGACCATATATATATTATAAAACCAACACATGTCCAATTTCTAGGCGGGGACGATTTGGTAGCAAGTATTTCAAGAATGTACTAATGTTTTTACCCAAATAGCCCGATGGGAGATTCTGTTTGGGAGATAGCACCACCTAAATACACAAGTTAACGGTGACGACCGTTATCATACATGTGCCTGAAAGGATTCAAGACTACATGAGGGAAATCCTGTCGAACTCGTCTCTGTCAGCCGGTCGAATCGTCTCTTACTTATCCAACCTAACCGTTTCTACCTAATCTGGTATTAACTGTATAAAATAGATTGCACACAATTCCGGTACCATAATAATTGCTGGTAATTATGACACCATGGGTACAAGGCGATCGCAACCAGTGTCTCGCCTGGTTGCGCGATCAGGCATTCCAGTGTCGCTCAAAAGATTTCGGTAATAAGCATTAAACAGAAACGACCTACTAATCAGTGACCTTTATTTATAGATCGGGAAATTCCGTTCATCAGCCTTTCCGTTACCAAACCGAATGCCATGGCATTCATACTCGCGATAAAATATGGGCTGGATAGGTGGCTTTTTTCATGTAGATTTTTTTTTTGGCGAGTAAACTGGGTTAATTATATCCCCCAGTCATGGATCATGGATACCTGTCCCATATCAAATGAGACTGGACAGTCCGTTCCCCGCATTTACAAATCAAAAATTTTTGGCCTCTGATGACCTCAAAGGACCCCACTTCTTTTTTCTAATTTCATAATTTTGCATGAAACCTCCAAAATCTAGGGGCAGTCATACATGCAGTATGTGCCCCACGTTTTGAACTCATCTGGTCGATTTCATTGGGTGGACATGTGCACCAATTTTCGGATCAATCGGATTGTCATCCATATTCTTGGCGTTCTTGGGTAGAAGAACATTTTGCATCTATAAAGATCCCCCCGACCGTCGAAAAGATGTGTTAAAGCCACTCTAACTCCACGCCGTTTCAGAAATTGTGTTGCTCTGTCATATTCCCTAGATATGTTTTTGTGCTGTGAAAGAGATTTTATTTCTGCTGTACACAAAGTTCCTACTCTGGCCAGTGGCAGATGTGAATCGGTCATGGCTATGATTTTAGCCGCAAGCAAAATCGGCCAAAATGTGAAACAAGCTGTAGCTGCCGCTTGACAAAGCTACACCTGCCCTCCGTAAAAACTATCTGGTATTTAATGCGACCATGAACCCAAATTGAAACTTGGTAAAATAAGTTACTACCACGTAAAATAAACACAAACTACATTCCCTATGTTCTCAAAACGGAAAAAAGGAAACTGCGCCTACACGACAGGAATCGAACCCGGGCCGCGAGATCCAAAAACGTTAGGTTAAAGCACTACACCATCCGTGCGGGTCACGATATGTGATGTAAAATTGTAAATATATGTTCGAACGTATCGATCGATGTAATCGAGATGTATAGATGGTGCGAAGGACGAGGATTTTGTCTACTAAAACGGGGAGTGGATTATTTTCGGAGAAATTGTTTGAGAAGTGATTCGAGACAATCTCAGGACCGTGGCATTTTCACGTACATCATTGAAAAGAGGAATGCGAATCCTGTTCGTGACTCCTATACTTGGCTGATCGTGTTTGTTTGTTTACCCAGGCTATAATTGCTGTGAGACTGCCGGCAAGGCACTTGAAAATTCCTCTTAAGTTTATAAAATAATAGCCTATTTGGACACAGTTCATTGAATGAAAGGGAGCAGAATATCAGGATTACGTCCCTGTATTTTCGGACTGATTCAACGCTATATTGGGGTCTTTATGGGAACCACCTCTAATTTTTAATTGCGCGAACATCATAAATGATTAAGTCATTTCGATTCGTTGAAATGGAACGCTAATCCTAAATAACATTAAATTTTTATTATCGGTGTTTACTTGAAGAGCACAGAGACAAACTGTTGCAGCCGAGTTGTTCTATATCAACGTCCTTCCCTCTCCGACATGAGAATGGTCAAATCTCGATTGAAGCTGTTCGGAACTGTCCGTCGCTCCAATTCTGACGTAACCTGACTAAATTAAAAATATCACCAAACTACAATGCGCATGCGCTGTCGATCGATTGCTATAGACTTTTTGCACACGTCCACCATATACGTTTCATATTAATAACATACATTCCTTGCCTAATTTTATTGAAGCGACGGCGTCAAGGCACAGACTGTAATCCATCGCACCAAAACGACTCCAATACACGCGATTCATCGCTCGTAAAAAACGAAAAACGAACCAATCAGGCCGTGCGGATGGTGTTCCGGCAATTCAGTCGGCGTCTCCTATTTATAGCTCGTGAAAATTCCGTGCAATGGCCTTACGATAAGTACAACAGCAGGCCGTGATTATCCGAACTGAGACTCAACCGTTGGGTCTACAAAGGCTTTCATCTTCGTTCTGCTCGGCGATCCCGTTTCACACACGTGAGGGCGTAAGACTGTTCAAAGGAGATCGCCAAATGAAGATAAGCTGATGAAAAGTTCTGCCCATTACGTGCAGCCAATTAAAAATGCATGTATTGTGAATGTTACTTCACCTAACCCGATTTATCCACCTGATCAAACCCTTACTGAACATATCAGGCTCCAAAAGATTGGAACTCACCACAGTGAATACTGGATTCGTAATGGGTTCAGTGGGAATCACCGCATGAATGGGGCCCTTAATTCACTCGCGTTAATTTCCGCATTCAAAAGTATGTCGGATCTCAATTGCGGATATTTTGATCCCAGCAAAACTAGGTCATTATTTTGGCGGTCACCAGGGCAAAGCGCAATATTTACTTCGATTCCTCTGAATTTTTGGATTCGAAGTAAAATTTCAGTCGATGTGGAGTATCCTACATATCGTCTCGATAAAAGTTTACGTCATTTGGTGGACTGCAGATGCAAATCAAGTGAAATTTCATGCCATTGTAAACAAAAATGTGTTTCGCCATTTTCCTGCAGTGTCAACATTGTCTGCACACAATTATATGAGTATGCAAAGAATTTGTGCACAAATACGAACTGTTCCGATACTCACCCGCTCCAAGCCATGGCGGCTCCGACTCGTAGTGTTGGACTCTCGTACGTGTCCATTGCCTAGTATTAATGCTATACTATCTAATAGGCCTAGGCGCTACATTATCGGTTAGCGGTCACGCGGCGGAGCCTCTGTCTTCAAAACTTCGCTGCGATGTATGCTCCAAAAACCTTGACCTTGATTTTCTTCAAAAATTACAAATTTAATTTTAAAATTTAAATATATTCTTCATGTATCAATTCCCATATCTCATTGCTCATTGTAAAGCTATTACTAATGGAATAGCCCTTTTAGCCCTTCTCGGGTATGGAAAGCCGTGTCTGGACATTTCCCCCATATTTTTATACCGTATATAATTCGAATATATGTACCTATATATTCGATTATATGCACGTATTAAATCACAACAATCAGCGATCAGGAATATATACACCTATATCTTCGATATATACACGGATCATATTCGAATATATACACCTATATATTCGAAGAGATGCACCTATCTATTCGAATATATCCACCTATATATTCGAGTATATGCACCTATATATTCGATTATATCCACGTATTAAATCGAAATGCACCTTATATATCCGAATATATACCACGTATAAAATCACCAATCACAGCATCTGAATATATGCACGTATTAAATCGAATGATCCCCGTATATATTCGACATATATCCACTATTAATCACCAATCAAACAGACTAATGTCATCACAGTGCGCGATCTACCATGCAAATAAAGGAGTATTAAGGGGTTTGCGCAGGGGCACATCTTCTTATCCGGCTTATGATCCGTTGCAAGGGAAATTGTTGTAGTGAGGGGTGGCAATTTGGTCACTATATCTAGGTGCTGCTCTAGGGCCGGCTTGAAGGGAAT
>JAODTK010000426.1:0-14327 GCA_026419785.1 Sclerodactyla briareus
TTTGCATTGCATACCGTAACAAAAGATTGGCAGTCGTGCTCGGCGTCCTTTCATGGAGATGCAATAAAAACCATGCGTGCCGAACGGGAGGTTGCGCGTGGTGGAACATGGCGTTGCACCAATGCAACAAGCGAGTGTCGTTTCGCCTTTTGTATTCAGTCTTGAGGCAGTAAGCACTCTGAAGCGCACGGATATGCAAGCAGGATCTGTGCATTGTAAACATAAACTTCCAGAGGCTCACGCAAACATACATTCGCGTTTAAAAAGTTACGGTGTTACTTAAGACGCAGCAAATCGCTAGAAAGTATCTCTTGTTGGTGTTAATTGACAGTGACGTTATGCAAAAATACACGTCGGATACGTGATTGGATTAGCCAATCAGAATCTGATTAACCCAAATTAAAGGATGCTGGGGGTGTAGAATGTTACTATCATGCTTTCAGATTGATTATCACGTCACTCTATTGGTATCTCATTATTGGGTTTTTCATCGAAAACTCATGAACAATGAGAAAACATGAAAACTATTGTCATATTATGAATATGGTACTTAATGAATAATGAAAGTACCCTTCCCATTAATGTTTCATTCAACGTTTCAATGAATAATCCTGACAAAATATTTGTTGGCTTTATTCTCTAAGGGACTGAAGTTCCACTCAGCTTTCTTCACATGAGAAACACGGTCTTGGTACTCACCCAGTTTCCAATGCAAGCATTACTTCAAGTGAAGGATTATTCAGATTAGTGCATGTGTCTGAATGTATATTATAGTGCGTGTCTCGATGGCGATTCTTCTGAGAAGGATCGAGCGAGGTGTGGTGTCAAGGAGACCGTGGACCTCAGACTGAAATGGCAGAATTACAGCAGACAGAGAATTAGTATAAAAGCGATTACTGTAAGAATTAAAGTGAATCTGGCTACTGCTGTTCCCGGGGGAATCAGGAATAAAACTGGAAGATGAAGATTATGATTCTATACATACGCCGTATTTTGGTCGAGTTTTGATGAAGTCAGAGAAATATAGGCAGTCATGACAGTATGTGTTGTATGTGTCTGTGCGTAGGTGATGGAGCCCAGCTTGTAAACACGATAACTCAAAACCACCTGGATGGATGAGGCTTATACTTGGGATGTGTGTTCCATATGATGAGTACATGAACCCTTTTGTTTGGGGTAAGGCGAGTCCTCGAGATTAAAGTCTGGAGAACGTGAAACATGATAAGTTCAGAGAAGTGGTTGGACAGATCAATGGAAATTTGGCTGTAGGCTTTGTATGGGGAGTACAGGAAACCCTATGTTTTTTATTTCCTTGATGAAGTCAGAGGAATCAGCAGTCAGACTGTGTGTATGTGGTGTTTGACGCCTATGCCTCGTTAACACGACAACTCAACCCACTGGGAGGATAAGTTCCATACTTGGTATATGGGTTCCCATAATGATACATAATCCTTATTGTTTTGGGGGGTCGGTCAAGGTCATCTGAGGTTGAGAGAGGAAGAGACGAAGACCCGGGAATGCCTGATCGGATCAGTTTGAAATTCGGTAATAGCTTCTTAGGGGAGTACAGGAACCCTATTGTTTTTGGAGTGACTGGGGGGTCAAATTGTTGAAAAAATGAAAATTGATAACTTGGCAAATTTTAGCTTGTTAACATGATGATAACTCGACCACACTTGGCTGGATCAAGTCAGACTTGGTTATATGGGGTTAATTCTCTCCCTGTTCCAGTCTCATATTACAATGTCCCCCCTATTTAGCCATTAAGGGCGGTCACACTCAGAACGATATGTGTCGTGCAACGATCCGAGTTTGAAAATCTTGTTAACACAATGAGTCCAGAATGCCGACCCGATTCGTTTAGAATGTAGTATGCAGCTTTTGTAATAAAAACAATTAAGAACACTGGTGTGACTGGAGCCAGTTGGGAGGAAATGGGGATATGAAAAATGATATGTTGGCTAACTTTAGCTTATTAGCAAGACCTCATCTGCATGGATGTAGGTCATATTTGGTATGTGAGTTTCTCTTTGGTACTACAATGATCCCATTGTAAATCTTGACAGCATTAGCTTGAGAAAGTCAGATCAGTCAAGGAATAACTGAGGCCTTTTGGTTTTTTTTGGTCGGGTTCAGGTCGGATGTGAATTTTGGTGAATTTGTGGAAAGGTTATATCTTGCCAATTTTGGATTGTGTAAACCACCGGATGGTATGAAGCAAATATGTGGTTTCCCCATATGGTTTAGGAACCCTATTGTGTTGGGGTCAGGCAGAGGTCAGCTGATGGTCAGCAGGGTAAACATGATAAGTCCAGAATGGTTTTGGTCAGATAAGTTGGAAATCGGTTTTGTATAGCTTTCTTATGCTTTTCGGGTGGAGGTTGAGTCAACAATAGGAAAGTGTGGTGAAAAGGCACTATTTAGATATTGTGGGCTTTGGTAAACACGGATACACTGGAACCCAACCTGGATTATGAATCTCAACTTGATGTGGGTTCCTATGATGAGATACCATGAACCATATTAGTTTCCAGGTCAGGTGGGGGGAATTTTGTTGATGCGTTTGAAAAAGATGGAAAAATTGTGAAAAAAAAATTGATATTTTGGCAAATTTTGGCTGAAAACACGCTATCTCAAACCCACCTGGGAGGATTGATGAAACTCGCTGATATGTGAGCTCCCCATGATGAGTGCATGAGATCCATTTCAATGTTCTGTGTCTGGTAAGATCATCTGACAGTCAACGAGTTCAGAAGGTTGATAAATATATAAACATATAAGTCTAGATGGGCGGTCTGATCAGGTTTTGAAATTAGTGGTAGCATTTTTAGGGGAAGTACAGGGAACCCTAATGTTCTTGATGTAGACCAGGTTAATCTTATAAAAATCGGTTTGCGAGTATTGTAGAATAACTTTAATCTTGAATGAGGATACATATTATGTGGAAGATTCTGAACAAACTAGATGACATGGAGCCGGACACACCATCGGGAGGTATATCTTTGCAGCATGCAGCTTTGATTCCCGTTTTGTGACCTATGTGAGTCCTCTCTCCCAGCTTCAGTGAATACCAACGTCACAATTCTCTTTTTCCATCCACTTGGCAGAACCAATTTCCCATTGGCGAATTTCGTGCTTCCCTACTCATCTGTAATAGCCTACTGTGTGCTCCGTAGTTTTAGCCGTGAGCCTTCCCAACTTGTTTCAGAAATGCTCAGTGAATAATGAACCCCACTGAGTCATACCGGAGTCAATACCAATGAAGCATTTCCGAAGATACACTTGGAAAATAAAAGATTTTAGTAAAAATCCGTATAGAGAGGCCAATCAAGTTTGGACATCTATCAAACATATTTCAAAAGTGGCCTGAATTCTGTGAAAATGAAATCACAAATTGTACCACATTCGGATCTTGAGAGTGCAGTGTGTGTCGGGATGAACACAGTTCAACTCTTCTACTTATTTATACTCATTCCATCACTAACGCCGACAAACATTTCCACAAATCTATGTGGTCGGTGCTACCAAAAGAGAGTTGAGGCATGCCTACATGCCCGATCTGAACCTATAAAACAAGTGGGTCATGCGCGATACAAGTCCTGGTCCTTCAATTTTTATGTGTGTCATAATTTTACTTGGTCTTGTGAACAGTTGGTTTCCATGGTGGTCATGTTCAGGGGTTCTGGGAATCTTTGATGTGGTCAAAAGGTTTGGGTCGTTGAATTGGGTTGAATAGGTGGGGTCTTCAGTCAGATTGACGTCTCTCCGGTGGAACTCGCGTGATGATAATTTGACACAGTGCTCGTTTCATTCCTTTGTGATCTGCAGGCTACGCACTTCACATCTATGCAGTCCGTACGGCTGAACCGACTGATCCAGTTTTTTAGTCGGCGTGGTAAGTAGTCTACCGTCTCTCTCCCCGTCCACCTACGGGCATCACGCTACAATGTTTCCGTTCCTCCTACACTTTATGTTTGAGAGAGCATTTGGTAACAACCCACTATTTGTCTATGAATATGTGCTTGGTACCAATGGACATTAGAGATAGATTATAAGTGAACATTGTGTCATGTAATCTGCCTTGCCTATGTACATGTGTATATCTACACTGGCTGCTTCTCATTTACATACTCGACATGTTCAGTCCATTATGTAGTACTCTTAACGTAATCTGGCACCAAAGGAGGACCCATGCTGATCTAGGACCTATATATATAGGTAGATATGTGAACCTGTGCTACTGTTTCACTGAACGTATCCGGCAAGCATCAATACTCAATCACTACCACCTGTTTCTGAGAGATATTTCCCACGGTCCTGACTCCATTCGTTCAACTGGGTAAGTAATGGGTAAGAGTGTTGGGACCACCTCACATGGGTATGTACCATGCTTGTCACCCCATAGCAGGTGCCATATCACACTGAGGGTTTCTGAATTGATTAGTCTGTTTCCTACTTAGAGCTGGGTAGTACACCACCTGCACTACACTGAACCCCCTCCAGTTTACCCGGAGTTCTGGCAATCTTCCAGAAGATCCCTCCCTGCTCTTAATCTCGGACTCGTGCATTGCAAGATCTCTCAGTGATTTTAACTTTTCTCCTCCATCTACAGCCTCTTGCATTTGAAACTACCTTGAGTCGGGGTCGAGGATGGGACAGCTGGCAACATCAGGTGTGGTACTTGTTTGCTCAATGCCCTGAAGATCTAGGTTCAACGCCCAATTCTCAACCCGCTGGCTTAAACTGACGACACCACACTCGTGTGTGCGTGCGTCCGAGAGTGGAAAGAATTACAAACTCTAGCCTTCTCTTCCTGAATCATGGCCAAGAAACGCTAAGAGCCGCATGCTAGATCCCTGTACTCACGAACTTTCTTTCAATGAGCCCATCAAAAGGCGTTATGATTCTCAGTGCAGCCAACGACCCGACGGTGCAAAATAAGATCCTGAAACACTGGCTCACTGTAAGCTGCAGAGGAATCGCTGGATTTGCTATATCCTTTGAACGTATAACTGTCACTGAATCGATTGTTCTTCCTTGTACTTGTTGCCATGTGCAGTGCACTTTTTTATCTCCCTGTCATGTGTTGGTAAATGTATCCTGTAACGAACGAATTTGGTGCCACACAACATTGACAAGAAAAGTGAGAGCGACACCTGTTCGCGATCCTTTGAATGGATAAATAGATAACGTCATAGCGAAGCGAAAAGTGAAAAAATCCTAATACCCCACTCCACATGGATGACGGTACAGTAAGAGGCCCAAAGAATTCACAGCTGACGAATAGTGCAGTATCCACGTCCTGCGAGTTGTATATGTTTTGATTATCTGCCTTGGCAAGCAGCTGACAATATGAGTGAAACATTTTATGTAAATGTTTTTCTTCTTCAATTTATTTTTACTTCTCTAATAAGACTGTATTTAACTGCTAATATGCTGCAATGTATCTAAGTTTGCCTTTCAATTCAATCAAAACTTTGCTCTTTTGATTTGTTTTTGTTTTTTTTTTTTCTGTAGAAGGGGAATTTTTTTCTTCTTCTTTTTTGGTCCCTCTTCATTCACTGGCTTCCTGGGGCCTGCATCTGGTTCTCAATTCAAAACAAAAACAACGCTGCCCACCGAACCGCCCCCACTTGTCCAAGGGCCTCATCGGCACCAACAACCACTTCTTGCAAGAACACCTCATGGACCTCCCAGTGAGTCCCAGGCCTTCTGTGAGTTTCTATGGAGTGGCATCCGTGCTGCAGTTTGTTAGTTTTTGATATGGGTTAATGGGTTTCTCTCAAATTCATCTCCCTCACCACTGTCAGTTCCTTGAGGAAGCGTTAACAACATAACACTGGATTGCCAGGGGTTGGTGCTGCTGGTAACACTAGGGGATCTGCAGATACATCATTTCTTTTGCCCGAGGGGGTGGCAAACAGTTGGGGTAGAGCCTCGGCTCCTCTCCGGTAGACCCGGTTTGATTCCCGGTTGGTCATACAAAGACTTTTGAAAATGTACCTGTTGCCTCTCGCTGGACGCTCAGGCACAAGGGATGGATCAAGGGGCCAACAGGGTAGGCAATTGCAGCAAGTTGCCGTCTGCGTGGGGGAATCCTACCCCCGAATCCCACATTAACCTTAGGGTAACTTCCAAAGAGGCATTGCTATTTCGTGTACCTGTTTTGAGAGGGATTCGGCAGTGACAATAGGTGCAGTATCCAGGTCTGCATCCTTGCTGGGCCTTGAATAGGTTCGTCTTTCCTGCTCGGCAAGTATAGCATTCGAAACCTGACAGGTGCTGCGCGATGGTATTGCCTCTTCCTCCTGGGGACGGTTCAGAACATTGCAACAGTTCTTCTCTATACTGATCCCTTCACAGATTGTCATACTTTTGTATTGGTTCCTATGTCCGGAACGATATCAGTGAAGTTCTTTGAAGAAATTGTCACGTGGAATATTGGCATTCGGGTAGCTAAGCTATTACATTACCCACTAACTGCTGTCCACCCTTGTCTGAGGGGGCTTGTAACAAAACGGGATACACTCCAGCTGTTGTCTGTTTTTTAGCTGAAGCTGCTATGTTAGCAAAATGGCTGCTGTTTCAGCTTTGGGTGTTCATGCACTCATCGCTAGCTAAAGTGTTAGTGGAGGGAATCGTACCTCACATGGGATAATATCCTTCCTTCATTTTTGCTTTCTCTTGGCAGATATTCGAGCATGTGTCGCAGTATCATCACCTATACTTGGCCTTCCCTCCGTCGATGGAGCTTCGTTTGGTCTATGGTGACATCTTGCGAGGACCATGGGAGGTGGATTGGGTGGTTCTGGATGGGGGCTTTCCAGGGGGGGTCACCGAGGGTGACAAAACAGCACAGCGGATAGCAGTCTGTATTTGATTCTTTTGCCATTTCAAATGGTGGAAAAGTCGTTTCACAAAAGGATGCAACGTTAAGGAATATTGGAAAAATCACAAAATTTCTCATTTACTCTTGAACGGGATAAGAAAACCTACACCCTGCTCTTTCCAATTAGCCTCACAACCGAGCTGCCATATGTTGAATCAGCTAATTGTAAATCGTACCACCTTCAGCCCGCTCTCTGTCTGTTCGTCATTTTCCCGCCCTCTGTCTGTTCATCTGTCTGTTCCCGTCCTTCGAGTCCTGTGAACTTTTGCTGCATAGGGGCTTTCAATTCAATGGTTCCTTCCTCACGGTGTGTTGACCGAATTTGGAAACTTTTTTTTGCTCCAAATGGGCATCTTCAACTCGTCAGGTCAGAGATAATTAAAGGAGGGGCAATGGGAATATTATGTGTACAACTTGCGCAAGAATTCTTTTTCCCCTTCCTATAGTACACCTCACTACTCCAGTGTATTCATGGACACGTGTACCTATTGGGATTTCAGGGATTAAAGGCAAAGGTTATTGAGGGGGCATATTGCTATTTTATGTCAGAACTGACAAATATGCAAGCTTGCTTCTCCGACAGATTAAGGTTTTATATGACCACATCACACTCGGTCATGCTATCATGGACTGGGATATCTATCACCATGTGTGCAGGGGTTTTCTCTTAACCTACTGTTCTAGCTAATCAATATTGATCCATTTTCATCTCTGCCCATGAGGAGTCGTGAAGAGCGTGAATCTGGCTCTCAGGCTATGAAATGTGATAGCCTATATAACTCATGTATAGGCACTCCTAGCTTTACTATAATTTTAAAGAAGAAAATACGTATGATTTGTCTATACCAGAATTTTTATTATCCCTCAATCCTGGGAATTTTGGACAACATGCTTCGAATCCGTGGAAAAAATCATTGGAATTTATAGGAGGCCAAAGAACAGAACGGGAGAAATATTTTGGCTGAGATGGCTTTTCAGAGCTTTCCTCATACTGGAAAAAAGTAAACAATTTCATCCTGGATTCTGAAATTTCCTCATTGAAAATCTTGAAATATCCATGGATTTTTATTTTATTTGGGTTGCTGGAACCCTGTACAAAATCAAAATTATAATCCTTTTTGAAGTCCAGAAATGAAAAGAACCGTATGCAAAGGAAATCACAAACAACAATGAGTTCATTGTAAAATCAGAAGGCTACTGCGCCTTTTTTGGTTCCCTGGCCACTCTGTAGGTCATGGTAATTTTGGTAATTTTATTGATCTGTCGACCCATGAATGTGACAAGGCCGTTTAGAAGAGACTCTCTCAATCTGTTTATTTCCCCAGATGATCATCGCCCTCTTGCCATGATGTGGTCCGGTATCCCTTCTTTAGGCTACAATCATTGCCAGCGTGGCGGCCAGCCTCGCCACGCCGCGCACCCGAGGGCTCGATACCATAAAAACTGAAGGCCATCGAACGTTTCCTAAAGGTAACTATGCGCCCCCTCCCCTAATACCCCTGCAAATGGTCAGTCAAATATCTCAAATCTAAGAGTTACCCACATTAAATGGCGTCACCTTCTTCGAATTAGTTAGTCACAAGCTGACTCTGGGGGTGTCTCAAAAGTCAAAGATGCAATCATGTGACTCACCCCCTGCACAGGTTTGTAGGAGGTGTGTCATTTTGGAAACTAGGCAAGGACGAGTCTGCATTGGGGCGGTTCTTGGTACACTAAACCATGTCTATTTACTACATAAAATGTGCATTCTGGGAGGCATATTCTCAATATTGTGATTCCCTAGGGAAATTGTGTCCCTAGAACAATGGAAAATTGTTTTTCGTGAACATTTTAGTTTCTATATTGGGTGACTGATCATTTTCAAGGTCATTTTGCCCTATTCCCAGACAATAAAGTTGGGAAAAGCCCTGTCTCACGCGTGCTGACTATACAAATACATTTGGCTCCGTACCAAAGGGGTTGACAACGGAAACACTTCGCGAACGGTCCCCTCTTGCCCTGAAAGCTGACCGTCTCTCTGAGTCTTATCGAATATGATCACCATGGTAATAACCATTCATTATAATAATCATATAATAATGCATCATATCATCCTTAATGTGTATAAGATTGATTTTTAATTATATTATATTATATTCCCGAATTTTATAGATGAATAATGTTATATTATTATTTCATGGTCTATCATTTCTCATATTAATTTATATCATATGTGAATAGTATGAGTCTAGTACATAATGGTAGCATATTTACTCTACTAACAATGGGCTTCTATGTAGAGCATTGTTGTCTTGTTCCACAAATGTGTGTAGATGTGTCTGTCCATCTCCCTTTCCTATTGGTATTTCAAGTTTTGGCTCGAAATGTAAAGAGCATTGTGATAGATTAGACGACACTGTTTCATAAAAACAGTGAGGATTTGGGTCTGGTTAATTAGCATAATTTCGTTCCTTAATCCCTGGAGGCTATAATGTCCACTGTTTGCATGAATATACAGTGTTCTCCAAGCACAGGGATTGTGAGGATGATCACAATTTGAGAGAATTTGTGAGAATTTCATCAGAGAACAAGCTGTCAGTCTTCAAGTTCTGCAGTTCATGACAAGGAAAATTGAAGGAAAAATATAATAACATAGTTTTTCCCCTATTCTACAACCCCTAATTATTCGTTAAAAACAATATTCAGTTTAAAGATAACTTTCCCTTGTAAATTCATTAGGGGTTGTGTAATATACATTGTAATTTTGTCAATGATGATCGTATATGCTCAACTGCTTGAAGTGTTTACCTTGGCCTTGCTGATTGCTATGGACAATATCAGATAATTTGCGCTGGGTGATAACCAATCCTCAATAAAAAATAAATAAAACTCCATACTTCTAGCTACGTATCGCGTTACTCACGATTAGTGACTAGTGGACTATTGGATCAAAGTTAAGCGTTCCAGGAACCCTCAACATTTCTCTTTTTTGCTGGCTTGCCAGGTCCCTCTCTTCAGAACACGAGGTAGGCTTTCAAGAGATGCTGGCAAGTGCATCAAGCTGTTTCTACCTTGCACAAGGAGTACGTGGTCAGAACAGACTTTGGCAAAGAATGAAGTCCTGCGGATGTTTTCTTCTTTGGGAATAAAGTTTAATGGGTCACGCTCCACATGTGAACCGGCCAAGGCTGGGCTCACTACCACCGCTGTCATCCCACGAGATCCCCTTACCATTTTTCTCAGAGTAGGCACTCTTACAGAAAAAGAGTTAACCACGCCCCTGATTGCACTCATATTGATTTTACAGTCACCCTGGCACTGTACCTACTAGAAGGTCATCATCAACAAGGTTACCCAGCCACATAAAGACCACTCAGATCCCACTCCACAAGGTCCAGCCTACGAGATACCACCTTGTGTAGGTCACCCCTACAGTTTAACCAACCAATTGCATGGTTTTCCCACACACTATCACCCAATCCAGCTGGGTGAAACAGCAATTTGAATACATATGGCCGGAAAAGCCTTATCTGGTGCCTTAAAAAAGGTCTTGCCCCTGTCTGTACAAAACTACCTGGCCAATAGTGGTCTTTTTTGCCATCCAGTTCAAGTGATGATATCAACATCTCCTACCAATACCCCCCCAATATGATAATCACGTTCAGTGTAATTTGACCGGTATTTAATTTGTGCATTAATTGTCAACATTTTCCAACAATGACAATCCTGGTACCGGTGCTTTTGTGTTTTATTTCTGAGTTGTCTTCCAATTCACTCATTTTGTACACATTTTTCATACAAGAACCCCTTTTAATATCAATATCATATTTGTGCGATATTCCAAGGTTTCTTCTGTCTGCCAATAATACGAACATTCATCATGCTGTCGACTGAGTGTTAGTTTGCTGACACGTGTAAGTATGGCAGGGCTTTCGCTCAGCTCAGTGTTCATCCTAATAACCGGCATCATGTACAGAACAGAATCTTGATTTTAAGTACTTTTAATGAAGAATTGGTTGGTATCTCAAGTAGCAGAGTGTACTAGTGGACTGTGTTGATAGTGTATGGCTACATGATGCCACGTAGCCTAGGCTCACTCAAGTGCCAGTCACACCACATAATTTTGTATTTGTGCTAATATCCTATTTTTTTCCATTTATAGGTCATCACAGTTTTTTTTTCATGTTAGGGCTCAGCAAAGGGCCGCATACTGGGTACTGCACTGTTTTTTTCCGCTGTCATCCTCCACTAGTTCACAGATTAAGGTATGCCTCATTAATCGTAACTTACTGGGGGCCATCACCTGCAGACGTTCATACCTCGTATTGTCCCTGCCCGTTTTTGCTTGAGGCGCCCAGTGTAGAATGCAACAGATACCGTTTTTTAGTCTTTGAATGGGCAGATGCCAGTCCCGGGTCATGCTCTATAGCTTTAGAACACACCTGGCTACAAGGATAAGACTAGAATACTTACCATACCATACAGGAATTCCAACCCAATGTAGAATCCGCCCTTTTTTTCTGACTTTTGATATTCACTCAGTTTCGCTATTTATCAGAGAGTTATCAGATTTATCGTTGGATTTTTATTGTTTCCTGGCTATAAATAGGAATAGGAGATTTCTGGCGGGGTACTGGTAATTATTAATCACATACCTCAAAATTTTTTAGCCTAGAATAAATTTTTAAAAAATGTGTAGCATTCTGATATAAATTGTTAACCGATCACCAGCATTTGATTTTCAGCTAAGAGCTTTCACTGACTGAGCTGAGCCCCTGCCTTTCTCTTTGTTCAAATTCCACGTTACCACTTTTTTCAATTTCACTTAATCCCATTTTCCATATGTTCTTCATTCATCGCGGGAGCGTTGACGTCGTCTCGGAGGACTGCCAAGTTGTCTTTGACAACCATGCATGTGGCAGGTTCTTTGGGAGATCAGCTTGGTTTTTACAGTTGTCCCACGTATGGCCTCAATCAGTCCGAGTTCATTCATTCACAACAACTTTCGAAAATCTTATCCATACAAGTTGAGTCATAGGTCCAAAGATTTACAACAGTGTCATTAAATTTTTGCTAGATGCTATAGATGGATGGTTACTAAGAGCACCAGGTCTATCTGGACAGTATCAACACATCCTACATTCTTAAGGACTGTATCTCATATGGTGTGGCGTTTTAGGGTCGCCTGTCAGCGATAGATAATCTGCACAACGACCAAACGCAAAATGGTCATGTGTCAGTGTCAGCATCAGCTGTGTTGTCTAGGAAGTTGTAACTTTGTATGCAAATCTTGCTAGCAGTGTTGTGGCCTAACTAATCATTTGCGCGCTGGGACGTTATCTCTGTGATGATGTACTGTGTACTGTCAGCCATCGGGTCCCTTAATTGAAGGCGAACTTACGTATCTATCCATAACAGTCAACTAAAACACTCCCATAGGTTTGAGATTCAGTCTCTCCAATGTATAGAACAATTAAAAAAAAAATGGTGGGTAGATAGGGATACAACAAACGGGTAGTATGGGTCTTAATTCACATTTTTTTTAAAACCCACGAACGCACATTTCCCTATAAATGTTTGCGTTTAAAACTGCAAACACAAGCAGATATTCTGTCTTCGCAGTACCGAACCACACAAGCACCCACAGGGAAACGACCAACAACGTTGTGGCTACAATCGAGTCATGCAAATTTCCCACCCCCCTTAGGACCATATCTAAAAACCATCAACGGGTGATGAACCAATCTTTGCCTCCTCCCTGTCCCCCAGAGCTCAGACTAACTGTGACTGCTTTGTACTGACCAAGGAGGACCTGGACGAGGTACGTGACCCACTACCTACCCCCCTCCATTCAAGTACAGATCACCAGGGGCCGAGGAGATGATCAGCGCCGTCAGGAATGGATCGGTACGCCAAGGACCCTGGTGACTGTCTTTATTAGCACTATGCCGTGGCACATAGGCCCACCCACCCCCTCCTTCTATTTACCGTCCATGAAAAGTAAAATGTGAGCCTTGAAAATATAGGACACAATTGCTAGAGGTCGCTAACATATAGCTCATACTCATCTTGGAACCCCTTTTGCTAAAAGCTAATACAGCCTATCTACTTTGCTCCCCCCTCCTCCCCCCCAGTATTGGCAGTTCTTCTCTGCCTCTCTCCCAACATGATGCTTTCTTGATTCCAAATAACAAAACCCCTCCATGCTAATTTGGGATGTGAAATATTTAGAATGTCTAGATTGCCGCCCACAGAATGAACTATATAACGAGGCTAGATATTGGCAATGCACTTGTTAAGTTAACAGTACGTAGCCAGATATTGTGCCCTTTCCCTTTGATAGACAAACAACGCTGACTACCGAATGTTCGTGATGACATGGCAAGCTGTGTTTGATCCTATGCTATCTGACTGTCACTTTGCATAGCTGAAGAATTCTTTCCAGGTACATGGAACAGCACTATTCCTCTTTGGCTGTAGTACCTTGCTGTTCCGGGTAGGTGGGGGTGATAGGGGGAATTGCCATGCAAATATATAGTATGCTCAAGTATCCCCCTGCATTTTGTATAATATGTTCTGAAACAGAGGAATTACAAAGTCTCTGATTGACCCAATAGGACACGTTAGGAAATGCTCTGGTTTGTTGTTTTAGTTACCTGTGGAGTCTCGCCCCTCCCGGGCCCCTTCCCTCTTTTCCTTTTTTGATCCTTACAAAGTCAGAGGAATCTATGCAAGTCACGTTGTGTGTGTGTGTGTGTGTGCGTGTGCGTCGTGTTCGTGCGTTTGTAAACAGTGTGAAACGAGGACGTTTTCTGATATTTCCACCGTGTCAACCGAGGACAGAACCTGTATGGGGACATCCTCGTTTTCAATATATGTCTAGGTGATTGCACAACGTAAACTGCATATAAAACCGAGAATCCTAGTTTTGGGTCTATAGTCATAGGGCTTGTGTGTCCCCCGTTGATATTAAAATACATGTTCGTGTGTCACAGTGCCGTGTGTCCCACGGTTCCAATGTCCAGCATACACACTTTGTCCTCGATTGCATAGTTAACACAACCGTCCTCGTTGGCCGTCGTTACGGTATGCGTGTGTGTGTTTTGTGTGTTACGCCCACTTGTAAATCACATAACTTGATCAGGTTCTTAGTAGGTCCGGCTCATACTTGGTATGTGTGTTCCCCATGATGAGTAGCATAAGAACCCTATTTTTTTTTGGGTCGGTTCAAGGTCCTCTGATTTCCACCCAGAATAAAGTCTGAAACCTTGTAAACTGATAAGTCCAGAATGGTTGTCTGATCTGGTTGAAATTTGGTGTGTGCCTCCTCATGGGGAGTAACAGGTACCCTATTGTTTTTGGTATAGGTTGGGTGGGGGTGATTTTCGTCAAAAATAGAAAATTTGTGAAAAATCTATATTTGGCTAAATTTGGGCTAACACGATAACCGACCCTCGCA
>JAODTK010000427.1:0-14550 GCA_026419785.1 Sclerodactyla briareus
ACTGTGTCGTCTTATTACTATCGCTCATACTTGGTATGTGTTTTTTCCCCATGAATGTGAGTACATGAAACCTATTGTTTTTGGGTCAGGTCAGATGTCATCTGAGGTCACCAGAGGTCAAAGTCTGTAAACCTTGTAAACCGATAAGTCCATTATGGTTGGTCTGTTCAAGTTGAAATTGGTGTATAGCTTTCTTGATGGGAGTACAGGACCCCTATTATTTTGGTCAGGTCGGTAGTGATTTTGGCGAAAATAAAAATTTGTGAAAATTCGATATTTTGGCCATCTTTTGGCTTGTAACCCGATAAACTCCGGACCCCACCTGGATGGAATGATGCTCACACTTGGTATGTGTGTTCCCCATGATTGAGTAACATGAATCCCTTGTTCGAGGTCAGGTCAGAGGTCATCTGATGTCCACCAGAGTCCACAGTTCTGAAAACCTTGTAAACACGATAAGTCAGAATGGTTGGTCCTGATCAAGTTGAAATTAGGTGTATAGCTTGCTTATGGGTTAGTACAGGAACCCTATTGTTTTTGGTCTATGTCGGGGTGATTTGGTCGAAAATAGAAATTTTGTAAAATTCGATATTTTGGCCAATTTTGGCTTTTAAACACGATAACTTCCCCCCACTTGGATGAAGCTATACTTGATATGTTTTGTTCCCCGATTTGATACATTACTCCTATTGTTTTGGGGTCAGGTCAGAGAAGTCATCTGGGGTCACCAGAGGCAAAGTCAACCTGTAACACGATAAGTCCCGAGGTTGGTCTGATTCAAGTTTGAAATTAGGTGTATATCTTTCTTATGGAGGAGTACAGAACCCTATTGTTTTTGTTCAGGTCTGGAGTGAATTTGGTCCGCAAATGAGAAAATTTGTTAAAATTTCGATATTTTGGCCAATTTTGGGCTTGTAACACGATACATCGACCCCACCTGGATTGATGAGCTTATACTTAGTGTGTGTCCCCATGATGAGTATATGAATCCTATTGTTTTGGGGTTCGTCAGAGGTCATCTGAGGTCCCCGGGCCAAGTCTGAAAACCTTGTAAACACGATAAGTCCAGAACGGTTGGTGTGATCCGGTTGAAATTAGGTGTGTACTTGTTATGGGGATTACATAAGCCCTAATTGTTTGGTAAAGGGCGGGGTGAATGAGGCTCAGACTTTGTTACATGACCACTATTTTCTGGTCAGGTCGGAGGTCATCTAAGGTTACCAGAGTTCAAAGTCTGAAAACCTCGCAATTTTAAGTGTAGCTTTCTTACCAAGGGTACAGGAACCCTATTGTTGGTTGGTAAAGATAGAATTTGTCAGTCGTTATGTTGCCTATAATGGGCTGGTACTATCTCCCATTGTCCGTGTGGTCTTGCTAGATTGACAGAAACAGTCAAGAATCACTAAGCCTTTTGCTTTCCTGGTGTATTCTTACTAGTGATGACATGATCTGATGATGCAAAGTTACACGACCAGTTGCGGCGGGAAGCCTAAAATTTCTGGGGGGGGGACAACGCGACCAAACTTTCGATGAATTGAGTGTGTTGCTATCTAAGCGAGCGCCCACATTGGTTGGAAGCGGAGCGTACCAGAAATTACAAACTTCCCAACCTGCCATATTGCCTGAAACGGACTCTCTGAGCGTTGTGAGCTATATGTACCCAGTCATACACTGGGGTCATGTCTGCAAAATGCGTAGTTTATTATAAAATGTATGTATGAGAATGATAATGCCAATTCAGTGGTTTGGAGACAGCCAATTCCCGATTCCTCCCGCTGAGGAGATCCCGGTGAAAGGGATGTCACACCTTCGCACCCACCCCCCCCCCCCATCTATCGACTTCTTCCTCATTACGTGAATTTTCCCGTGCCATGATCGGGACTGTGTAATTATGATGCTCACCCGACCCCTTTCTTCCCGCCCCCAGTTGGCCATCCCACTGTGGTCACGTGGTTAACGTATCGAGTTGCCGTCTGTTAGGGTTTAGGTCGACTCCCGTAGGTTGGACACACCAAACACTGGAAAGAATAACACGTTTTCAACCTTCGGTTTCCTCGCATTTTACAATACTTGACCAACTAATTGAAAAATTTTACGTACTTTAAAGACACCAAAGTGGGACTAATTGGTGTCTTTGAAACGTACGTAACACCTATTTTTCACGTTTTTGTATGGATGTTGTAACAACAGGAAACAAGGTTTCAAAATATGTATTGTTGTATCGCACCATATCTGTAAGCAAGTTTATAGCAATTTCACAGTATACAGTTTGATAGGCCTATATAATCATGTTGTCTTGGGTCTTTTTTATTTTACACGTACGTAACACCTAACCATTACTGCAAGATAGTTAATGAAAAGTCACTTCACAGACATGTATTTTGGTGTAATTTCTTCATGTTCCTCATAAAGCTGAACAAAATGCAGCATCCTTTTCTATTTTTAAAATACTAGGATACATTTTTCAAATGTCCCACTTTTGGTGCCGAGTATTGTGGCCTAGTACATACAGCGGAGACTATTGTCCATCTTGAATAATCAAGTAGGCCTAGTCAAGAGCTAGCCTTACCGTCAGTCGTTCATCCCTTGTATTTGCAAAATTTTGAGACCTCGTGTTTCCTTCTTGTTGGCGAATGATCGTACAGCTTCAAGAGTTGGCCAAGTCACAGGATATTTCGCACAAGCTGCGAAGATCGCAGACCAGACGGACAACGGGCGGCGATACGGAAATGTGTTGAATTCCAGAAAGGATACTAGTTTCACATTCATTTAGGCTGTCTATATTCTATTGTCTATATTCCATCAGTTCCGCAGTCGATAATGATAGTTTATTTTTCGATGTTGGTGTTAATTGGCAAATTTCATTTTGGTAAAAATGTAGAGGGGGACGGTCCCCCACCCCAATCCAATTTTCTGGGGGGACGGGTCCACCCCCCCGTCTCCCCCTTGCGACGCCTATGCAATGACGTGCAGGAGTACGACAGCCACACGTGCAACTTGAGACTCCCTTATAACTCAACGCATTAATCATTATTCATTCATTTTTTTTCACCTTACATGGATATATACATGAATAGTTATCATTACATGATTAAAATTAGTACAATAGCAATGAGTGAAAGGAAGTTGAGTTGAAAAAAAACCTACTCATAGAATATATAAATGATATACTTATCATTACATGATTAAATTGGACAATAGCAATGAAGTGAAAAGGAAGTTGAGGTGAAAAAAAACAAAACTGATGGGTTATACGAGTAGCCCCTCCCGGAATATAGAGATATGAGATAAAGATACAAAAAACAAAACCACCAAATACCCCCCTCCCTTCCCCCAATACAGGAAAAAACATACCAAATACACCCCACAGACCCTTACCATGCAAAGTGAGGCAATCTCAATCTCAAAAATTAATAGCAGGATACGAAGTACTTAGTCATACGTTTTCTTTTATGAAAGTGACGATAGTATTGCAGGATTGGGTTTCATCCGGTAGACTATTCCAAATTTGGGCAGATCTATATTTGAGGCGTGGGTTAGATGTTGTTTTACTTTACCAACTCGTATGTCTATGGTCAAACTATAGAATGCTTCCAAGAGAGAGTTAAGCTAGTGCGTATAAGGCGCTTGGGAAACGAAACCGTCTATGTACTAATCATGGGGAACACCATCTTCCCAGGTATGAGCTCATTCATCTATATGGGATATGTAATCGTGCAATCTGGACTGTATAAACATATAATCACGAACTCAAAACGGCTTGGAGGGGAGGGGGAGGGGGGGGGGGGGGAGGTTACAATAGGTTTTCGAGTAAGTAACACCTGGGTCATAACACGAATCTAGATACTGAGTGAACCCAAAATATAGTAACGACAAAGTAGGATTTAGTTTCTTGATGGCCGAATAAAAACCATACAAACAAAACAACGAAGCGAAAGCTCCACAACCACGTACCATTTATGTTGTTCAAGGTTTCCAAAAGCCATCTCGGGCCGGGATTTAACAAAAATTCAAGAGGAGGGAAGAAGGGTATCAGTGTTATGCCGACTGACATGATAGCCTTCAAAGAGAAATTGCCCATGCAAATGTTCAACGAAATTTAATGACCGTAGTTCAATGGGCTACGGTTATCGAGGTTACATGCATTAGTAAACTAGGCATATTGCGCGTCGGGTAATGTTATGTATTGTAACAAGTATTAAAATAGTTGACCTGAATGACTAGGGCCTGCTGTTGATACATTGTTATCATTAGACTTCGAGCGCTCATGCCTCCAGATTCGGGTAAAAGTATATCGCACTTCCGTGAAATGGGCAATGGAATATAGGGACTAATCGTATACCTTTCTGGGATACATGTATTACTCAGTAGATTTTAGGAAAGAACTTAGGAAAATCATACTTAGGCTTACTCGTCCCCGTCGCGTACACTTCTGTACCCCCCCCAACCCCCCCTTTCCACCAAACCGCAATGACAGCCGTAGGGATTGTACCTTTCTCAACCATCGTTCATAGTCTGTTCCTGTAGGCAGGCGATCATGTAGTAAAAACTGTGGTATAGCTCGTTTAGGGACACTTCGATCGGTTCCTCTGTAGAAAAACAAACGCAAAACAACAGCAAACGAAACGTCAGGAACAATTGTTTCATCGTTTGAATAAAATTTCGTCAGCAGTTAATCTTCTTCTAAACAAATGTGGCGAACGGGGGAGGATGACAATAATTAGGGATCTCTGTTTGAGCTATTATCCGTTTAGGTAAAAAAAACGGTAGGTGTTCAGGGGGCTGGGTGTCAATTTCGTACAGGCAGCAACAAGGGTGGGCTCGATATGAATGCATCAGATTTTATGTGGGATACACCCCCTATTCCGCGAGGTTTTCAACTCTGTTACAGTAGTAGAGTATTCTTCGAGACAGGCTTGCTAACTTGATTTGGTGCATTTTCCGGCCATTTCGAATATTGCCGAATTGAAAATCGAGTGCTCCATTCCCGACACGGTTATGACTGCCATTTTTGAATTTCAAAATGCAGCATCCATTATGGAAGAATGATCCATAACGCTCCGTAATAGCACCTATAGCTGGTGCTAAGTGACTGACATATTTGTTGTCGGTACCGTGAGATCTGATGGTATTATCAGCATCACCTCGTACTACATGGCGGCCATCTTGAATTTGAAAATGGCCGCCGTTTTCGTCGGAAAACCAGCGAATTATTTCGATTCACAAGCTATGGGGCAGGTTCTGAAGTTAATGTTACCAGCGGTGTTCGATCTTGGGACCTCATAGAAAGAAATATTTAGGTATTTCTCTTGAACCAGAGATTAGTTGAGGGATTAGGATAAGTATTAGCGATTACGCAAAAACATTGTTGGAAAACTACAGCGCTGCGGATTCAAAACATATCGCACATATTACCAATAAAAGGTGAAACAGTCACTAGTATTAAATTGCAGCCGAGCAAAATGGCGTCAGTTGGATCCAGAATTGTGATACTTCCATATTGCATTATCTACGTAGAAACCTGGTTAAGGAGTAAACCGGGGTGGGGGGGGGGTACTTACTGCCGAGTCGGCAGGCATCATTGATGGTTACACAAAAAGTTGAAGGGAAAATGGCCGTCAGTGTCAAGAGGGGGAATAACCCCAGACCCCAGTTGTAATACTAAATTTATTAGTTATTAGTAGATTATGATTGTCGCATATATAATAAACCGTATAGGCTACCTAATAAACATGTGAACCTCCGGGTAGAATTGAGTTATAGACGAGATAGGGTACGTATTTTACGTCCATGGATATGAAGGGCCACTTAAATGCACTTCATGGTACTGAGTGCGCCACGTCGTTTTGGAGGGCCTCGTACCAGGAACCAGTTTCGCCTAGCACAGGTCAACCAAGGAGTTGGACACCGGAGTTGGGAGTCATTCATATCCAACAAAGCTCTCCACAGGTTACAACATATAAGAATATGGTAATCCTTTGGGCCCGGCAGGAAGCAAGCCCGAGGGGTCGGAAAAGAGGGGTCGGACTGGCCTGAACAGCGCTATTTCATGAGAGTGCCTCGGTGGTCATGTGATTGGAATCGTAGTCGGGCTAAACTTGATTTCACATTGTGAAGTGACGAATTGTCATTTGAACAGGAATGCTGCCACTCTACATGTAGGTAAATTTAATTGCGCTGAGACAACCACCTAACATCTATGTCAATTTCATGCGGACAGGTAAGTATATAACCTAACTAGCACACTTAAATGTGTCCGGATTACATTCTAGAGTCGGCAAGAGTTTTCAAGTACCCAATCCTTAGTCCTGTCAGTGAAGAACCTAAAGCTAAAATTATAAGATTATCGGGCTACCCACTTACCTAATTTGCATTATTGCATGTTTGCTTTTGCTAGATATCGTTCTGACAACCTTAGAGAGGCTGGCTCCCTCACGACCTTGAATGAACCTGACCTAATTGCAAAAGCTAAAGTAAACGACATTGTCCAATGGTAGATTATCTCAGAATGTGTTGCAACTAATATCTAGGTGCGTGCTTGCAGGGCGGAAGAATGGTAATGGTATCAGTGACACTTTACAACCGAAAATATCCGGGTTCGAATCTAGAGGTCACCGGACGATTTTTCCTAGGTGGCGCATTGGCAGTTGCGAGGGCGAGGTCTTGGTTTCCACTTCATGGGTTCCGCTGTGATACAGTGGATTTTCTGGGGTTACTGGCGATTTATTAAGAATTTTTTGCAAAAGTCTCGTCCGCTCTCCAGGTTCCGAGAAAGGATTGGGGCCTGGTGTTCATGATAGTCCTTTCGGATGGGGAGTAAAATGGCGGTCCCGGGGCAGGTGGATTGGTAACACCCTGCCCTCGTTATTCATCTGAGCACTAGTCGATAGGAAAGGCGAGTCATTGCCGGTGCTCATTCACGATCATAGGCAGGGTTCGTAGATGAGCCTTAGTTGGCTTCCTGAACCCGTCGAATCAAATCAAATCAAATCAACATCTCATCACCAAGTTGAAAGTAATGCATTTCGATGGTCATATCTAACCCAACCTACTGATTTCCCTATACAAAGTACCTCACGTTGTGTCAGGGTCTGAGATATATCTTCGCCATCATCTTGGTCGCCAGCTTCATCCTGCATGCTGTAATCACAACGGTTCTCACAGTCTGTTGCATGTGCAGAGAGGCGGGTACACCAGATCGGGCTTCTAGCGAACTAGAGTTTTTAGCGTTTCTAGAGGAACTGTTAGGTCGTCGCATTCATTTTCGCATCACCACATTGCAACCAACTCTATGACGCTTTGGGAGCAGGGGGGTTCAAGCAACCTACTGGATGGAAGTCTCACAACTTACTTCCCAGGCACGGCACATACGTGTTTGACATAATGAATGGGGCATCAAGCGGCTCGGGTCACTCACTCATGGGAGTACATGCTAGGAAGTCATCTGCCCATCCACCCGCCGCTTCTAATCAACCGGCTCCTCCGGGCAAGCGACCAGCCTGGGCCTGGCTCATCTCCCCCAACTCTCTGAGATACCCTCGAAGCTACGCCATCCATGAGTTACGTGGAGCCCTGCGGTCGGCCCCGATCCACCGAATACCGTTCACAGGAAGCGGTGGGCAGGATCGTCACCATCCCCGCTCCCCGAGAAACTGACATAGTACTAAAGCCACATACTAGTTACCACTTGAATTAGTGGCAGATCTGATGATCAATACTTTATTATGGAAATGCAATTAGTATTGTGTCACTTCTCGGAATAGAGTGATGTGTACATAGCTGCTTGTCTGTCCTATATGTGGTGTTTAAAGACCTGGATTATGCGTTCTCCAACACACCTTCCTCTGTACTTTTTCTGCGTCTCTAAATAGGGCAAAACCACTTTAACCTTTAGTGTGTTATGAAAAGCGTCTAAATAGGGCAAAACCACTTACACCTGTTAGTGTATTATGAAAAAGTAATCAAAAACATTGGTAAAAACAGGTACTCCTAAAACTGTTTTGTATGCACCACCAACAAAAAAGGAAATAGGTGAATGATCTACTAATATGTATTATTTATGTCCCCTGGACTACATATTATGGCATGTAAAATTACACAGAAGGTAGGTTATTCATACCGCGTGTGTTACTCAAACTGCAAGGTAATTAAAGCGCATTGTACATGAAGTAAAATTACCAACTGTTACAAGATGATATTGCACACTGATCATATTAATATAACGTGGCTAAAACGGAGGAGTCCACAAGTTACAGGCTTTTCGCATGAGAGACAGTAAACCAATTATTCTTAAAAACAGACAAACCTGACGGATGGAACCAGGGTGATATATTTGGGTGGTAATGACGCCCAACAGAAAAAAAAAAAACACAAAAAAATGATATTCGGAACCGTCTTGACGTACATCAACAACTCGCAGCGCTGCAAATGTCGATCGAATATAACATGAGGGCTAGTAATACGAGGTGTTTCGTTAATTCACATATGCGACATTGCTCAATAGATGGGAGGAAATATAGGCAAGAAATTAAAAGAGTACCACAGAATGTCTCACAAGCCTAGAAAAAATTGTAGCATAAACATGAGCGATGAGTCCAGTCAGGAAGATGTTTATTAAACATATACGTGCGCGTCGATCATTAGGGGCAGGGACCACCCCTGTGAGAATAGAGGCACATGATCCCGAGTTTTGTGACATGTCCATTGGGCGCGGACATTGCAGCGATTCAGCCAGCAATTGATGGGACACGATCTCCACAAGTGCCCGTCTTCTATCGAATGCCTCAGAAATCCGCGAAAATTCGCGCGCGCATCGACGTTTTGGTATGAGATCAGCTTCTGCCTGTGCAATGCATAGACCTGACAACGTCTTCGAATTTTGACGAAGTTTCTTCTGCCCCCGTGGCTTAGGCCTACATGCATTTACTAATGTTGTCAAACTTCTGAATGTATTCTTCAAACAATAATCCGACTAGAAATAGGCATACGGCCCGGAAATCACGTTTATGGCATTCTGGTTGAAATTGCAGGTGACTCCCCACCAATATGCGGCATATTTGCTTACACGCACAAATTGTCTTCCTTCAATGAGCTGCTGAGGCAGGGGAAGTTTCGACAGAGAACATTCAACATGCATGTCATTGCACTTTCCATGTCACTGTACCTGACCGATTAGATTTTTTCGCTATGGTTGCCCCTGTGCGTAATAAGAAAAGAAAAATTGTGTTTTTTCCCACAGCCGAATCATATGAAGCAGGATTTTCACCCGTTTTCTGTAGAACAATGTATTTTTTCAAACGTTAGAGAGCATCAAATTCATAGCTGACTCAGTCTAAGCAAACAATGATAGTAGATTGATGGTATAATTTGAACGATTCACCCGGTTATAACTCATCTTCATCTGTACGCTTTCTACTTTACTCAACTACCAGGGTTGTAGCGAGTCCACGCAGACGAGTCCGAATCAAGAGCAGTGAGTCCGAGCCGAGTCCAGTGCCCGAGTGTGACTTCTGGTCCCAATGCTGGTTTGAGTCGAGTCCAAACTCCATGTGTAATTCGGACACAATTCGATGTCAACGACACTGGAATGAGAAAATCAGGGGGACCCATTCATTGGTGCTAACGGGAAGCTGACTATTATCTATATCTTTGGAGGGCGAAGAAGTTCTCAATGCACTTAAGTAGACAGCCTCATTCACAGGAATATACACATATTTGTGTGGACGCGTGCACTGGTAGTAGAATCTATGATAAAAGTTTAAAAAACCCTGGTGACTAAACCATATGCTGCAGCTCATTGAACTGAAATGATACACGCTGGAAGCACCAGGGTCAGACCACTAGCACCCGAGTCCATGACAATTTGGCACACTATACAAGCTAGAATTGGATTGCAATGGTGGGTATTACTTCTCTATATTCATTCTCAGTGAGTTGGAAAAATGATGATTAGAATTGATGTTAAATCCACATTTCAACTGGACCTCGACGGTTCCCTAAATCTGTACTTATATTAACACCCGTATGCACTAGCCTATCATACTGTTCACTATTATGGAGGCTCATATGCTCATAAGATCATGCAATTGTACACACAGACACAGCTATAATTAGGACAGTGGCCATATCAATTATTCCATACATGCGGGTATAGTTACATACCAAATTGGGTCATCTTGGCTTGACATGAACTAGGGCGGGTCCCCGTTTGGGACTTAATTTCAGATTTTGTTTAGCAAATCAGAACCAGGTGGTGATATCGATTGACGATATTATTAACTACACAACAGATATTCATCGATCAATCGAAATCATGGATATCACACACTGTTCTTGGCATATTTTAACCATAAGCCAAAAGGCTTAGTGATTCCTTGACTGTTTCTGTCATCCCATAGCCAGACACACGGACAAATGGAAGATAGTACCAGCTCATTATAGGCAACATAACGTACTGACAAAATTTCTCATATTACCAACCACTAATGGGTTCCTGTACCTTGGTCAGACAGCTACACACTAAATTTCAAGATTCTCAGACCTTAGATGACCTCCGACCTGACCCCAAAACAATAGGGTTCATGTACTCATCATGGGGAATACACAAACCAAGTATGAAAGCCTCATTCACCCCGAGGCCCTTTACCAAAACACAATAGGGTTCTTATTCCATAAGGACGATACACACCTAATTTCAACCTGATCAGACCAACCGTTCTGGACTTAATCGTGTTTACAAGGTTTTCAGACTTTGACCTCTGGTGACCTCAGATGACCTCTGACCTGACCCCAAAACAATAGGGTTCATATACTCATCATGGGGAACAAACATACCAAGTATGAGCTTCATCCATCCGGTGCGGGTCCAATTTCTCGTGTTTACAAGCCACACTGGCTAAACTATCAAATTTTCCACAAATTTTTTTCTATTTCGATCAACTTCACCTCCTGACCTAACCAAAAACAATAGGGTTCCTGTACTCCGCCATAAGAAAGTTTTACACCTAATTTCAACCTGATCAGACCAACCGTTCTGGACTTAATCGTGTTTACAAGGTTTTCAGACTTTGACCTCTGGTGACCTCAGATGACCTCCGACCTGACCCCAAAACAATAGGGTTCATGTACTCATCATGGGGAACACAACATACCAAGTAAGAGCCTTACCTACCCAGACCTGATCAAGTTATCGTGTTTACAAGCTGGCGTACAAACACACCACTACACAACACACACACACACACGACGTGACTGCATAGATTCCTCTGACTTCGTCAGGAATCAAACAGGAGGGAATGATTGGGAATGAGTCAGTATCGCTGAGTAAGGCTAAGTGACAAAACCCTCCTGTCCTGGCACGCTCTACTCACTCTTCTTCTCCTCTGTCGGGAAATGTCTAAGTTCGGACTTCCTCATGTTGCATTTCACTTAAAAATCGCTAATATGCAATTCCTACAGTCGCACTGAGAATTTCATAAGATATTCATTTTCCCCTCTTATTCTGCAAATTATTCTGAAAAAATAAAATATCAAGGGACTCACAAATAATTCCACATTTCAGAGAACAATCAGAGGGAGCTTAATACTAGACGATACCTGAACCTATGAATCCCCATTCCACCAACACGGACTGAGAGCAGTAAAACTCATTGACTGAATAGACTGCAATGCAGACAATTCAAAATTTCCTACAGTTTTATTTCTTTTTGAATTGACAAAAATGACTCATTTCTGAAATCATGCTGAAAAAGCCCGCGTCCTGAGTCCGAGTCTTGAAGCCGAGTCCGAGTCGGCATGATCCTGAGTCACGAGTGTCGTGTCCTGAGTTCTCCCAGGCCGGACTTGATTCCGATCAGGACTCGAGTACTACCGTACTGCTAAACAATTGACATTACGATTGATAAATCACATCGCGCGCGGGCCGAGCAATTTGAGTGGCGTCACTCTTGTCGTTCGACTCTACAGAGCCTACATATCAGTTTTTCTACATTCATCATAATCGTAATAATACTTTCGGAGTAGGTAATAATTCCTGAAAACATAACGTAACTCACACATTGACATACCTATATTCAGTTCATCTGAGTCTGCGTCCTGCACCGCTGAAAACTTCAAAACTGACAAGCAAAATTCACACGCGAATAGAACAACAGCTTTACGGTAGGATTCCTTTTAACGTACGCGTATCTGCGGACGCGGATGCGGGACGGGGTTGTGGGCGGAACTCGGCGAAAAAATGGGTCGTAAACCCATAAACGCGGCGCACAGGCACTGCGGGTGCGGGTTGAGATCACTTTGTGCATACGCATGTGGTGTAAATTGTACTGACTAAACTGAACCAT
Source organism: Sclerodactyla briareus (assembly GCA_026419785.1). Classification (NCBI taxonomy): domain Eukaryota; kingdom Metazoa; phylum Echinodermata; class Holothuroidea; order Dendrochirotida; family Sclerodactylidae; genus Sclerodactyla; species Sclerodactyla briareus. Next base: position 12,342 of record JAODTK010000427.1, read on the forward strand.
CAATAATAAAGAGATGGGAACAATTTTCCCCTTTAAAGCTAGGTCATACAGGTTGTGTGAACAGCTTTCAACAGATTAGATTGTGGGTAAAACACCAACCAATCAAGCCAATAAGCCATCCTCCATGGTTTCTACTTTCTACAGCGTGGCGTGGTTCTCTGCGTGGAAAGGGGTGCAGTAGCGGATACAGGGGGGGGGGGGGGGCTACCCCGTCCAGGTGTCCGGACCCCCCGTTTTTTGGTTTCGGAGCTTCTCGAAACACCATTATTCTACATATGTTGATCCAGATGGCTTCTGAGGGCATTCGGACCCCTCCACCCTCTGCCCCGCTAGTAATTTCATCTGTGGGCTGATTCATCTTAAACATGAAATCTTGACCCTTTACAAGATGAACATGAACTTTGAAAATTCGCGCGCACTGTTGTTTGATCGCTCTGTGGCACTGTTATGTGGTGTCCATGTATATATGCATGGGCAGCACCACAGAGAGGCGGGCTGGCATTTGCGCCCTTTGGAATTTTTATTTCCCCCCAATAAAATTGTTAAAACGTTTAAAGACACGTTATTTCGTAGGGTGTGGGGTGTGGTGTTACACTTTATCAGGGGATAAAGTGTATTGTGATACATTATCATTGCTTTTCTATAGGTATATCTTCCGGTGAACCTCCGAAAATATACAACGCGTACGTGCGCGTCGTCGCCCTTTCGTTAAACGTATTGTACATCCACCTCGACTGCAGGGGTCCACGAGCAAATATGGTGAGTATATAAACGCATCCATCATTAGCTATATACATACGTATCTTCATCACCTCGAAGGTACACATAGACTCTTCTAATTCTCAGGAAGACCCATGATTGAATTTCTCTCTTGAGTCTTCCTTTATTGTTTACGGGTTAATATTCGTAGCAGTAAACAAGAGATGGGGCGAAAACGGAAGTATATCACCGGCGAGAGTTTCCGTGTTGTGTTCTGTTCTTGTATAGTTTAAGAAAACATGCAAACAGAATTCAACATAACCTGACTGAGGTTTATTTGAGTGATGAAAGTTCTTTCAAAGTATTTGACCGGAATGCACTAGCGTCCCTCGAACCAATTTTTTAGAGTGACCCCACACACCCAAGAATAGCCGGTGCACGAATGCACCCTATAGGGTAGTCTAATGTAGAGACGACTGTATTGTAATCGACCTGGCTTCGCGTATTACACCTCCAGTTGTTTAACTTTGTTTTATATATGCATCAGTGGTGTTTGTCGCTTCACAGTAGTTAATGAACTGTGAATCTGCGTCATATTCGAAAGCGGCCAATCACGTTCATTTCTCAGCGTTGTCAATGGTACCTGTATTAACGCCCGCAGAACATTTAAGCGGGCCTCGTGGAGTTCGGGCTTAATTAATTAACTTTCAAAAATGCATTAAAATATGCAAATTGGACACATTAATGACCTCCAAGGACCCCGACTTCACTTTCAATTTCTCGGGAACCATGGTGGACCAAATCCACCAAGTTTCGTGGAAATCTGACCAAAACTTTGAATAAATTATGTCAATTTAGACCACTAATTAGCATATTTAGGCTGAAAAATCTAATCTCATTTCAATCTGCATGGTATCCCGTCTACTGCCAAACTACATGACAAATACATCACTGTGGCACATACCAAGTATGACATACATATAAGTGGGGTCGATTTGGCCTGTTCACAAGCCTCAATTGGCCCAAATATTGACTTTGCACAAATTTTCCATTTTGGACCAAAATGCACCCGACCCTATACCAGAAACAACCAGAAAGATACATTACCAGATGTGAACAAGAACTCAAACAAAACCATTCTGGACTATCGTGTTTAACAAGGTTTTCAAACTTTACCACTGGTGACCTCAGATGACCTCTGACATGACCTCCAAAACAATAGGGTTCATGTAATCCTTCATGGGGAACAACACCTACCAAGTATGAGCTTCCATCCAAGTGGCGGGCGAGTTCTCGTGTCACAAGCCGCGTTACAGACAACATACATACACACACACTGTACAGAATGCCATAGATTCATTGACTGCGTCCAGAATCCAATAAATGACTTTGCTGCCTAAAAATTGATCAGATGGTGTACCACAAGCCTGGTGCTACAACGAATTTTCGTCATTATCGGCCGCACGGTTTGTGAGAAATGCTGCTAAACGAGAGGAACGTGTGAAATACA
>JAODTK010000428.1:0-14626 GCA_026419785.1 Sclerodactyla briareus
CTCGCGCCCGAATTTTGGGTACGCTACTGTATGTCGTTAGCTTGAATCGACTCATGCCGTCGTTCCACCAAGCGGGCACTACTGCAATAAGGACGCCACGATCGACGAATTGTAACCGGCTTGATCTAGGGATCAGTGGAGAAGAATGGGCTGGAGCCACGTTTCATTACACGGTCGGAAAATCTAAGCAGATAGTTCTGGGATTGTACACAAATGAACCAACGCAAAGATGCTTAAATACTCGCATGACTTCAAACTAGCATTTAGCTAATGGTGAATTTTCCATCCCAGAGAGCCTATAGGTAATCCCCGAGCGGGTTCCATGGCCGTAGCGGTTATTCACGTCTTCTTTAAACCACAGACGGACAGGTTCGATACCGGGGGAGCCACGCGCACGATTTTTGAAACCGCCAACAAATCATGCCATATTTATTTCGAGGCGCGTCCAAATCATGTGGTTTTCGATTCCCGTTGTGGGGGATTCCGTGGTGTATCGGTATCACGCCCTGTCTAACACACAGCATATCCCGGGCCGGAATTACCGGGACCGAAGTTTTAGTGCTTATGGAAAGAATTTGGCGACGCAGCTCATTCAGGGCTGTAGTGGGTCACGCAGGACAATTAGACGCCGATTCCGTGGTGGAGCGGTTATCAAGTCTGTCTAACACACAGACGGTGGTCTCCGAATACCGTTGTGGTGGATTCCGAGGTGAATTGGTTATCACGCCTATTTCACACACAGGCGGCCCCCGGTTCGATCCCGGGCGGAATCACCTTGACCGGAAGTTTTATGCTGTTCGAAATATTTGGTCGAGCAGTTCATTCAATAGTGCTAGTGGTCACGCAGACAATTAGACGCGATTCCGGGTGTACAGTATAAGTCTGTCTAAACAACAGACGGTCCTCGGTCGTGTGGACATTAATTGCTCTGTATTATTCATACGTATATGAGTATGAGAGCAAAAATGAGAGAGAGATGGAAAAAAGAAAAAAAAAAGGGGGGGAAACACCGGGGGGGGTTTTTTTTCCCCGGTTCGATCCCGAACGGATCCTCTGGCCGCCGATTTTTTTGGTAAGCTACTGTATTCCGTTAGCGAATCGCTCATGCGCGCGATTCGCCAAGCGGGAAATACTATAATAATAATAATAATGGGACTGAAGAGCGATTAATGACGAAAAAGCCTCTAGGCTTAGTTAATGCTGATATTGTGTTTTTGCAGGAACTTTTCTGTCTTCATCTGAGGATTTTAAATTCGAGCGATCTCTGGGAAGGGGATGTTTATTATTCTGGTAGTCGCACTAATCACTCGGCTATTTTGATTAAGTCCAGCTTAGGGGTCGAAGTCACCCAGGTGAGACGCGGACAATTTGTGGATGTTGTATTTCGTTACGTTGTCGAGTTAATGATTCCTATTTCGTCTTTGTAATGTTAATGCTCCTAATATCCCCTTGAGAGAAGATATTCTTCTCTAATCTCATTGAATTCGCTCGGGGTAGTGCCTGTATCTGGGGGAGATTTTAGTTGTGTTACCAGTAGAATCGATTCCACTAGCCCAGAAAATTCCCATGTTGGCACTAAAACGAATTGAAGAGGATTACCGCTATGTTCATTTGACCGATAGCTTCAGTGCTTTCAATCCGTCGACTCCTGGTCACACTTGGGCCCGAATGAATAGGAGTTCTCGTATCGATCGTATTATCTCCCTAGAAACGGGGTTATTTAGTAACGCCAACTACTGCTAGTCTGTAGTATAGGATCATCTTCCACTTTTTGTGAGTGTTAAGTTTTCCCCTGAGAATTTCTGATGGGTAATTTAAAGGGTACTGGAAATTTAATGTTTCTCTCAATGATAGCCCCCCGTTTTTTCAAAACGAATTAGAATGCATTATATTATGTGGTGTACTTTAAAAGGGCGTATAAGAGTATTGTTCTTGTTCTTGTTCCAAGACACCATGCGCCCTCAAACAGGCATTCGAGGGGAGGTTAGCCGGTGTTGCAGAGAAACTATTGATGACGGCACACAACAGTTGGAACTTGCCCTCTTGAAGGTGTTTTAATTATCCAATTGGGCTATGTATGGGGGAAGCTTGTTCCCCTGGAAATGGTTCTTGGAAGTCTGAGTTGTCAACAGCACAACATTGCAGACGGTAATCTTCATTGAACGACTGAGTATTAGTTCTAGTATACGACTCGGTGGAACAAAATATTTTGAGAAGGAACTACAAGTTTGTTATGGATGATGATTTTTATGGACAAGTATAAAGATCAGTAATATTACGTTTACATTCAAGCGAGGGCCAACCCCAAAGTTGACATAAGGCAGTAAGACTTTTCAGAGCGCTTGTTGAGGCCAGTAGTGACAAACCTGACGCTCTAGATTGGATATTCTCAGGTTTTCTTTTGACAGTAATAGTTTGTGGAGACCAAATTTGGGAGTGGACATTACTTCCAACTGAGGCCGGAAATGAAATAAGTATGCCATTTTCTTAATTTGGGGAGAGCAGTATGCAAATTACGAAAAGAACAATTCAGGGGACTGTAGCCTTTGCAGACATATTACTAATATGAGGAGACCACGAATGCTGAGGAATCCAGAGTTACACCAGGTAACTGGAAGATTTCACAGGATCAAGACTATGTCCGAACAAATTATACGCAACATCTATAAAGGTTTTCTTTTCCAAGTGTAGGGAGAACATAAAAACTGATTTGGTTGCATTCCATACAACAGTCACAAGACCATTCCGCCTCCTAAACAATCAATTTCGCTAAACAATCAATTTCGCTAAACAATCAAATCAATTGTGAGGATTGGGGTATGTGATAAAGTTGTAGTAAGAATAGCTATTAAGCACAGTGTTCGTTTGGCGCGTGCGAGACGCAAACGAACTCTGACGTTCAGAGGTGATGTCTTTATTCTGATTCTGTGAAATGGATCGTGCTGTAAATAAAGAAATAATGGGTGCCATTTAGGTCGAGAGTTGAGCACTAGACGATGATGAAATTCGTCGATTTTTCCTTCTCGTGAAATTTTCCGGGCTCCTAAGCAAAAAGCTTATAAATGCTATTGTACGATTAAAGATGGTGTTAAGCGACCTCGATCTCGAAAGGCGAAATTCTAGGAGTGTTCCATGAGTCACAGTCTTGTATTATGTTTGTTCTGCCAATTCTCCCTCAGGAAGAGTTAGTTAGTAAAATTACTAAACACACTTTCCGATGAGGATAAAAAGTTGTTAGACCACCCTATTACTTTAGATGGAGTTAAGCATGCTCTCAATGCTATGCAAGAACAAATCTCCGGTAGTGATGGGATCTGTTATGATTTTATTCTCGTTTTATCCTATTGTTGGGAAAGATCTCGTTGATGTTTTCAAATCTGTAATGAGGGGTTCTTTCCCCTCTCAGAGGTCTGTATTCTAGCCTTATCCAAAGACTGGAGATATTGAGAGCCCTGGATAACTGCGGCGATTAATAAGTTATTGAACGGCAGACTTACAAGTTCTTGCCAAAGTGTTATAAATCAGGTTATCCAAGGTGCTACCTCGAGTTATTAATGATTACCAAGGTGTGCCATCAAGGGCCGAACAATTCATTATATATGTTTATTCATCAGGGATATTATTGATTATGTGAACCGTAAAAAGGGGTTACTTGCGCTTTTATTCTGTTGACCAGCAGGAAGCCCTTTGACAAGGTGACTTGGATTTTTTTGTATATTTTTTTGAGTTCTTCTTAACAGTTTAAAATTTCAGTAATAATTTTATTCTGACTAGATCTCCATCGTATAATGAGATTCTAGCGTTTCTCATGGATGGAAACTTTTCTGATCCTGTTGTATTTGTCGTGGTGTCAGACATGGATGCCCCTTGTCACCGCCCCTTTACGTTCATTTCATGAGCCGCGGTTGCTAAACTACATATATTACTCCCCTGACATCGAACGTTTTCACATCCGGGCGCTAAGAATAAAGGGTGATTAAGCTTGCTTCGTATGCTGATGGGGGATTGATACTGGTATTGCACCAATAGTGAGGATGTCATAACTATTTCCATTTTTGATATGTTCCACATGGCCACAGGGGCCACGATTAATACTAATAAGTCGTATGGCCTCCTGATTGGGGGTCCTTTTGGTGGTATTCCCCCACTAAATTTTTGATAATGACTTGTTAAATACGGGGTGCGTTCGTTTTTGGTAGTGATACTTCCGTTTTAATTCACTATGGGAGCAAGTAAAATGTAATAAAGCTCGCAAAATCATTAATCGTGTCTCGGGGCAACACCTTACTCTTCTGGGGAAAGGCAAGTTGGTTAATATGTTTCTATTTTCCCCTTTGTTTTATTATATGGCTCCGTGTTTCCCCTCCCGGATTTTGTACTTAAGGATCTGATATAAAATTGTTTTTCCCCTTTATTTGGGGGAACAAGCCTGACCTGGTTAAGAGGGAGGTCATGTTCTCGAGCAGGAATACGGGTGGCCTTCAGTTGCATAACTTCTAGTTGAAAATGGAGCTTATTTGTTTTTAAACCATTAGGTGGTTTGTCAGTAGTTCTTTGCCTAATTATTGGTTCCTTGCCTCGTGATTTTACAGCAATGCACCTTCGTAACATATTCCCGGAGCATTTGGTCTAACCTTTCTCCGAATTCTACTACTTGTTCTGCCACTCTTTATAAAGCTTGAAAAGTTTTACTAGATATTCACGTAACTGATAAGACAATCGGTCGGCAAAACCCTGCTAATCGTTACTATTGTGTCTTCCAGTGGGAGGAGTTGGCAGTTGTCCCGTGCGCATGTTAACAATTACCAGTCATGGAAGTGGGAAGGATTTGGGCGGCTGTGTTCATAGGTTGTAGAATAGGTCGACTGATTTTCAGTGGCGTTAATCCATAATGTATGGTTATACTAACAAAAAGGGTTCTAAGTGGGGCAAAAGTGATGGCACTTGCCCAGTTTTATCTTGCCGCCGAAGTGAAAACGGCGCGTTCTCCATATCTTGTGGCAGTGTACTAAGAATAAGATGCGTTATTCTTGGTTAGGTCGGGGTATTGAAATCATGGTTTATGATTTCAATTAATTTAGAATTCGAAGTCTTACATCTATGGTATTGCTGCAAATCTCCTTTGGAAGTCCATGCGTTTGAAAGAATGTGGGTTGATTTGTGCATTGTGTAAGTTATCATTTGGAAGTCTAGAGGTTTGTTGTGTTTGATGTGTGGGAGTAACGTATTCCTTCATCTCAAATTATCTCAACATCGTTAAGAAATTAAGACTAGGGTTAATATGGATAGATATCGTTATTCTCCCGGAAAGTTCAAAAGTTTGTGGATTGAGGGGAACCCGTTTGTTACAATCCGTAATATAAATTGACTTTGCATTTTAGTTTGACTCAGGTAGAGGTCATTCTGTTGATCTTATAAGGGCAGTATTAGTATAACAGTTGAGTAACCACTATTTTCCTCTCTCTTTTATCTAGAATTCAATTGCATGAATGATAGTTCAGTGTATATAGATTGAAATGATGCAAATAAATGCGGAAAAAAAAGCCTCTAGGCGCTTTTTTACAGACCTAATAAACAAACAGGAAAGGCGACGAATAGGAAACAGAAGAAGGAAACGGAAAGACACAAAAAGGAACAGAAAGACAAAACAAGGGGAGATACACACAACAAAGTCAGAACAAAAGGATTAGTCAACAGATAATGATGGGTGAAGAGGAACCTTTTAAGAGAGACTTGAAAGTAACCACAGTCGGGGCCAGACGAAGAGAGTTTGGGAGAGCATTCCATAAGTGAGGCGCAGCAGAAGCAAACGAAACGACCCATAGAACTTGGTGACGAGCGGCCATAATTTGAGCTGTTGCTTAGAAGCTGACCTTTAAAGCTCTAGAAGGAACAGGCAGCTGAACAAGCTCTGGGATGAAATCAGGAGCCATACGTTGACAGTTGTAAGTGAGTAGTTTAGAAGAATTTAAAAAGCAATTCTCTGCCTTATAGGGAAGCCAGTGAAGCTTGCCGAGCATGGGGGTTATATGCACACAAGCGAGGAAAACACAGAGAACAAGTCGAGCAGCAAGTTTGCACTCCGCTGAAGCTTGTTAAGAGTTGTCCAGGGAGGCCAAACAACGAGGAATTACAAGCATCCACCCTAGATGTGACCAAGGCATGGATCAGCATGGTGATAGTCTCCTGATTGAGGTACGACGAATGTTCCCTAACTTCTAATGCGGCAGAGCAGCCTTACAAAGGGTTTGCACATGACTAGACTATAAAGAAGAGTCCATGATTATTTCTAAATTGCGAACTTGAGTTACAGGTTCGATGACAGAATTGCCGACATTGATGGTATGACGCCAAGAAGAGCTAACTGAAGTGTGAATAAAAGTAAACCCACTCTGTCTTCTTGTCATTCAGCACAAGCATATATTGGAACGGCACCGGATCTTGTGGCGGTGATACATGCTTCCAACTGATTCACAGCGACTGCACGCTCAGAAGGGTCGAATGTCATTATAAGCTTAGTGTCGTCAGCATAGGCGACAGACTGGATACCGTGGCTGCAACATTGTCTTGTAGTGGAGCCCTAAGAGTTAGAAAGCAATAGAATAGCGGCAATGACAGAATCGCTGAGGGACACCACAATCAAGAAGGGTAGGACGGGACATATATTATCAATAGTAACAGACTGAGTTCGACAGGCACAAGTAGCTAGCAACCACTCAAGCGCCTTACCAGTAACACAGGATCTCTCGCAGCGGATTGATCAGTTGAGAATGGTCTATGGTACTGACAATAAAGGACGATTCGAACGATGTAAACCGGTTGATCTATGGGACTAGTTGAGAGCATGTGAGCCACGTTTCCATTACAACGGTCAGGAATTCTAAGCAGATAGTTTCTCTATTGTAGCACAATCAAACCACGAAATAGCTTATAATGCTCGAACCGATGTAGACTAATTTGCGCTATTCTATTGTTACATTTTTGTCCGCTCCATATTATTTCAGCTAACATTTGCCCGTCACTTACGCGCATACTTCAAACTCAGAATTAGCGTAATGGTTAATTTTTTTCCGCCCATAGAGCCTATAGGTATCCCCGAGCGGTTCCATTGTGTAGCGGTTATCACGCCGTCTGTCTTACACACAGACGCTCCCCGGTTCGATCCCGGGTGGAGCCACCGCACTGATTTTTTAACCTTTCAACATTCACGACGCCGTGTATTTATTACGATGCCCGTCCTATTCACTGTGGTCTGTCGAGTCCCGGTGTGGTGGATCCGTGGTGTAGCAGTCATCACGCCTGTTAGGTTTTGTACATCAGATTTATTCCTGTAGAGGCACAATGGCTTCATTCGACCCGTTTTCGGTTACCAGAGGGGTGAGTCAGGGATGCCCATTGTCAGCACTTTTATATGTTCTTATAGTATCGAACCCTTGCATAAAATCATTTCTAATAATTCTAAAGTTTCCGGTATTAAAATTGGAGACGATGAAGCCAAATTTTTTCAGCATGCAGATATACAACCTTTTTTGTTTCTGATGGTAAAAGTATTTTTCGTGTATTAGACAATATCCATCGGTATGAAACCTAGACCTGTTCAAAAATGCATTGAATTAAGTCTGAACTATTTGAAAATTGCTGGTATTCTGATTAACCAACAAATTTTTTTTGCAATTTTTCAATAAGGGAGGATTTTATTACCGTGCTGGGTGTTCAATCGGGAATGCGAAGAGCAAATCGAAACAGACAGCTGGCAAGGTAAACTTGACAAATGTGTGTCTCTCGTGCATAGATGGAACGGTCGTAATTTATCGATTAAGGGAAGGTTCTAGTGGTTAACTCTCTGATCGTTTCTCGACCAGTTTACCTAATAACTATTTTGACTGTGACGTCTTGGGTAATAAATGAACTTCATCAGGCAATCAAGTATTTCATATGGGAAGGCGGAAAAAAAAACAGTGATATACCAGTCTCTGAGTTCTTCCCAATGCAAAAGGGGGGGGGGGGTTGAAATTTCCCCCCCCCTTGCAAAATGTTTTCAAGGTCACTGAAGGTTAAATTAGCGAGTAATTGTTGAATGGAGAATTGAAATCGACATTAGAAGCTCTTTGAATGTATTTTCAATAAGTATGGAAACTTGAAAATTGGTTTAGGTGTATTCCAGTTAATACCAGAGACAATACTTTAAGGTCCGAGACATCCTTTTGCAAGAGAAATCTTGGAGCATGGTGTGAAGAAAATTACTTCGTGGTAACTATGCTCTCCCTTATCTCGAGATGAAATGCTTATGCAAACCGTTATTGCTTAACCCCTCATATACAAAGGAAAATGTTTGGATACTTTTTTAACGAGCTTTTATTGATGGGGATGTTGTTTGGTCGGTGACCTCAGGTATGAGATTCCCCAAACCCCACTACCAGGAGTGCCCGTACGAGTGGCTATTCATGAGTATTAGTTGGCTAATCCGGATTATACTATCTCTGTTTCTGAGGTAATGAGATTACTCGCGATCCTCGATTCAATACCCCAGGAATGGCTACACGAAATCTATTCAAATGATAGAAGTGTAACTACACAGAGAATTCGAATATCCTAGCCATTCTACTGTTGTCGAGAACTTTTTTGGTACTAATTATCATGTAAAAAGGCAAACGACTCGATCGAAAGTTGGATAACTGTCTCCAAAAGGGCAGATCTTTTGGAAACAAACCTTTAATGCTACAAAATTCGATTAAAAGGTGGAAAAATGTTTTCAGACACCCGAAAATTAATACAGACGCAGAAGTAGATTTCAAAAAATTATTATGCATAATATTCGTTACAAACGAAAAATTGTATAAATGTAAAATGGTTGACTCGCCCCTGTGCACTTTTTGGGGTGGTGGGGGTGAAATGTGCAACTTGAGCATCTGTTCATTTAATGTACAGAGATTTCTGTCCTAGGGAAAACATTAATTAAAAAAAAAAAAAAAAAAGGGGTGAATCAAATTTATCCTCTACCAATTCAAGAGTGAGGTGATAGTTACACTTTTGGGATTAGGTTCTTCTTCAAAGGAAGAACTTGACAGGAGTTCTTGTAGATATGTTATGAATACTACAAATAAGTAAGTCTGGAGAAGAGAATTATGAGTCTCAGACATGGAGGTACAATTAATTTAAGAATTATTTTCATAATTCTTGTGAAGAAGAAGTAGTAGACCTCCTCTATGCCAGTTTTCAGGAATAGAAGAAACGAGCTGGATAGTTTTTTTACATTATTCGGAACAAGGGATATACTACCTTTCAGCTGGGGCGGACCCATACATACAGGCACAAAACCTCGACACTGGTTGAACACTTTCGAATAACTCGATGTTTGTGTAGCTATGTAATGATCATGACTTCATTACCCTACTTTTATTGTACACGATAGATGAATTCATTTCATGACATTCAAATAATAAGGTTATAATCATTCGTTAAAGTTTTTGCGAATCAGGGAGAGATTATGTGGGCATGTGGGAAATAAGTCGTCATCAATTAACAATGCCAGGACTGATATATTTATTTTGTAAAGCAATCAATTTCACCTGTATATTTCATTTCTGTAAAACAGTTTTGCTTGCCAATAGATGGGCGGTGGGACCATCTCTCAATAAAAGACAGAAAAAATAAAACTAGCTGTCTAACCACAGGCAGTCCCAGGTTCGATCCCGGGGCGGGAATCACATGACCGAAGTTAGTTTTCAGGTGTTTAGTGCTTATTGAAAGAGTTGAGTCGAGCAGTTCATTCAAGAGTGCTAGTGGTTTCAGCCAGACAATCAGACGACGATTCGTGGGTTTTTTGTGTAAGCGGGATCACGTCTTCTACACACAGACGGTCCCCGGTTTGAATCCCGCGCGGAATCAGTTCGGCGCCCGAATTTTGGTAAGCTACTGTATTTCGGTGAGCGAATCGTCATGCGCGACGATTCCACCAGCGGGGGACTACTGACAATAGAGGACAATAAATGGCGGACCGGCTCGAGACAAGTCTGTACGCTGACTTGCGGAATTGTGTACCAAAAATGCCCTGAGTTTCGGATTTTTGATGTCGATTGGATTTGTTTATTTATTTTTTATTTTTTATTTAAAACATTAAAAGGGTAAGAAACTCGGTATCGTGACGCTAATCTACCGAGGGGCCCTGTATGTAAAAGACAATAATAATTGGTAAAAGAAAATTAAGGAACATAGATGGACGTAGAAGAAACGTTTAGAACAAACATCATAAAATATATAAACCACGTAAAAAAAATATAACTCACATTATATAATTTACGTAACAGGAAAACCTCTTAATAAAACTTTAATAAGTCGTTTAAAAGTGGCTAAGGCGTATGGCGCATTTGCAACATCGGTAGCTTGTTCTATTCTTGGGATGTAGGAGAACGATTGATGCGGCTTGGGTTTCCCACCCTGCAGAAACAAGTTGTTTTTGGGTGGTAGACTGCAGTGAGTGACCAGTACATCGCCAATGAACCGCAAAAAAATATCCCGAAGGTACTGGGGCGGTGCTATAGCCCATCAATATTTTGTACACCATCTCCAATCTTTTGGAGCTCAGACTTTGTTCAAGATTGAGGACCAGGTTAGAGTGCGAAAATAGGACCTCAGACCTATCGTTGAAAGTGGCATGAGAATTATTATAGCGGAGACTTTTGTAAAAACGCGCGGTAAGTCTGAGGGCCATTGGTGGCACTCATCGCCCTTCATACTAATTACCAATACTCTAATATTGGTTGAATATATCCATTATAGTACAGTAATAACGTTTCATATTCGATAAATGGTTTCATAGTCTGAGGAGGGCTAATCTTGAGGACACAATCTTGCAAACAAGTCGACATGGTCACCCCAGGCCAACTCGCTATCAATATAAAACCCCAAGTATCTTTTCACTAGAAACATGCTAATACCTGACACCAAACAACAATATTCAATTTCTTACATGGCAATGAGTTTTAACTTTGTCTTAGCAACCAATCAACATGCTTTTTGTTTTGGTTGCTATTTATAACCATTTTATTATTTGCCACCATTCAACCACTCTGTCCTTATCTTCATTAAGGTGTACATTGAATTCGTCTACAGATTGCCCTTAATGGGGAATGTTGAATCGTCAGCATTACATATCTGCGGCTAAGTGACTATGACTGTTCCATGTCATTATAAATAAAATATAATACATACATGGACCAAGGAACTCGACCCACATTAGTCGCGCAAAACAAACGCACCACATGCTACAAGACAGAGGGGTGAGAGCACTCCATTAATATAGGTAGATTGCTGCCGGTTTGATAAACTACGACGCGAAAACCAGTCACGCATCCTGTTGACAATTCAAGACATGAAAGCTTATCAATCAAAATCATATGATTGACTAAGTCGAAGGCTTTTCGCAGGTCTGACAAAATACCGATCCTAATAGTTGCCCATTGCTTTGTACCAGCATTAGACCGATCTTCAATAAAGCCTTTCTCGCAAGAGGCCTTTCTCTAAATCCAGACTGAGCTGCCCATATAAGCTCATGGTCATTTAGGAACTTAATTAAAGCACCAGGTACATGTTTTTCTAAGAGTTTCGATAACAATGGCAGGATGGAGATGGGTCGATAATTCGAAACATCAGAGGGACCAACTTTAAAGTAGGGAAAATCTTAGCCCTCTTCAACAGGGTGGGAAAGATTGAACTCCTGATCCTACTGTTTAATATATAGTGATGCTCTCAGCTATTTCAGCAGATGAAATATGAAACACATACGCCTATTTCATCTAACACATAAGCGCTTACATTAATCCCTAGGTGGACCTCATGTGTTCAAGAGTTGAAAGGAGTTCATGGGATGTTACGTTCATCGGTGGAGGGTAAGAAGAAAATTTTGGCCCAAGCTTCACAGTGCTAAGCAAAGCCACACGGCGTCTCGTATACCAGTCGGCGACTGTTGTGAAACGTACTTCACGTGCCCCACGACTTTGACGATAAACATTGTTGCGGAATATAAATTGGGAGCGTATGAAGGAGAATGAAAGCGGCCGTTTCTTGACTTATGCAGAATCCTCCACAATTTATAATGGGAATAGGAGGGAATAACATGAATTGTTCGAAAGATATCCCGTCTTCTATGCGTTTCGGAAAATGGGACTGATGGGTGCGATACGGTGGCCAAACCAGGACCTGTCTTAATTGTGGCAATCGGGGAAAATGATCTTATGAATGTTCTGTGTCGAAATGCAAGAGAAGAGATGTCTTGATTATTGGGGCACACAGCGGACAAATGCGAGAATGAGGGGATAGGGTACTCCATGGACAAGTCTGTCACATTACGAGGGACTGTGATATTATTTTGCTGAACATTATCAAGCCCAAGCCTGGAGTGTGGATTAAGGGTGTTTGGGTGTTGCAGTTGTTCGTGAGTGCCCCCAACACGAACCACCAAACCTGAAGCGCATCTGGTGATTTCCACCTTCGATGTGCCATCAGATGCGTGCGGTTGACTGACAGCTGATTGTCCCGTGAAGTTCTCATGGAGAAGAAATAGAAACCCTCGTGATCTAGGAAGTCCCAAACCCGAGGACCAACACTGTCCCTCAGCCACCACCCATCTTCGGACCTGTGTGTCGTTCCACGTTCTAATGAACCATTGGGGTGTGGTTTGACCCCCCCGTCAGCTACTGGTCCCGATGAACGTCCCAATGAGGTGATACTCCCGTGTATCACGGGGTTCCCAACCCGACAAGTAGTGAGTACCATTTCCCCTTCCCCAGTCTGTGAGCCCCACCACAGAACCAGTGCCCTGTGGAGGAACTGGCCATGAACAACGAGGATTTTCCCGTGTGTCACGCTTCTCCGCCCGCGCTCTCGGTCCCGTGGGAGACCAGGAAGGTAGGTTCCACCCAGTTTGTTCGCCTTCGAGCGGAAAAACGGAAGAGCTCGTCGCAGCCCAACTCTGGGAAGAAGGTCGAACGATCCCGTTCCAGATTACGTTTTTCCGCCAGACAGAAATTCCTACTGACGTGTCAAGATGTCCAGGTGATTTGGAGTAGGACCCATGTACTCAGAGAGGTGCAAAGACGGTGTTCTCGGACATTCAAGCCGGTACCAAAAACAAAACCGACCTATGGAATCCTATAAGTTTTGGAAATGACGTCATGGTGAACCAACAAACAATGGAATGAGCATATCGCCGCCACCACCTGATTTCGTGCACGATAAGGAAATCGAATTTTTTTGACAATTACTTTCTGCGAAAATCGCACAAGACTTCATCGTGACTTTAACTCTGGTACACCCATTGTATCCAACTCATATATTCTATTGTCAGATTTGTCTTGTGTTTATATTTTATCCCTCTCCACCAATGTTTAATCTTTGCCTGATTATGATAACGGCAACGGCGTAAGGTGATAATCGATAATGTGCTCGAGTAATTCATTGGTGTAAATTAGTGAATGCTGATGTTGTATTTTGCAGGAACTTTTTCACTCTTCATCTGACGATTTTAAATTCCTGCTTGATCTCGGGGAACGGGGGATGTTTATTCTTCTGCTAGTCGCACTAACCACTATGGGGGTGGGTAGTGCGGCCATTTTGATTAAATCCAGTTAAGGGGGAAGTCACTAAATGGACGGGACAACGTATATGTCAGTTGCATTTCGCATGTTGTCGACTTAATGATTTCTTTTTCCTCTTGTCATGTTCATGCTCAATATCCCCGCAGGGACAGAAGGGCATTCTTCTTAATCTGGTTGATTATCGGGCAGTTGCATGTTATTCTTGCGGGGATTTTAATTGTGTTATAAGTAGAATGACTCACTAGTCAGAAATTCGGCTCTCTGTGGCGGTGTTAACAATTGAGGCAAGATCACGTCCAGTTTAATTTGGACGGATAGCTTCCGTGCGTTTAATCCGTGGACCTGCGGCACACTTGGGTTCGCCCGGAATAGGAAGTTCTCGTTTTGATCGTATTATCTCCCTAGAAAACTGCTTATTAGTAATGCCTCTTACTGCTGACTTCTCGTATAGCGATCAGTTCCCCTTTTTGTTAGTTTCAAGTTTCCTTGGCGGTTCTTCTCGGGTAATGGATACTGGAAATTAATGTTCTCTCAATGTTAACCAAGCTTTTCAAGAGACTTAGAGTTCCATTACAATAAGTGGGGTTGTACTCTTAAACCTGCGTATAAGAGGATGTGGCTTGGTGGGAAGTCACTAGAAATTCGTACGTAATTAAGGAAATTTCGCTATTAGCACAGTGTCATTTTAGGCTGTGAGAGGACGCAAAACAAAATGACGGACGTTCGGAGTGATTGGCTCTATTCTAATTCTAACGTTTTTATTGATCATGTTAGAAATTGAAGAAATTAAAGGTTGCATACATTAGGGCGATAGTTGAGCAATTAGAAGATGGCCCCGGGAAAGTTCGTCTAATTCTTTCTTTCTAGGGAAATTTTCCGTGATAACATTTTTTTATATTGATGGTTTGTTGAAAAGATGTATTAAGCACCACTTTCGAAGGGAAGGGTGAAAATTCTGAGTGTTTTCACGATTTTTACAGTTCTCTGTAATTCTGTTTGATTCTGACCAACTTCTCCCTTCAAGTGAATTA
>JAODTK010000429.1:0-13683 GCA_026419785.1 Sclerodactyla briareus
TAAGCAATGAAGATTGTGTAGGACAATGTAACAGGCGAAATTCAAGAGATTACTAATAAATCTACCAGAAGCCCAGAAGGCTTAGTGATTCCTTCACTCTTATCTGACAAACTATAGCTATACACAAGACCAATGGAATATTGCACCAGCTCTTGTAATGGGCAACATAAGCATCGCAGATTTCCCACTTCCACCCACTAATAGGGTTCCTATACTCTCGATGAGATAGCTGAATTTTCCGAGATTTTCCGACTTTAACCTATGTGCATCAGGCGACCTCCGACCTGACCCCAAAACAATAGAGTGTGGCCTCGATAATCCAGAAGGGGTTGAGTTATCATGGTTACACGCCAAAATTGGGCAAAATATCGACTAGTCACAAATTTTCAATTTTTGATCAAATTTCACCCGACCTAAAACAAACAATAGGGTTCCAGTGTCCTCCCCTAAGAAGCCCACACCAAATTTCAACCTGATTCAGACCGATTAACAATTCTGTTTACAAAGTTACCAGGTTTTCACATGAGGAAGCTGCATCCCGAAATTCACCTGATCGACCCATGCATCTGGACTTATTGTTTTAACAATATTCTTTATACTTTGACCTCAGATGACCTCTGACCGACCCACAAAACAAAAGTATTAATGTACTCATCATGGGGAACAACATACCAAGTCTGAACTTGATTCCATCAGGGTCGAGTATCGTGTAACAAGCTAAAATTGCAAATTACCAATTTTCCCTCCTCAATTTCCCATTTTACTCAAACCAGCTATGCTGGTTGAGGCTATTGGTCTATCTATCCATCCATCTATCTATCTGGCCTAATCTTCTATCTATCTATCCAGTCTGTCCAACTTTTGCCTTTTGGGGACACAAAATGTGTTTGTGTTTTGATGAATCTCGCCAGACTGATGGGGTCACGTTGACCACCTAAAGGTCACGGTCAAATTGCATTAAAGGGGCACAATGGGCCAATACGTGGAAAACTGCAAACCCTACTTTCCACAATTTGTGCCCAGTGCTGATGTTCGGTCATAATGATGCCCCCCCCCCCCCCCCCCCCCCTCTATTCAGCCGTACCTTCGGTTGTTCAGGAAGTTTTGGTCCAAGTCCCCCCGCTTTGGGCCCATTTTATGAATTTTACAAAAGGTATTACAAATGCATCTCCTCCTATAAGCGTCCATATATTCTCTTCACAGTTACATTTAATATCCTTGGGTAGTAGGGGCCTTGGGGGTGTTCAGGAATTTTTGGGCCCCGGGCCCAGTTTTGGGCCAAAGAGTCCATAATGTGAATAACCCAAATCTGTATCTCCTACAAATTTAGTTGCATAGTGCCTGTTTTCAGGGTCATATGAATGGTTTAATAACTACCTTTGTGGTGTTCAGGATTTTTTTGTTCCTCTGACCTGACCCCAAAACAATAGGGCTCATTACTCATTATGGGGAACCCATATACCAAGTATGAAATTTCTCCATCCAAGTGTGGTCGAGTTATCGTGTTACCAAGCTAAAATTTGCCAAATTATCAATATTTACCATTTTTTCCCCCCCAAATCTGAACCCACGATTCACACCAAAAACAAATAGGGTTCCTGAGCTCCTATAAGAAAGCTGCATACCGAATTTCAACCTGAGCAGACCAGGGCTTATGGACATATAGTGTTTGACACTATTTTCAAACTATGACTCTTTTGATTCTCAGAGGCCTTCCTTTGACCCTGACCCCAAAACAACAAAGGCTCATGATACTCATATGGGGAAAACAACCCATACCACAAAGTATGAAATGATATCATCCAAGTGGGTTGAGTTACGTGTGGGACAAGGCTAGCGTCACACACGCACACAACAACTGTCATCACTGCAGTTCCTCGACTGGTCTCAAGGAATAAAAATGTACGGCATTCATAGGGTTATTATTTCACGGGGATCCGCGCGCAAGAAGCAAATGATGGGAATTTGATGGTTCTCGCAACACCCCATGAAAAACGTTCACTGGATTCACCATTGCTATTCGCAGCCAATAAATGACGTGAAGAGAACAAAGGAGCAGAAGCAAAAACATCTGTTTCATCAGTCGGGCAATCGCTTAGTGAAGGCTGCTGAGGAAGGGGATCATTGTTACATTCAAAGCCTTGCCTGGGCGCCCTCCACAGAAGAAGAAACCGATAATGTTAAAGCTTCCCGTGGCCAGATAAAGCTGACGGTTGCCCTCGCTCCTTGGCCCTACCGGTAAAGACCGAATGAAGTGCAGGAAAAAGATACGTCTTCTCAGTTCCGTCATAATGAAACAGTTAGTGTTGCCACCCGTCAAAGCTAAGACAGTACGACTTCATTACCATCCAGGCCCATAGGGCTTCGCTATGTCACTCTTGTCCTCATTGATCCTGGCGGTTTCAACGTCTGTAAAGAGGGAAAGGAAGGAAACACACAACCTCCGTAAACTATCCCAGAGGGGGGAGAGTAGTACGCTACCAAAGGGTAAAGAGTTAGAACCAGTGTATGTTTATCGTCCTCTCCAAAGGCCCAATGGTTCATTCAATGGATTTTCCAAAACAAGCCACATGCAAACGAAGGTGTTGTATCAAAACCACCACCCCAAATTGGAGTTTCTCGCCTGTTGCCTTCATGGAATTTGAGGATCTACAAAAATCACCAGGAAATGCTGCATTTTGGCCCAATGATAACAGAAAGAAAAAAAAGTGCACCTGAAATTACAAAGATATTCTTCAATGTTTTAACAATCGTATAGGTTCATATTTGGATCTCATCTAATAGTTTGTTTGGTACAAGAAATTTGCAAAAGAAACTTATTGTGTAACCATTGACTGTTTATAGCAGAAAATGCAGTTCCCCCATGATTTCATAAGACAAAATTGGCAAAAAATTTTTTGGAAAGCCCTCATAAGTGACTTGAATTGGACCCTCGACGAAATTCGGTCTGGGTTTGGCGTCATAGTGTAATTAATAGAAAGTGCCATCGTTCAGAATATTTCCATGACCATTGGCCCTTTCAAGGTTGCCCCAGATCTCGCTGAGGAGTGGAAGGTAGCCCCGCAACCTCAGTCACTCACCTCAGACCCACACACAAGTTGCTGTTCATCCCTCCAGGCGGGCGCCATCATTCCCTGCGAAGTCTGTCTCCACTGGTGTCGACTGTCCGATTCGATGCTTGGCGTCGACGGTCGAGCGAGGTCGAGTCGACGGCCGACTCGAGGGCGAGGGCGACAGGGGGCTCCTTTGGCAAAAGCCTGACTGGCCGAGCCAGCGGAGAGAAGTGAGTAGCACCGAAGGAGTGTGGGTGGGGGCACTGTTCTTCCAGTCCCGCCGAGCTGAAAGAAAGAATGAGCTAGATGGATGGGTATAAGCGGATAGACAGACCGACCCTTGAACAGACGAGAAACTAGGCTTATTCCCAACATGAATGGGTGCAAGTGTCACCTTAGTTGACACAGCAATCATCTGAACAATCGCCAAAAATAATAAAACATCAAAAATACGAAAAATGTCTTCACAATCCAAATAGACATGGGTAGGCGGGGGTAAACCGCCATGGTATATCCCCTCTTGGGCAATCATTGGGAACAGAAGAGGAACTAACCCCATAAAAGGGACCATTTTGGGTCAGAAATCAAGATTAACATCCATAAGTTGTTGTCTCAGCGGTTAAGGCAATAATTAGAACTTTGGACCCCCGCAGGTGTGTATATCTGTTCTACCTGTTGAGATACCAATTTGTCGCCCATCCCGTATATGGTCGTTCATTCGCACCAAGTTTGGACCTTATATTGTCTTGTTCGCTGACCATCCAATAGTAGCGTTTATGCGTTGTCCGATGCTGACCGTCCCTTCTTTGTGTCTGCCGGCAACTAACCGATTTGTTTGGCTTGCTACACCACTATTCGTACTATTTATTCCCTCAAGTTGTTATCACGCTCTTTGCCGCACCCCTTACACCGGTCGTCGGGGTATTTACATTGCCATATTTATACATTTGTCTCGATCCCACACGGGTCTCACTGCCCCCGCCCAAGTGTTCCACCTACATTGGCACCAGCCTTACCTTCGCACACGACTTCACCACCCACACTTTCTATTTGCCGCCGCGCCCACACGTAACCTAAGGGGACTCCCACCACATCAAAGCAGTTCCCCTTGCACCCGACCCACCTTACCCGAATAATTATAAGAAAACCGAACACCTTTGTCACGTTCACCTTATTCGATCGTCACTTCCCCCCACTTCAATTCGACTCAGCGCTCCCCATAGCCCCATGTGCAACGCCGCCTCGATAGCCCACACCACCCTTTCGCAACACATCCATGACAATCCTCACCCAACCCACTCAGGCCCCCGCGGACCCACATGCCTGTACACAAGTTCAGACCATACCATCGGCAAGACGCCCCCCCGGCGCGCTCCACCCCCACCCCACCGCAGCTTGAAAAGTCTTCACGGCACGCGTTAACAGCTTCCCCCCGGCCCACACTCCCCCGGCCGTCTGGAGCGAGCCCTGGAAACCCGGGCCCGCGCGGGCTTATCACACCCAAAACCATATATATCCCCGTACACTTCCCAGGGTCCAAACACCCCACCCACCGGGAAGTAATTACCCGGTAGGCCATGGCGCGCTCCGCTCCGTTTACGAAATCAGCTCGTGGGGGAAATCGCAACTGCAAATGGACCATTAAGCGGCACGCCACCACAACTCGCGTTGGCGCGCCACACCAAGCCCAGTACAAAAGACAATTTAGCTTTTATCACCCCCCCTCACATTATCGTATGGGGAAACCTCCCGGACACACGTGCCAGACCGAACTAGCACCATCCTACATGTGTGTATTTGAGCTGGCAACCCGCGACACTGAAAGTCAAAAAACGTGTACGTGTAACCCAGGACTAAGATGAGGGACCCGGTGCTCACAAATGGTATTCGCTCTCCACTTACCATTTCAGAATAATAGGCTTAGTTTGCGTGCGGCCCCAGGCTCGGTTCCCCCACCCTGCACAACGGTCTGGGGCCTGCCGGATCGAAGGGGACAACCAGCATAGGCCAAGCACGGGCAGATCCATTCAATTGCCGGGGAGCAATAAATATTGGCCCAAATCAGTCGGCATCGAAGACTACCAGCGCCCCCCCCGCAGCCAACAGCCAGCCCCCAGTAGGGACACATTTTTGCATGTCTTAGTCCGGGAATTTACCTATCTGAAAAGTTCAGCACGCACCCCTTTTTTCCAGGCAAAATTCACTTTGCCTTTCTCCCTTTCGAATTTTCACGAAATTTTCGCCCCCCCCACGAAGTGTTTCATCTCAGACAAATTGGGTGGCGGGGGGGGGCCAGTCGGCCCCAAGGCTTCTGAAATTCTCGTCGCGAGTGAACGAAATGATTTGAAGCAATTCACAATCGCGTATCACAACGCCTGGAGAAATACGCAATGAACAATTTATGCACTTGGCAATTCGATTCAAAAATTCGAGCACTCGGCTATTATGAAACATGGGTAATCCTCGACTCCCCCCGGCCCTAGTGGGGTCAGATCTTCACCTTGGGGTTCCGCACCTGGACATTTGTGGACTTCGACCCATTCCCAACGCGCTTATGTCTCGGTTCGACCAAATTGAATCCGTGTAGACGCTCATCACTGTGATTATCATTGCCCCACCGCCCCCCAATTCCACTAGAAGACAATGGGGGGGAAAAAAAACCACTAGGGGCACGGCACCCGTTCACACGGGTTCCAGGTAAGTGGGCCAAGAAAACAACTTTACCCAGACCTATATAAACACTAGGTTCATAGTGGGGATTCATGCAGTCCCCAACCCCCCCCCCTTCTGGGAATGCCCCGGCGAAAAAATTTCGGCCACCAAATCCCATCATGACACCCACCCACCACTGTCATGTTCCTTTGCCCAAATTTTTCCCCCATTATTCACCCCTTCCGCATTTTTGCGGGCCTCGACTCGTGCGATGTTCCGCACCCTCACAAACTCGATTTCCATGCCAACCCGGCCGACCTCAAGTCTCGGATATTATGATGATTGCACTCACGCGTGGTTTTTGTTTTTCGTAGCATCACGCTGGACCCACCCCCATATGACCCCTTACCCATTTACTTCCCCCTACTATTGGGCATCAGCCTCTACAATATCACCCAGCTATGGGCTTCGAACACAATTAATGAAAATAAATGTCTGAAAAATTAGTCCATCCATCTATGGTGTCCTATCTGCCCCCCCTACGGACTCCACCTTCACACCAATCCAAACCCCCCCGGTCAGTCTTATTTTTTTTCAATTCTTGACCCAAATGGGAACCTCACGTACAGCAGTAGAAGTGCCGGCTTGGATATTAAGCAAGCCAATGTGATAGCCACCGTTTGCCAGCTCGGTCCCTTGAGCACATCAGTGCCAGCAATTTGACCCTCATGGCATTCGTAGACGACTCGCAGAAGACTAAATTTGAAAGGACGGACCGGAGAAAAAAGTGCTGATTAGCTGGCCATAGGGTATTGGCCCCTCGAACTTTTTGCAGAATATGTTATGCATGAAACGGGGCAGAAAATAAGACCGCCGCGCAAAGCGGCGGAAAAATTTTGCATTGTTTTAAGGCGTTTGATTGAAAATTCAGGCCAGTCAGCAGACATTGGGGCATATCCCTTCAATTGCCTTTCGTCCAGATTTCAGGGTTTATTGTCAATTTTTGCCCCGAAACTTTCCAATCTCAGAATAAAACTTTTGCGCTCTCTTAAACGGGCTACCCCCAACCACCCACCCCCGCCTCACTGTGAAGTCTGAGCCAGAAGTCAAAGACCAATTTGGGGAATTACAATTAATGAATGGAACAAAATATTGTAGCCTAGTTACTCGTCCAGCCTGGGCGTTAGGTAGCTTTCAAATGCGTATGGGGAATGAAGTGTTGTTTTGCCCTGCGAAGTAGTAAGTAAGTTAGTTAGTAAGTGCCAGTTGATTTTATGTTGCAGAAAGAAAGGAAAACTTGATTTTAGTTTCACTCGGCAGAAGCGTTTGACGTGAGACATTTCTGACAAGGCGACGGCTAACATTTATTAGGGCCTGTGAGAGGGGTCTCCGGCAGTCAGAGTTTACCCGTCCCTTTGAAAGTCTTGCGGTTAGGGAAAAGTCATGCTCTAAGATGTGATTTTTTTTGTGCAAAAATGTGCTGTCACCAAAGGCAGTAGTTCTCTTCTTTGTTATTGGGCCTGAATCCTACCTCCCAGGGACCAATAGGTTGGGGTATTGGGAAAGGCCCGGAAGTCGGATCCGGTTAGCCATCTAGAGAACCAGGTTATAATTTTCCGTTTGCCTCGGAGGCCAATCGTTTCTTCGATGAAATTTTGAGGAATATCACAAAGTTGTTCGGAATTTGTTGCAATTATGGAAGGTTGGAAACACAACAAAAAGTCGAAAGATGTGCTAATTTTGAACGGTTTCCTGTAAGTCTATGATTAAAAAAGTGCTTCTATCTGTGTAGAACTCTACATTTCTTGCCCGGGTTTGTTAACATAACATCCATTCCTATATACCGAATAAAAAATGTAGGGAATAATATTCAACGCGGATCCCCAAAGTGTGCCAGTGTGTTTCGGATCATGGGCCACAGACTGTTTTCGTTGAAATGGAGTGCAAGATGATATGTTCAAATGGGTGCATCGTCTATGCCTTCAGTGGCAGAATGCATTTTGAAGCAATTTGAAAATATGATCCCAGAATACAAAATTGCACTCAAAATATTTTCACGGAATCCCATAGCATCGCACAAGTGGTCTTACAGTACTGACAGCGAAAAACCATCAGTATAACGAAAATGGGAAGAAGTTTTTTGCATATTCCTTTGGACATCGATAAAATCAAACTTCCAAAATTGACAAGATTGACAAAATATCGCTCAATCATAGGCTTTCGAACAAGGGAGGAACGCAATCTGTGACCATTGTGGGCCATTATCAACGTTCTGGCAGGTTTGTTATGCCTGAATGTGACTATTCTCTGCCCAAGCGGTTGTTCCTCGATCTCAAACTTGCTTTTGCTTCCTAATGTGTGGACGCAGTCTGACCTCATCGGCCTCGGATTGGCCACCGCCGACTGGTGTTATAATTCAAGGCATTTTATTGGAATCTACTTTGTTTAAAAAAAAAACAAAGTAGAGTATCTAACTTATGTTTCTGGAGTGAGAAAAATTGCATAAAAAGCTTCATATCGCCAGGATATGCTCCAGAATGCATCGCTCACGACAAGATAGAGCGCAACAGTTAAGTCGTGTGCGCGCGCAGCGCGCTGAAAAATTTTGGACAATCGGGTCGGAATGAAGGCCCACTGTGGTTTTGTGAGGTGCTTCTCAATATTTTTTCAGCCCCACAGCCACTACGGATTAAGTGTGTAAACGGACATGTACTTCGTCTTAGAATCGAGGATCAAAGTGGGGGGGACATTCGATATGATGTTCCCCCCACTTCGAAAGTGGGGGGGACGGTCCCCCTGTTCCCCCCCAGGATCGAAAGCCCATGCATGTAGGTACATACAACTTAAGGAATGCCCAAAATGTGAGATGACCCTGTGTCCTCCCTCCTATGAAAGGTTTGCCTACTCTGTGATGTGTATATCATTAACATTCGGTTTGATGAGAAATGTCCATTGCTAAATCTAGTGATATCCAATGTACTCCACACCCCTCCTCTTCCCATTTTTTTTTTTGCAAGGGCCCGGGATGCCATCTAGAAGGAAATATGAGTAATAATCATAAGTGAACTGCTTCTGGAAAGGAAAAGTGATTGATGTTTTGTTGTACAAAAAATGATGATAATCAGGATTTAAGTTCCCCTAGAAACCTCTTCACTTGTAGACATCAAAGAATTACAAAAGACATACACATAAGCTGCAGAATTGAATATTGCCAGTGTTTTGACAGAATCACTGATTGACTAATCGGGTAATGCATTTCCAAACCCATTCCAAACCCTGCTAACTTCTGACTGATTCCCTACTAATTTTCTCAGGCTGCTTGTTGGCCTCTGCTCCATTTCTTCTCGGGTATATTATTAGCGATGGAGTCCCTCAGATGATTCAAGCCCAATCTGGAATGGAGAATGAGAAGCTACTCAAAATTTTCAAAGTGCGAATAGACTGTCCGCAAACTGTCCCCAATCTCAACCTCAGCACGCATCATAGTCACGGTAGTGACTAACATGACCTGTGATAGTGATTCGGACTCATATCACTCTTACTGATAACCTATGTTCAAGACAAATGGAGGATAATACCAAGTGAACAAGGAGCAAACATGTAAAATTTGTTTATGGAAGTTACACCATCTCAATAAAACAATAGGGTCCAGTACTTTGATATGAAGCTACACACCAATTTCACTTGCTGTGACTAACATTCTTGATTCATTGTGTTCACAAGGGATTTCTGACTCCGTTCGCTTGGGAGACTTTGACCTGACCCTAAACAATGGGAGCCATGTATCATCATGGAAACACACCAGAAAGAAAGCCAAAGGTAGGGATCCCTGCTCTTCATGAACAACTATAGCCGGGACAAACAGGACAACGGGAGAGATTGACACCAGCGGTAGGACCTCTGTATGCCTCTGACCTGACCCCAAAACAAGAGAGTCAGGTTACTCCTCATAGGGAGGCCACATACCAAGTATGAACCTTCTACATCCAGGTGGGGTTGAGTTATCTTGCTTACAATCCAAAATTGGCACAAATACGACGTCACACAAATTTTTCTATTTTTGACGAAATTCACCCTCACCTCTACCACAAACAATAGGGGTTCCTGTACTCCCCATAAGAAAGCTACACACCAAATTTGAAACCCGATAGACCAACCATTTGGATTCATCGTGTTCACAAGGTTTTCAACTTTGACCTCTGGTGTTCTCACATGGACCTCGACCTGACCCAAACAATAGGTTTCATGTACATCATGGGGAACACACATCCAAGTATGCTTCATCCATCAGGTTGGGGGTCGAGCTATTGTGTTCAGAAGCCAATATTGGACAAATATTATTGACTTTTCACAAATTTTCTGTTTTGACCAAAATTCATCCCCAAACTATAACAAAAACAACAGGGTTTCCTGTACTCCCCATAGGAAAAGCTGCACACTGCAAAGTTTGACCCGATCAGACAACATTCTGGACTTATCGTGTTAACAGGGGTCCAGACTTTGACCTCAGATGACCTCGGACCTGACCCCAAAACAATAGGGTCATGTACTCATCATGGGGAACACAAATACCAAGTATGAGCTCATCAAATCCCAGGTGTGGTCGAGTTATCGTGTTCAAAGGCAGGTGTCCCACACATACACAAACCACAAACCACACAACACACACTTAAACTGTGGGAGGGGGCCTAACGGGGACCACACAAAGGGACATTGATCTTTACCTTGGATAATGGGGAAGGAACATCAGTGAAAAAACCTACATAGGGGTACCCCACACTACGAGTATCATGTTTTCAAGCAGTTTTAGGGAAACATAGGAACCGGGGATATCCCGCATTCCGTTTTTTTGTGGGGAATTTCATTCATAGGAAAACGGGGACAAACACACGGAGAATCCCGGTTCGCGTGGCGTAACCCAGTTACGTGTGAAAAGATCCCGTGTGTGTCCCGTTTTACTGGATCCACAAACGCCACACTCACACTGGCATGGACTGCATAGATTCCTCAGAATTGTCAAGGATGAAAAACTCTTAGGTCTTATGACCCTAATATCTACATTTTGGATTGTTCTTGCGAGTTATTCAGTTGGTTCCAGCCATCCTAGGTCCAGAGGTTGAAAGAGTGATTTGCGAGAAGTTGGCAGATATAACAGCAGACTCTCAAAGCATATAGAAGTGATAGAAGTAGCTAGCGCTCACAATTCCCTGAGTGTTCCACATATAAACGGCACTTCCCATCTTCCAATCTCACACCACATATCCCATCTGATCACCTCTAGGCTGATCTTCTTTCACGCTCAAATCTCATACAGAAGTATCTTGACACGGCCTGAAAACATATCCTCCTACACAGTAAGGAGAATACTCGCAAGTAAGAATTGGGAGCAATTCTTCAAACTTTCTCAACAACCCTGTTTGGTCAAGAATTCTCCCACCCCCCCCAGCACGTGATTCATATCCAAGAATAACAGAACTTCTCGCCGACTTTAAGAGAACCATTATCAGAAGTCACAGACCTGGCTCAAGAAAGGAACATACTTCACTTTTCCACACTGAAATTTGAAACAGAGCTCAAACCTTAACCTCAACAACGCCTATAATATACAACCCCGTGCTTACACGATTCCACCCCTTTATTCGAACAAAACATGACCAGGCAACAGAGCTAAACAGCATAGATACAACAGGATGCTGACCATAACTGGTCTCCGGCATATAACATTTGGGACCATGAGGCTCGATACTATCCTTCATTCTTGAATTAGGGCTAACTCCTCCCTAGCTTCAGCAATTAGCACAGGTATCAACCAGCAGCAGTGACTCCCAAGGGCAACCAGTGGTTTCAATTAATTCACTAGACCCAAGATTCAAAGACCATAATGGTGAATAGAGAGGGGGCTCATGTTTACAGTTGACCATTTTCAAAGAATAGATTTTTCTAATACAAATTTCCCCAAAACAAACATCAAGGTTTTATCAATATGGTCTTTGTACTCTCCATAAGATAGCACAACTACATGTAAACCTAATCGATCAGGGCATTCTGGACCTATCATGTTCACGAGGAAATCTGTAAGCCCCCCAAATGAAATCAGTCAAATCTAAGCGTACTTATAAGCTAATACCACACTTTGAAGTTTTCCGATTTCCAATTGGGCATCCAGCAGGATTCTAGACCGTTCAACGATTTCTGGGGCCCCACAGCTACCATTCGGGTGGATTTCTCAATTTAGGACGACAATTAGACTCAACAATCCATAGCTTAATATCAGCAAAAAAAACCTGCATCCATGTTTGAGTTTTTTAAGCTGCATCATGGATGAAAAAAAGAGTGGATGAAAAATTAATAGCAAAACAGTTAGCAGTAATTGCATTTGATATATTAATACGTGAAATGCATGACACCAGTTGAAACATATCTTAACTATTCATTATACTGCAACCATTTAAAACTGGAATCATTGAAAATTACAAAGTGGAAATAGTTGTAAAGGCAATTTCGGTCACATGCAATGGAGCGGCTGAATTGTAGCAAATAGGCTCTCTTTACCGGTAATCATTCCGGAAGACTCCCACCTATCCTGATGGCTACAAAGATTTACGATCCTTCTCCTGGCTAATGTTTCAACTACATCGCTAGACCGACCGCGCATCGTACCTATGTTTCACCTCTGAGAGAATCTGATGTCAATAAGCGGAATGATGATCCGGTCGTACAGACTGAGGTTGGTTCGCCATGGTCGAAAGAATGCGGGATGATAACTGGTAAAGAAGTCTAGGGAGATTAAGGCGAACCTGGCAGCGTGGCGAGGTAGGGCCCCCCCCCCCAGAAGACCTGGATGAGGTTGTTCCATAGTGATCTGCAGTCAGTAGGAAACCATGCTCTGCACCGAATAGAGTGGAAGCGGGGCTTGCCGTCGTGGACTCAGTGTAACCCATGCACATGAACATTGAAAATAATTGCTTTGATGATGATGAGGCTAAATTGTACGAATATTTCTGAACAGGGTTGCAAGGGTTCATGTAGCTTCAAAGGAAATGGGAATGTAGATTATCGAATTAGAGCATCACTGGGCAGAGGCCCAAATGGCCCAAAATGCCTCTTTTACGAAGGGCAATTCTGTTTGATGAAAAACATAAGTTCAATGTTTTATATCATATCGAGCATGTAGTTGCTTGTTATTCACTGGCATAATTGACTATCCTGAATCTCATACCCGTCTGCAGGACTCAGTCCGGTCTCGGTCCTTGAGTCCTTTTTTTTTTTCAAGGGTTTTCAAGGGACTCGGACTCAGACTCGACCCAAAATGACTCGGTCCGGTCCGGTCCAATTCCTCTATTTTTCTAAATCAGAACTTTCATTTTACGATCTACAATTAAGACAATAAATAATACGCCGACGCTCTACTAACTACCAAAAAGTGCCCTAACTGTTCCCGCGTACTTCCGACTACCCGATGTCTAAATCAGAGGAACTGAACATCTTCCACACCTTCGCCTGTTTTACTGTCACTTAAATCATTATGAGATACAGATACATGCAAACGAAAAACTAACATTGTGCCGAACGTTGTCTAGTCCAGAAAAAACTTGTTACATTATAATCACATGGACGATATATCCATAATTTTGAATCGAATCAATGATGTATACCTCTAACGACCGAGACGTTCGCATTATTCTTGTTTATATGATCATACACGAACATTAACCACCCTGCATACTGTTTTCGGGAGATTTATAGCCTAGGCTCTCAGCCTCAACTTGTGCCAATGTATGGTAGGATACGTTCTTAACCTTGTGCTTCTCATACTTCTTTTTATCGTACTGACCGTGGTATCTACTTTTCTGCCTACATGGTAAATCCTGGAATAATCATGACGGAAGGTACCCGGCAGCCATGTACTTCTTTATAATTCATTGGGGTGCATTTGCCTTTTGCCCCCGCGAACATGGCGTAACACGTTCGATATCTC
>JAODTK010000430.1:0-14280 GCA_026419785.1 Sclerodactyla briareus
CCCTCCCAGAAATACTGACCCCCATACGGCTATAGGGGAATATCATAGATGATTATCCAGCAATGCGCAAAAAAATTGCTGCGTCTTGCGAATAGTAGTACCCGTGGTTTTGTTGTCTGTTTTAATACAAACCGATAATAACTATTGAGATTTCGGGCCCCAAATTAGTTTAGGTTTTTTTTTGATTATTGCAATTGTTGATCCGTGGCTAATTAGAATCCTGGGCAAATCCCTGGCCATGCTGAGGAACATGGTATAAGAGGAGGAAGCGTAGACACTCCCTCAAATTCATACCAAGACAGATGATCTTCGTCCACAATGAGGGAGCCGAAAGGATGAAGAAATTGAGACCAAAATACAGCAGAAATGATCAAAATTCAGACAAAGGCGAATTCGGCGAAATCAGGAGGCAAGGAATTTTCAATCAAAACAAGCAATTATTTTTCGCGCGTTTCTCGCGCGGTAGTACTTTTTCCTCATGCGGCTTTCAAGATTTGGGTAGAAAAATTTCTTCTGCCCCACCCCCAAAAAAAAAAAGAATGGAAGATCCTCTTGTACGATATGATCTGAAACCACGAGGAAAATTGAAAATTTGACATTCTCAAGAACAAGAATTTTGATGTAGGAAAAAATGACTTCCAATGATGGCAAATGTTGAAACCAAATTTCATCTGAGGGTTCCTAAAAATGCAAAAAAATTACCCCTCCCCATGCCACCCCCCGATCACAAAAAATTTCCTGGCTACGCCCAGTGAGCCAGTGAGGATGGCAAAGTAGACAATCTGACAATAAGGATCACTGAGAAGTGGACTAAACAGTGTGCAGTGCTAAGGAAATGGCGTTGGATTCCGGGGCATTGTTGTAGTGGGGAGGGGGGGGGGGGGTGCAACCTGAATAAAGTCCTAAACCAAATTCCTCCTCGTGGCACCTACCTATAATTTACCCCACACTTGAAAATTGAAACAAGTAGGAAAAAATCATATTTGCCAGAATCTGACAAAATTGTTGTACACGTGGGCCCACTGTATTATACATGTAACGGCAAAGATAGAATAAAGCGCGCGCAGCGCGATTTATTTCTTTTGTCTTTTTGGCATTTCGGCCTTCTCAACGAAAATTTAAAACAATCTGATAAGAAATAGGAGTTAGACTTTGCTTTGGCCGTACTGTACAATTGATTATAGGATTTTTTCGCCAGTCAGCAAAAATGGGGGGAAGGGGGTGAGGGTATTTGATACTGGTATTGATATTATTGCACCCACAAAAATATTGGGGGACAGTGCCCTCCCCCCCCCCCGAGTGATCGCGGCCCATGGTAATGATTCTACTTTTTGTCACCGTCGGCCCCTATGCATACGCGGTAGGCCTATCCTAGAATCAGTGTGTGCCTACAGTCGTACTAAGGACGCGGTTGGTGAACGGTTTGCCTATTTAGGGGTAGGTATGTGGTTTGTGGTGATGTGCACGTCAAAGCAGAGATGTCATAGAAATGTCATCAGTTGACGCGAAGCGAGGCGAAGGAATTTAAAGCAAATCAGGCCTCACCAGACCACCGGAAAAGGCCAGTTGCTATACTTAACAATGTTCACGTCCAATAACAAGATTAACAACGCACGCTACGGGCCGATATAAACAAAACTGCTGAGATAGTCAAGGAAATTTACAGGTCTGACAACCTTCCACGACCAGTCGGGGAAGCTCTGGCCAATGTGCAAACCCCTTCCCATGTGGAATGTTGACGCTAGGGTGAAGGGTGCCTGCGATCCCAACATTTACAAATAACGTACATATTTTTTAATACAGAATACTGAAATCGGTAGAGGTGCCCCACACCTGTCAGAAAAATATGTGGGTGCTGCAGCACTACTAGCACCCCCCCCCCCATTTCGCAGGGGGGCCTGCAAAACAATATAAATGGAAGCAAAACAACACTGGATAGGCATAGCACATGTACTACCAATGTACGGATACGTATCACGCGAATTATTTCTATGGAATATTTTCCCCAAAACGCCAATCAACGGCGACGATATACATAGGCTGACTGATTTTCATGATCTCTTTGCATAGGATTATAGGTTTTCTCTTCTGAAACAACCGTTCGTTTTCGTAAATATGTGATTTTCACATCCATCGAATCGCTTACGCATTTATGAAATCCCAGCTAATTCTTCCAAGACTGCACTATTGTTGTTACTGTGTATACATGCATTGTCAGAGGCGCGGCGGAAGTTAATTTTTATTGGGGGGGGGTGCTTAATGTGACTGTTTATATCTACGCGTAGCGCCACCATCGGTTGGCGCGATAAACGTGTGTTGAAATTTTGGGTGTTTCCAGGCCCTCCAGATGGCCGGAACGGGCATTTGCCGAGTGGCTGTGCTACAAATATCTAGGAATAAAAAAAAACAGGTCTCATGTGTGAAACTGCATGAATATCAAGAACAAATCAGAGAAAAAAAATGCATTTGAATAAGAGTTTTAATACCAAGTTGAATGAAAAGGTCACTCCGTGCAAAGGTATTCATTTGATACAGTATAGTTACATTTAAACACCCTTTCTAAGTACGCTACCAGTTGACAGGTTGAGATGCGCGGCGTTTCCGTGAATGTATACCTATGCCCATGTGCATATTTTTAAGAATATGTTAAACAAACCCATTTGAAATTGCAAAATTTGAAGATATTGACCGACCAAAGTAATCCTTACACTGTCGTAGATGAGGGTGATTCACCGAAAATGTTTATTCTTTGAATTTGGTATGCTCTTTTGCTGAAATAGCCTTAACCAACTTACTGACATCAAATACCTACCATTCTTCAAAATGGATACTTTTCATCATAGTTACTTAATTTTTACATATTCTTAAATCATCTGAGAATGAAGCACATGCTGAGTAGGAACTTTTGTCTTTAATTAACTCGAAATAGTTTAGCCTTCGTTAATCACGTGACAAGGCTTATAACCGCGAAATAATACAAGGAAATAATACTCACCACTGTGTTTATAAGCGTAGCCGATATATAAACCGAAGGGTACAATTGTTAAATTCATTTTAATGGCCGTCTGACTTAGGTCATATTTAAGTTCATTCATTATTCATGTTTATCGCAAATGAACATATATGCATAACATATGAATTTGTAATTACTCTAAATAAGTACCAAGGGAAACCAAGAATTGTGCAGATATGATCAAATGCGATGGGACGTACACTAAATAAGCCAATAAGCTTACACAAGGTATAGTGTACTCCCCATAGGATAAGGAATAATAAGAGAGAACTAGCAGGAGTATTTACACACAGAAAAGAAACAACAAATAATTAATTAATTAATAGTCATGGAGTAACTCAATTATATATTTCAATCTAGTAGGCGCTGATGTAATCTTTTTAATTTTTCCTCTTAAAGAAGGCAAGAGAAGGAGAAACCGTCAGGTTATGGTAGGGAATTCCACATTTTAGTCGCACGGGTACGTGTAGCTAAATGCTCCCAAAAATCAAAAAAACTCCAAAAAGCTGATTAATACGCCTGGTTCTATATAAACGAATGGGTAGTGCTGCGAACAAAATCGTAAATACATAAGGTACGCACGCCTGTTTCCAAGGCCTTTGTAACTGAACAAGCAACCATGTAAATTTGTAATATCATCAACTTGAATTAAACTTCCTAAAGAGCTGGTGGTATGCTCACGTGGTTCTGCATTGGCATTATGACGCACTGCTCGTTTCTGAATTACGCTTAACTGTACAAGATTAGACACGCACGTTCCACTACAAATGGTAGAACAATAGGTTAACGACGGTAATATTAGAGTCTGGTAAGTGTACGGAGGATATTTCTTGGAAGAAGGTGCTTAAGCTTGGATAATATGCCACAGTTAGAGGAAATTTTCCTGGATGTCTCAGAAATGTGCTTTTGCCAGGAAAGCCTATCGTCAATGTAAACTCCTAAAAATTTAGTTGATGTGACCCGGCTTAGGGCGGAGCCGTTCATCTTTATATCCTTATCCCATTTATTATTCTGCTGCCATTGTTAAAAATCATATAATTAGTTTTGTTCACATTGAGTGATAACTTGTTTGCCGAAATCCAATCACCGCATTTGGCCCGTAGCTCATTTTGAGGCAGAAGTAGTATATGCAAAGAATTCTATATTCTCTCTCTTTGAAGAAAATGTTGGTATCGTCTGCAAAAAAGTAGATATATAACTGGTACGGATTAAGTAACAGATGCCATTCATATAAAAAAAAACTAGTAGATAGTAAAGTAATGGGCTCACGTCCTGACAGCATCGAAACCTCGATTGATTTGATTTATGGTTGTCTGGAGCAAGATTATCAACGGGCAAACTATGTACATAATGTTGCACTCCATATTATCATGCAAACCGCCAGACAGGTTTTGCATTTTTGATTTACTTCGCTGCATATTACCACCTATTGTATTTTTGGTGTACACTAATATTTTGCTGAATATGATCATAGCTTAGGACATATTCGTCCCAACCGTAGACCTACATACTGTCATACATGTTTATCTATCCCCTCCCTGAGTGTTCACTCGTTTTCCGAGTAGCACTTCACGTCGCGATCACACCAGTGTTATGATTCCCTATGATGCGCTTCTTGTCTATTTGTTGTGACAGCTTCTTATGGACGTGTAGGATCGTGAGGTCATTCAAGCGCTTCTGCGTCATCGTTGATCGAATATAGGTCTTGAGACGCCGGAGAGAAGAACGCGACCGTTCATGGGATCTGCTGTGCACTACGTGAGGGGGACGTTCAGATACAACATTAGCAGCTTCGCTAATTCACTGAACAGCTGCATGCCACGCTGGGATGCCTGTGAAGAAGCTGCGAATTGTGCTCATGGAAGTGACCCGTTTGATGTTCTCACCGGTAGCTGCGTTGTATGCCTCCTTTGCCGTGCCGAACAACTTCACTTCGGGGGCGAGCCTAGAGCCATCCAGATCCTTCTTGAATGCTTTCTGGACTGCCTGGAGAACATCTACATCTATATCCCCGCCATTCGCAGCCTTCAGCATCAGCTCTTCTGTGTTGATTAGCTTAGACAGGGCTTCCCCATTGAAAACGCTCATCAAGAGCCACCATACAGCCGTCCAGAACCTGGAACACCTGGGAGCGGAAGTACTCTTGCCGTGACTTGAAGACCAGCGAGCAGGCTCAGCGTCCCCATCTATACGCCTCGGTGGACGTCGCTGGCGTGGCATGCTTGGTGGCGTGCAATTGTATTTCTCCGACTCAGCCACACACCTCACAAACACCTGTCAAAAGCCTCTTAATTCTGCAGGTACTGAAGGTAGTGCTTGTAGAGATTCACTGCGGCAAGGGCGGTCTGGAAGTCAGTGGAGCTTGACTGCAAGGTGGAGCCTCACGAGTATCACATTACGGCCATTACGGGACCGCAAAGATGCAACAGAGATCGACTAATATGCTATATATAGCCATCAGAGTGCTTAATATGATTGATTGTCACTATTCACTGAGTATTCTAGAAATGTTGGATATAATCAGGCAATAGCAATTAAATACATACAGACTGTTTTCTATCACTCAAAAATTTGGGTTTGCGTTTGGCCCCTCATTTTTTCTCAATCGGGGGCTGAGCCCCCCCCCCCCCCGGTTCCGCCGCACTGTTGATCAGGTGTCTTTGTGACGTGACTGACCATTAGTGGATACCAGGATCCTCTGTTTTCTCCGTGACCTAGCAGTCTTCAATATGCAGGTGCCAACTTGAATTCCGTCCCGTAAATCTAATAAATCAAGGGCGCAACCACAACGGAGAGGGGTCGGAGGGGGGGGGACCTGAAACCATTTTGAGTGCCTCCATGCACACACGGAAAATTGAGATCGTTGCTTCGCGCTCGCCCTCTCCAAACTTCAAACAGGTGCGTTCCGAGCGTATGGTGTGGCATGGGGCTGGGGTTGTTGCAAGGATGCAACAACTTTAGTGGTCCATGGGTTGTACAGTGCATCGCACGGCACTGTGTGAGGCTGATAATGGTAGGCTATCTCCCATTTGTAATTTAACTTCCTATTAGTGCAAATTGACCCATGTCCACATGCTAGAAATCATGTTTTGCACAGGAATGAAGCCGACGCTATTTGTCCTCTAACCCCGAGGGCACGTCATGAAACTTCTGAGTGAGTGAAGTAGGAGTGCGGGACCCACTGAATGCTTCCTATTTATTCGCGTAGGACTCTAATATGCCGGGAAATGATGAATTGTTGGTGTAGTGAACCTCCCATTAATTTTTCAGAGATCTTGCGGGGCTCACTCATATTTTTTATAGTGCAGAAAATAGTAGCTATGTCACAGAGGCTCGCGAGTGAAACACTGAGCCTATCCTTGTCTTCTTCATTGCCACCCCAATGAAGAGGAATTCTGTGTGTGTGGGAGGGGGGGGGGGGGTCATATTTCATGCCTACAGATTAGGCATTCTCTCATATTCTTGCACCAGCTAACTAAGTTTATGGCTGCTCAAGTCGGCATCTTGCCTTGGGCGAACAACCATGCATTACTAAACATTTTCGTGTGCAGAAGTGTTCTGGGAGTAAGGGGGAGCTATTGCACTGGTTTCACCAGAGCCGTTCAATATAGGAAATCCGTGGTGGTGGCATGTGTAACATTGCATACCAGTGTTATGATCAAGGACTAGAATGATATATACCCCATGTATACCTAGTTGTATGGGATTAGTATCATAGATTTGGGAGTGGGAGAGAAAACAGTTAACTTGGGCGTTAGGGCAATTTCAGGTCTTCTAGCAGGGAATGTTAGAGTAGGCAGTTCCCTGTCTCTAGGTGTTCCAGAGCAGCGCTGTATTGAATCATGTGCACATACGAAGGTTCGTTTATTTAGTCTGGTCATTTTTCATTCCCAGATTGAAACATTTTCCACCAGTTACTATGATAAACTGACTCGCGAGCACGAAAAACCCAAGGTCTTCCAAGGTCATTGCACGCGCACAGAAAATTCAGCTGAATCATAATCGTGGTGTAAACTGCATTATTTTCTCACCAGTTTATCATCACCCTTAAAAAAAAGACATGAAACTGATGGGAAAGGGTTTCTCTTAGAATCTTGTAACAATGGCGAGATTTATGGTTTTGAAATGAGGCATATTTAGGACGGAAGCCTGAAATGCTTGGTTGAAGTGTACGTTATTGGGTCCCATTACTATAGTCTTGTTCAAAGACTCAATGATATTTGCGATCCATGAACCACGACCGTTTATAGCTACAACTACTCACACGCCACCGGCAGATCCATGGGTATATAGACCCCGACATCGATATTTGTAAGACTTGATGAGGTTTTCTACCGTGGTATTGAGAAGACACGCGAGGATGGGGGGGTGACGACTAATAGCGTATTCAGCTCCTCAAGTATTTATAGCAAAACTTTCAACTAGTATGTCTTCTGGGCAGGTGCTTGGAGTCGGGTCTTCTAAGCCGAGTCGAGCCCGAGTCGCGTCACCAGTAGCCGGCGAGTCCGAGGCAGGGCTTCCGAGTCGAGTCCGAGTCACAGGCCGGCGTCGAGTCCGAGTCCTCGAGTTCATATGCAAAGTGCCTGTACTTATTTTATACCACATTCAAGCATAACTTAACAACCGCTGTTTGTTGATACCAGGGCACTTTTAAATGCAGTGGCTACTGATTATCAATGTACTAAAAAAACAAAAACTTTTGAATAGAGGATGGGCTAGTCAACCTCTGACAGGGAAAGGTGCCGTAATGGCAGAGCAGAAGGGTATTAATGGTTTTACTTGATAGCCAGGATGCCAAAGGGCAAAGATGGCTATACTTTGGGTGCGACACACACAGGAGTGTGTCTTGTTAGCCTGGACTTGCATGGAGCGTACAGGCACATTTCCAATGGGAAAAATATAATATTATGATTTCGAAAATTAAAAATTTGTTAAATATATTGCCATTGCATCACGGTATCGCAGTATCTTGCTCTCCTCCACATCATATCTGTGATGAAAATTTTCTTCATCACTGGACCCATCCCTCACCTCCCCGTGAATCATTCTTCTAATTTACATACAGATCTATTCACTATCTCACTATTCAATATCTATGCCACAATGCGCTTAGGCACATCGATCAAGCGATATCTAAAGTGTTACTGCAAATGTTCGCGGGGCGCTGGGCAGAAGGAAACCCCCCCCCCCCCACCTCAACGAATCACAGAGAATCACACTGCCTACCGGTAACCTTCCGCCATGACTGCATGGTCTATCCCACTACCTTGGCCCAGGTGAAATGAAACTAGGCTATAAATCTCCCCAAATTCACACTGGCACAGGTGAAAGGAGAGACTAGCTATGGAATCGTCCTTCCCCCAAAACAGATTGGAATATTTCCATGTTTGTTGAGGTTCCGTGTAGGTTTTCTTTAAACGAGAATACGGCTGAACGTTCGTTTAGTAGGTATCACTTTGATTCTTAACAACACGACTTTTATAGTGTATATTCGTCCATGCTGGTCTATAATGCAAACAATTTCTTCGTGTATTGTAAACTTTTCGGCACAATGATAGTTTCGTGTTTCGCATGTTTACCTTTTATATCTTCTATCATTATCTCATCAGTCCCGAAGGGCCGGCCTGAAATAGTTGTCATTTTGCCATTCCACCTATATTTACTGTTGCTGGTTGCCCTATCAACCGGTTGCGATGGTAATCTTGTGGTGGGTTGGGACTATCCACTGAGGGGTAACCCTATTTTTGGGGTACCCATGGTGCCGGGTGATCGCTCATAAGGTGCACTCGCGAAAGAGTCCATTTGTGTGTTTTGCGTGTGTGTGTGTTGGTTGTGTGTGCGTTTGCGTGTCCGTCCATAATTTTTGGTGGTTTTTTTTTTGTTTCGCATAATCTCCATTTTGGAAAAGCGAACAAAGTCAAATTTTTGCACCACTTGAATAGTCACAAAACGCATCTTTGTTCTCAGAATAAGGTGTAAACTATCGAAATTGTGGAATTTAGAGGGCCAAAAACGAATTTTTGGGGGCACTTTCTCATTTTTTAACCGATTTTTCACTATTTTTCAAGATTTCGCTGATTTCGAGGGCTGACTGATATATCGATAATAGATAGATAGATAGATAGATAGATCATGATAGTAGATAGATTGTACTTTTTGTCCATTGTAGAGAAACAAACATAAAATGGTTTTTCCTTCTGCCGACAGTACAGAACATAATAGACAATATAACAAATATACATACATATCTGCGAAAAAGTATGGAACGAACAGAAAACATGAATCAACGATTAGCGTGGGATTTATACAGGGGAATCTTCCAGAATAAATGATCGCGAAAACGGCTTTGTTTTTGGTCATTGGAACCCGCATTACTAATGTACATATCTGTTGTACTGTGGGGGGTATGACAGAGATGGGTGACATCGCACGTTTATTGCATTTACCGGTCTTAAGCAAATGATTTTAAACTTTGTAGCAATTTAAGAAGGCACAAACTTACCTTTTCACATGCAATCAGCCAAAATTACCCAAAATGTGGATTTAGAGGGGGAAACATAAATGGATTATTTTGGTGGGCCAAATTGGATAATTCTCGAAATCTGTCTGTTTTTTACAGTAATATTCAAGATTGGGAGTACTGAATGATTCCAAATTTTTAGAACAATGTACATGGTATCAAAACAAAACTAAGGTTTCCCATATTTTTGCTGTAAATTTACTGAATTTCTATGAATATTGAATATTTTTGGGAAAACAGCGGTTTCCAACATATTTTGATAAATTTTGCCTATTTTTACTCGCGAAAAGAAGCAGCTGATTAGTTCCACATTGCCGATGAAATCCTGCAACTCTGGGTATTGGCCCTCTTGTTGATTATGTGACCGTAAAAAAACATGCGAGCGGGGTGAAAATGATGTATTTTCCTCCTGATTTAGACATCGGGCAGTTGGAATTACGTCGGAAAAAGTTTAACGCTATTTCTGTCAGAGAGTTTGCGTATATTTTTGATTGCCCTTGGACGATCGTAAATATCAATTCTGTAATGGAAAATAAGACTCGGACCAGGACTCGGACCGATTCCCCGGGTCCTTTTGGTTCATTCCGAGTCATTGACTCCAGTCTGAGTCCGATCCTTGAAAATTGGCTCTAGTCCGGAATCAATCCGAGTCCGCCTCTAGTCCTCAGCCCTGGAACATATAGTTATTCTGTTAAAAATTTGTTTGGTCACATTGGTCATGGGGGGGGGGGGGAGTTCACACCAATCGGCAAATAAACTAACATTTACCGGGAATACTACCGCATGAATTGCTAGAATGCGGTAGTATGCCCTATGTTTAGTACGCATTGCATGCTTACCCATCGTACAATCCAGATTTCCCGGAATTCGTCTCGTTATTTTCCTGTAATTTCCGAAAGCCTTCGTATACCGCCTCAGCATTTTCCTCCTCGCATATACGGGCCGCCTTATAGCGTGGGAATCGGGGGGCGGGGGTCCTACTCCTACCCCCCAGAAGCCATCCCTACATCCACATCATTAGTAGGGATGCATGAGTATTTCGAAAAGCTCCCGAACCATCCGGGGGGTCCGGCCGGAAAGTTTCGTTCGTCCTGGATGAACTACATCCTTGTGACCGACTTTTACCTCAGTTGACCTATTGTGGAACCTTCGGACCCCATTTGACCCTCGACACTGGTGATTTTGCCTGCTTTTTGTATTGGCGGGAACGTCCTTGTTAAGACAAACAAAAAGTCAATGACACTACCATACTACGATACTCTAACACAACTATCTCAATGAATTGGAAGGTCAAGACAGCTAAAATCGGCCTATATCTCGGCAACGAAAACATTTTGGAGGACTGTCTAAGGGAAAGTTTTCGTTCGGCTGGGTGAAATACATCGGTGAGACCAACTTTGACCTCAGTTGACCTATTGACCTTTTCACCTCTTTTGACCTCTTGACCCTGGGGTTTTGCATGCTTTTTATGTGTTGGCCCTGGGAGGTGCGGAACGTCTTGTTACGACAAACGAAACAGTCAATGACACTAGCATACTACGATATTACACAAGCTATCTCAATGAATGTGGAAGGTCCGACAGCTAAAAACACTGGAATGTGGATAAATTTGTCATTTTACATCTGCTCCCAGCATGAAAGCTAATGAATGCAAGTATCATT
Organism: Sclerodactyla briareus; assembly: GCA_026419785.1. NCBI lineage: Eukaryota > Metazoa > Echinodermata > Holothuroidea > Dendrochirotida > Sclerodactylidae > Sclerodactyla > Sclerodactyla briareus. Next base: position 11,196 of record JAODTK010000430.1, read on the forward strand.
TAAGTTCATATTAGGTTTGTAGATTGTACAACTGATGAAGAATACCCTATTGTTTTTGGTATCAGGTCAAGGTCCATTCCAGGTAACCATAGGACAATCCTTTAATCTCTGCAACGATTCATTGTACATAATGAACCAAGCATATAGGCCACCAAACAAATATTCCCGCTCAGTGAAGACAGTACAAATTCTTGAATTGTCAATTTAATGTTTTTATTCCTGAATGTTAGAGTATTGGACTAGCACCAAATTTTCCCTAGACTAGAGCAAGATTTTACGGTTTTCTAAATGCCGAATTCCGTTTTGTAATCTTTTTTTCGGTTCTCCCATTTGAAATAGTGTTGGGGAGATTGATCAAGTTCCGTTTTCTAATTTTAAAAACGGAAAACTCTTGTCTTACCCAGACAAGACAGTACAAATTCTTGAATTGTCAAATTTTATTGTTAGCCCAGTGACCAGCCCTATATACCACCATCTCCTGACCAAGTGGTTGCTACGGGGGGGGTGGCAATTTTGGTCTTGCAACGCACCCCCCCCCCCCAGGTTTCATAGGCAGCTTATGAACATTGATAAATTAGCCCTAGTTTTTTGGAAGCCTTTGCACACTGCATTTATTGACAATTCTACTTGCAAAGCAGAAACGTCCTCTTCTTGCGTAATACCTCCTCTCATTTAGTGTTACATTTTCGACCACCACATGTTGGTGGTTTCCCTCCTCATAAAATCTGGGTTGCCTTCCATTCCCCCTCCCCTCTTCCACCTCTCCCCAATAAAGTATCCCCCAGTGAGACAGTACAAATTCTTCAATTGTCGTTTATTATTATTCCTGATATGTCGGAATATTGGACTAGCAACCAGTGACCAGCCTTGTATTGTATGTATGTAACCCTCCTTCAGTAGTGGCCAGTGTTGCCATGGGTGGCGTGGGAATTGCAAGGCAGATACGCCTCTTTCCTTACATGACACCAACCCCCACCCCCACCCTTACCCCCCCTCCCTCCAGGTTACATAGGCAGCCTATGAAAATTGGAAAAATGTAGCTTTATTTGAAGCCTGCATCACTGCATTCCATTACAAATTCCCTAATTGCAAGGCATAATACGTTTCTTTGTGCGTATCTTCTATACGATATAGGGATATCGATGGGAGGGGTAGACAGATCGGCATTTCTCCATAGGCGTATAATTATATTTACTCGAGGGGAGAATGCCAAAGATTGGTTGCTTTACGTTATTGAAAACGGGTGTTATGATCTTCAAATTTCCCATTTCACTATTTATTACAGCAGAAATGCCACCATGAAATGTCCCTTCTGAACTAATTTAGAACACCTATGTAGCCCAGCCATTATCCTGTTCAACCACTGTCTGCATTGGTTGTGTATATCCTATAATAAGCCTTCAGTTTGACGGGTCAACATTCCCATCCTCAAAAGGAATTTAATCTCTAAAGCTGTGTGTGTGAGACGGCAAAGAAGTAGAAGTAAACAACACCTAATACCTTTAGACGCCTGTTCAGACATTCAAGTGGAAATGGTTACCTGGCACTGTCAATGCTCAGAGGAGGAAGTGGGTAACCAAGTATTCTCTGTTTGCACTCAGTCTAATACTGAATTCTCTGATTGTTTAGCACTTCCTTATTGGGAATGCGCGAAAAGCACACTTCTAGGTTGTGAATGACTTGACAGGCATGACTAACCATTGGGTATATTACCTGTGATTCATAGACAGGCCCTAATGAGGGGATTACTTGGTGTGTGTAGAAGCAGTGAGTTGGGGGAAGAAGACCCACGGGTCAAGGAAACTTCTGAAGGTAAAGGAAGGCACAACAGTTTGTGTCAATTTTTGGCTATTGAGCAAAGGTGAGGCATTACCCTGAACCCTAGCAAAAAGTGAGGGCATACCCTGTACCCCAGGCAGAAATGGGCAGGGGTTAAGTCTATAAAGTATCTGTCTTCTTCCCCCATGGGCCCCCCCCCTCTCTTTCTGGTGTTGACTGTCACATGATGTGACCATTTGTGAAAAGTGATTTGCCAGATAATACCATGTTAAAAAATTGGCCAGAGTCATATTGGAATCAACATTAACTGAGCCCACTTAATCAGAAATGTCTCAACATGGGCTATGATACTAGAGAATTACAAAGATCTTTTCTGTTCTATTTATCTATTTTTTATATTTATTAATCGTTGCACCTATATATTGTTTATGGGAGGTGCTGCCATGGGGTGGGTCTAATAGAGAGACATTTCCCCAAACCCCACATGTCGGAGAGAAGATGTGATTTGAAAGCTTGTGAAAATTTGACCCTAAAATTGCAATAAGACTTTGATGTACTGGATAAATGGCTATTGATACAAGTATTCTGAACAGTTATGCACTTGTCAATTGCATACCCACCCTCGTGTACCCCAGCAAGGTGAGTCTTGCCTTCCCAAAATGATGCCCCCCCCTCAGTCACTTGTGCCTGAAAAATAATGAAAATTGATACACCCAAGTCACTTTGAAAGACCAAAACTATACTCTGCGTGTACAAATTGAACCGATTGCTGGCAATGACTTTTGTTTACCTCCGCATCACATTAGTGATTAACGACATATGTAACAATGACAAGCATGTGAGACACCATGCTATTGGACACCGAAGTACCTACAGTGACTCACTTTGTCGCAGGGTAGTGAAGTTATGCAATTGATTAAATATAGGCCGGTATGCCACATCTCTTTCCCCACACATATAACCCCTAAAAAAGAGTTATTTTTTCACATTTTTTAATGATGTTGGTCGTCCGATTCAAAAACTGCCACTTCATTCATCTATCTGCTTTGACCACAAACCAGTCACTTATGAGTGTGAATGTTGCTAAGTGATCCTCATCATTTAGCCTTAGCCTGCAGTCTGCTGACCAGTGTAACGGTCGCTGGGACTGTTCCCACCTGAATGGAAAACATTTGACCTATCCTGGTTATGACTCGTGACTTCACCTTCACTCTTCAAGCTATACTCACGTACAGTTATTTTTCAGTATTTCATATTCACTTGCCCTCAGATGACTTTTTGACCAAGGTCAAAAAGCAACAAGTAT
>JAODTK010000431.1:0-14595 GCA_026419785.1 Sclerodactyla briareus
CATGGACGCTTATAAGTTTAATGACGTCACGACTGAAAATGTCCCACGTTCTATGGAAATGCGCCTGGAACTATTTCATATCGTGACGTCTGGCAAACGTCATCGTCGCTTTTCCGCCATTGTGCACCAAGACGACATTCCTTGATTCCTCGAGGAATCTACTTACTACATATCGCCGCCTCACCTCACTGGCCTTGTCAGTATAGACCCACTAGCCGAATTACTAATATTATACCCCTACTATATCCAAAATAAAATTAGAACCACGAACACTCCCAGCTAGGGGAACTGCTCAATTGTTTTCAATCCATTTCACCCCACAAAACAACTAGATTTATATCTGTTTTTATTCATCAGTAGCAATAGGCGGGACGTCGTCCCCAGATACGGTGTAAGAGACAGTATTGGAAGTGAATGATTTTTGTTCTCTCCTCTGTGAGGGGAAACGGACTTTCAGGAGTACAACCCCAATGTGGGCCTTTCAATCCATTCTAGTCATAAAGGGTCACGTTTCTGATGATGGAGTGCAACGTGCAGCATTTATCATGCCGGGTAGAAATGTCTCCTGCCTGCCTTAACAGCCGCCTCCATAATATTACCAGGATAGCATCATCACTCCATCGTAACGTGTTAACGCACACTTTATGTTAATAATTTTCCTTTAAAATTTTGCAAAGACAGAAAACACCTATCGTGACTGTTTAGCAGTTTTGAGGACTAGAGGCCAGTTTTTGCCGGCCCCCAACCTCGGAGGCGCGGCCTCGGCCTCTACCTCGGCCTCTGTTGTGGGCCGAGGCCGTCGTCAATGCCGTACATAGTTGTTTGGCTATTGGGAATAAATCACCAAATATATGTCACAGAATGATACTTTTGTTTCGAATTAAACCGTGATCACTTGAATATCACTTCACCCAAAGGCTGTCGATAGAATGTACTGACACTACAATCGGCCCGGCCCGCCGTTCACCATGCAAGTCCCCAGTGCATTGCTAGAGTGCCGGCGCCTAGCGATCTAGCTGCCATAGACAACTTACCTGCGCATGTGCTTGCACTGGCACAGTGGGACTTACGCATATTGCTAAGCTTTTACAAACAGTGAATCCTGCAAGGCGCGGGCCCATGTGAACACCACTAATGGGGGCAAACATGCCTGTAAGCTAGGCCTGTAATCCCCCGCCCAAAGTAGTTGGAACAAGACTGCACGTGCTGCAAGCCCCCGCGCCCCGATGCCATGTTGAATGTTATTAGTGTCATTCCTCCTAAGAACAATTCCCCACATTGAAACGGGGAGGGGGGGGGGGTGTCGGTTTGCCAGGCCCTTCTATCCGCCAAATTGACTGTTTCAGCTCCACATACGGTATTTCAGGAAGAATTTGTGCCAACCATTTTGGCGGGGATTGTAAGCTTTGTAGGTATGCAATATAGTGAGCTGGTCGTCGCCTCGTAAATGTCGTAGTAGATTGCGAGTGAAATGCTAGTCTCCAGTCAAATAAAACTGTGCCTAACCTGACTACTAAAATACCCGAATTGGTCTGTGCTGCAGATTGTGGAATGTATTTTATATTATTGATATACATTTATAATCTGCGGGGGACCTTGTAGTCGTACACTAAGAAATCCACCTAATGTATTTGTCTCCTTCACTTTAGTCTTTAGGTCATAGGAATTATGCCGTCATTAACAGTTGTGTGTCAAGTGTGCGTATGTTTGAGGGACCCTGGTTGTTACAAGCTAATCGAGACCCCACCATGGTGGATCAAGGTTCATACTTGGTATGTCGCTTTCCTCATAATATACTGATCCCCTATTGTTTGAGGGGTCAGACCAAAGGTCATCTGAGGTCAGTGAACTTCAAGGCAGTCCATTTAATCAACTAAGACCTCTTTGGCTTTTGGTTTTGGTTTTGTCGTTAGGGTTTTGTGCTACTGAAATGTATTGCTTACTTAAAACCTTGTTCTTAGCAATACTAAATAGCTGAGGGAGTGGGTGCAGGTACCTGATAGGGCCATGAGAAACCGTAATACTGTGTCACCGTTTTTCCCTACGCGGTAAAACCAACACCCTCAATTTAAATCCTGTGGTGGCAAAAGCTACTTGAATGGTGTTCAACTGCATTGAGGTGGTGTGAATTTGTAGAAGTATAACCTTCAGCAAATCTCACAAGCATTAACATTTTCACGACTGCATTCATATTCATTCCATCTGAGAACTGACCTTCAAGAATACAAGTTTGTGCCTACCAATGTTGTGTTTTGTTCACATTTTGGACATTAAACCATGTTGTCTCCCATATTATTCGAATGACTGCTGTAGACATGAGAAGACCAAACAAATTTTATGTGACATTGACATTTCATTGGCTTTAAGATTATGCCCGGCATCGGCCGCGGAAGGTGGGCCTCGGCCTCGCCTCGAATAACTTCTCGCGACCTTCATAAAATATTGTTCCATATTACTCCGTTTAAATCCCTACGCACGTCTTTAATCGACCAGCCCTGAGATTACACATTATATGTTCTAACCACAAGTGATTATCGAAGTATCGTCTTATGTGGTTCTATTTATCGTCTTATTCTTATAACTCCCCTAATTTTTATGTTTGCAGATCTTCTATCTATCTTCTATCTATCTATCCCTCCTTCCTTCCTTCCTTCCTTCCTTCCTTCCTATCCTTTCCTTCCTTCCTTCCCTTCCTTCCTTCCTCCTTCCTTCCTTCCTCCTTCCTTCCTTCCTTCCTCCTTCCTTCCTTCCTTCTTCCTTCCTTCCTTCCTTCTTCCTTCCTTCCTCCTTCCTCCTTTCCTTCCTTCCTTCCTTCCTCCTTCCTTCCTTCCTTCTTCCTTCCTCCTTCCTTCCTTCCTTCTTCCTTCCTTCCTTCCTTCCTTCCTTCCTCCTTCCTCCTCCTTCCTTTTTTCCTTCCTTCCGTCTTCCTCCTCCTTCCTTCCTTTCCTTGCCCTTCCTTCCTTCCTTCCCCTTCCTCCTTCCTTCCTTCCTTCCTTCCTTCCTGCCCTTCCTTCCTTCCTTCCTTCCTTCCTCCTTTTCCTCTCCGTCGCTTCCCTTTTCCTTCTTCCTTCCTTCCTTCCTTCCTTCGGCCTTCCTTCCTTCCTTTGCCGTCCTTCCGTCCTTCCTTCCCTGCCTTCCTTCCTTCCTTCCTTCCTTCACTATCCTTCCTTCCTTCCTTCCTTCCGTCCTTCTTCCTTCCTTCCTTCCTTCCTGCCCTCCTTCCTTCCTTCCTTCCTTCCTTCCTCTTCCTTCCTTCCTTCCTTCCTTCCTTCTTCCTTGCCTTCCTTCCTTCCTTCCTTCCTTCCTGCCTGCCTACCTTCCTTCCTTCCTTCCTTCTTCCTCCTTCCCTTCCTTCCTTCCTCCTTCCTTCCTTCCTTCCTTCCTTCCCTTCCTGCCTTCCTTCTTCCTTCCTTCTTCCTTCCTTCCTTCCTTCCTTCCTTCCTTCCTGCCTGCCTACCTTCCTTCCTTCCTCCTTCCTTCCTCCTTCCTTCCTTCCTTCCCTTGCTTCCTTCCTTCCTTCCTTCCTTCCTTCTCTTCCTTCCTTCCTTCCGTCCTTCCTTCCTTCCGTCCTTCCTTCCTTCCTTCCTTCCTTCCTTCCTTCCTTCCGCTTCCTTCCTTCCTTCTTCCTTCCTGCAATATGACACATTTAATTTTATTGCATGCTGGGGATGCATTTTCGATCTTGCGCAATCCACATTCTTCTGCATTAGCCCCTGTATAAATCCTCCTGTCAGTGTCCTTTGACAATTGGGACATGCCCCGAAAACTGAATGAGTTACAATCCTTCAATGAAGTTATGTCCCTTCCGACAGAAAAATTACATCAGCATGCGAGTTCAAGTAACTGCTAATATTGGTGAGCTACATATGCAAACCGTTGATAGCCTCTCACAAAAGGTAAATGGGGAATCCCTGACCAGCACTGGCGTAGGGTTTAAATCGTTTTCACCACTTTCCTTCAGATCTGGATCAAGAGAATGAACGAAACCATTCAACCACTAAAAAAAAACTGTTGGCGGATATCGAAACGGAAGAAACGTTAGCCATTTCGAAAAAACCTCGTCCCATTTCTCCTACCGACAGATATCCGGACCTGTTTTTTGGACCGTAATGGACGAATGGTATCACATAATCCGAAAATAACACTACGCATTATTGTGGAATTCTGAAGCCGATCCTGAACTGAGTTTGTTGGACTTTCACGAGCCTGGGCGGAATAACTAGTTGGTATTTGTTACTACTGAGATTCGAACCTTCGCAGGGATCAGTTTTCTGATTGACGTAATTTTGCTGATATGGTTCATATTCAACAGTTGTCATATTTCATTATAAAATAAATTACGTTATACTGGGCATAGGCTATACAGGCTATACATGGAATTCATTCCAACAGATCTCATTCTACACAGGAATCCATTTAGCTTAATTAAACGGTTGTAACTGTCGTCCACAATACCGGCGTAATCACGGCCGTATCAAACTCCTCGATATATAGAGACTTACTCCACCCACATTGACATATCTTATGACGAATACAACCATATCGGAATCGAATTGCTTTGTACGAATTTCGCCATGAGGATCACCCGACAACGGACTGCACTGCCATCTCTAATAATTACTTCTTCGAAGAGTGAAAAATACTTAGCCAAAAGTGAGTTCAGGGTCATGATTTTCTTTTATCTTTTCTTTTGAACCTTTCAGTTCAAAGAAAACACCTTGAAACGTCAGTTGAAGGATATTTTAATAGATCTACTCAGTTTCCAAAGTATCGTGAGATAAGTGTTCGATCTTAGGCCAGGCTGTGGCCAAGTAGGGGTAGTCCGATATTGCCTCGTGGAATCTGTCAATAACCCGATAGCATATGCGGTCTTTCGTTGTTTGTTATGAAACCATAACACTTTATATTCCATCGGTCCTCTTTTTTTTTAGCCATGCATCATGTTTCCAAGACTCACCTACATGCTAGACCCATGTCTATGGACTGCCATCTTAGTGGTAGCTATAGTAGTTGATGTTTGTTCTCCCCAAAACCCCGCTTAGTAGTGTCAACAGTGTGAGTTGGGCGCCGATCCACCTGTCGTCGATTCCCCATGTTGTACCAAGAGTATCCGTATGAACGGGAGCTTCCGATTTTGACAACGGTACGTCTACAGCGGCAAATCCCAATGTTGTAGGCTAAGTACGCCGTCGTCTATCTATATGACGGCGTTGGAAACACCACGACGGGAGAATCTGCTGTTCGCGGAATTCAGCCAAACAGTCATGCGCACCAATACATCAATTTCTTACTCTCTTCTACAAAAACAGTTCATTCCCATGAACCAGTGGACGATGGGGCGGATCTTCCCCCTGCCATTTTCCCCTGTGTGTGTCCCCTCCCATGTGATTGTCGTGTCGCCAATGTAGTTATAGTATGCGCCTCATGGGTCTAAATATCTGGGGCTCATAACCCCCCCCCCCCAACTTCAACCCCCCCCCCGCTCTTCACCCCCATTCTATTGACGTGGCCAAGCCACCTCAAACATGTCACTCTCGATTTGCACTCATCTCCAACTCCTCCAGTCTTTCCTCTTATTTCCATTTTGACCTTGTCGATCCGTGGTGGCACAGCGCAAAACTAACATCCTCATTCCGTTCCTACGGTTGTCGTCCTGTCGTTCCTCCCGGCTGGTTAGTCCTCCCATACTCCTGACTGGTCGATCACAGCAGTACAAGGCCCCTTCAACGATAGGGCTTCCAACTATTTCATCCTGCTCGGATCCTCCGCGTCGCATCGCCATCAGTAACTCCCGGTACTGGTATTTGTAACAAGACTTAAGCGTTCCCGAATTTTCTACCTCTCCTGAGCACTTCCATACGTAGCCAGTGCTTGTACTTTCAAAGTGTCGTAACCATTCTCTCGTCTCTGGCCGAGGACCACGTCGCAGTGAACACCATGTCCTCACGGGAAACTTCTTCTCAGTTCCTCTGCCAGACCATATAATAAACCACATAGAACCAACGAACTGAGAATAGACTGAGAGTAGAGCCATAGTGTAACCCACCAATTTCCATCAAAGAGTTCACCTAGTACATTAATTTTGTATCGACCTAAAACTCAGTCTAACATCCTTGAAGCATATCTCGCTTTTCATCCTCATTCTTAGGCGGTTCCAGACAGGCGCGGTACATATTTCATGCATGGGAACATTTGGGACTAAGTTTATTCGTTTTGTGTAAAACGTCAGGAAACTATACTTTTTCGCAAGGATTTGATGACATGTAGGCAATGAACTACCTGTTAACAGGGCATGTGTACAACAATTAATGAGGTCATGATCTACCTGGTTCTAGGCATTGGAGTATCATAAAGAGGCCATGATACCTGTTTACACGCATTAGTAGAAACATATTTAGGCGATAATCTAATGTTTATAACCATCATTACTAACAAATGAGGTCAAGAGCTACCTGTTAAAAGCATTTGTAGTCACATATTCAGGCAACGATACTACATGTACAATCCCATTGTAGTATAGTGAGGTCATGAGTTACTGTTATAGGATTTGTAGCATTAAATTGAGGCAATGAACTACCTGTTTATAAACATTTGTAGTAACATATTGAAGCAATGAACTACCTGTTTACAATCACCTGTAGTATAATGAAGTCATGCGCTAGTTGTTATGAGCATCAGTAGCATTACATTGAGGCAATGAACTACCTGTTTATAAACATTTGTAGTAACATATTGAAGCAATGAACTACCTGTTAACAATCACCTGTAGTATAATGAGGTCATGAGATACCTGTTTATAAGCATCTATAGCCATATATTGCGGCAATGAACACCTGTTTATTAAACAATTGTAGTACTATGAAGCATACACTACATGTTTACAATCACCTGTAGTATAATGAGGTCATGAGATACCTGTTTATAAGCATCTATAGCATTACATGGATTGCCAATGAACACCTGTTTATAACATGTGTTGTAACATAGAAAGGAATGGAATACATGTTAATAAAACATTTGTAGTAACATATTGAAGCAATGAACTACCTGTTAACAACACTTGTAGCTAATGAGGTCATGGGGCTAACCTGTTTATAAGCATCTGTAGCATTACATTGAAGCAATGAACTACCTGTTTATAAATTTTTAGTATCATATTTGGAATATGAACTACTGTCTATAAAACTCTTGTAGCAACATCAATGAGGACAAAAGACGACCTGTCTGCAAGCATACTGTAATAGCATATGAGGTATTGAGCTAAATGTTCGTGAGCTCCTTAGCAAACACTAATGAAATTTATAAGATCTATTGTAAACATTGTAGTAAACAAAACTAGCTGACATAGGTGAGCTACTTCGTGGAATGCGATGTAATAAACATAGCATATTCTATATAACATACAGGTACGCACATTGAAAACATTGAATTTCTGCATGCCGCATAATTGACGGGTATAATGCAACTTATAGCAATACAACTCTTAATAGATCCATACTAGCCCCTGCTCAGGGTAAAAAGTGACGACTTTTAACAATATATCGCCAACGCTTTCTTCTGGTATCTGTGGAAAGGAGCACAGAAATGCGACTTCCCGAGGTGGTAACTGTAATATGATGATCAGTATCTCTCATCAGTAGTCTATCTCCAGTGATTAGTGCTTTTATTTACCAGAATAACGATACCCATTATGCCATCTTCACCAGGACGATTACTGTTCACGTCAAAAAGGGTTACCTGAGCTTTAATTGGTAGGTTCGCCAAAAAAAATCCGGGCTGCATGAATCTATGACGGAAGGTATCAGAGATACATCACGGTGCAATACTATCAATATGAGGTTGTATGATAAAAACACATAATAGGAACGTATTATCGTACCATGTCATGGGCCGATGGAGCTCACCACAAAGTAACCCAGCCGTCCGGTCCACTGAATGTAGAAGAAAATATCACATATGTTGTAAAAGGTGATCGTCAAAAGTCAATCGTTCACAGATGCCACTTTCCCAAACAATGAACTCGTGTGCAATGATTCAGTACAGATACAGATATGAATAGACGGATTCTTCCATTTATTACGAAGTTGATACTTGGTACTCCCGCAGTCCAGCACTGCCTTGAGAGTAGGGAAGGTTTAGATTCTCCTGGCTATGCTGATTTTATTCGATTTGATTTGAGTTCTATGTTTCAGGAAGCCCATTGGGCTCATCTAGGAACCCTGACCGTATAGATCGTGGATGAGCACCTGGCGATAACTCGCTTCTCTTTTCGACTTTCCGCCATTTAACGTCCCCATCGTAAGGGCTATCGAAGAACTCCAGACCCCGACCACTTTTTCGGAACCTGGAGGAGCGTAAGGTCAAGTTCAACATGACTGCCACAGTCGACAGCGAAGACTTAGTGCAACTATTTCGATAACAAACCCCAGTTACCTCGACATCCAGCTGAAAATACCAGCCAGCCAGGAACATCGCCCGGTGACTGCTGAATTCCAACCAGTAATATGTTGGTTGTAAAGTATTAGATAGTGCTGAATTAGTCACTCCCAGGTCATTCCCAACCTCAGCGGCGAGCCCATACGAACGATAAAATTATTGCTATTGAACCTCCATAATAATACGCGTGTAATATTCACCTTCCAAACCTCACATTAATCCGAGGTCCACGATGGACCACGGTTGTCAAGAGGAATCACAGTAAATATAATAAACACACGTTCATTTCAGGAAAGGGGGAGGACTAACGTTGTCACATTCACAGTGCGACCCAAATAGCACCAATGAATATAAAGCTGTGGTCAACAGTAATTTTCGTGCTCCGAAATAATTTTCAAGGAATACTCGTCGCGTGGTCATGCTCTGGTCATTATCGATGCTAGATTCGTCTTCTGAAACCAATAAAAAATATAAAAACATATACAGTAGTAGGACCATTGATATGAGAATATGTATGTCTTTTACACGTGTTAACAATTGACCTATTGATTCAGTTTCATTCACAATGCGAATGCGAAGCGTATGGCTTCCAAACTTATTACTTAATGAAATTGAAACTTGACACCAAAAATACCGACGGCTTCAATAACATGGATCATTCACTAGAATGTGTAGGTATAAAGTTATCCATGTTACCTAAAAAAGAATCTACAAGAATTCAGAAGCAAGCCAAATTAGCTGCGCTTAAAGTAACCCACTGTGGCACGAGGGACCTACACGAGTGTGGTATTCGGGCCTTTCAACTGGTGGAAGGGGGAAGCTGGGGCATGCATAACTCCTGCATGCTCACTGTTATGCTGTTACGTGCCTTATGAGAGCTCGCGATGGCTTGTCCCGACTCAAGTCAAGGTTTGAGAGGCCATTGGTAGCCCATTGCAGTAAGCCACTGGGAGGAGCACGGGAATAATCATACTGGAATTCCTGCAAACAACGTTTCAAGAATGTGATTGTAGATATGATGGTAAGCATGATTGTATATATGAGATTGAGATAGTTGCAGTCGACGTCACGCTGAAACGCAGCATAAGGGTTAACCCTAAACCGTTGATCGATAGCTGGATAGCTGTGCGTGGGAGCAGGTGTGGCATTGGAGGTGAATGAAGTACTCGAACGCATTTCCAACCACTCTTTGTCATCACCCTTGAAACGCAGTTATACTCTAAATATTTAGCATGAACGGCAATAGTGATAGCTTCAATCAGAACACGAATTTGTAGAGTGCAGTCCGGACCAGGAAGCCAAAAAACTGTGACCTGACTCTTGAAAGATCATCGGACCCCCTCCCCCTCCTGCCCACGAGAAAGATCCATTACCAATCCTAACATACGGCTGGATCGAAGTAATCGTGTATACTAGCCGAAATTAGCCAAATATCAATTTCCGTGTGCTCAAGTAAAAAAATCAACATTCACACCTTATCTATGGAATATGCACACTGACGATTATGGGGGACCAAAGTACCAAATGGGGGTCTGGATCCATCTATGTGGGTTCGAGTTATTCAGCCACTGTCATGACGCATAGGTCCATCTGATTGGTCGAGGAGAAGAAATAAAACAAGGTCATTCTTGGAATAGGTGCAATATGTGAGTGATGAATGGGCCCAAGCATCTAATAGATCCCAATTAAAAACGTGACCATTCCACCTTTCTTCAGTTCCAACAGTTCTGAGATAAACTCCTCCTGGATTGTTCTCCTCCGCCTTTGGAAGAAACATTGCCACCTTTCCTTATATGCGTCGATGCTGTGGTGCGTACCAATATTTTGAGTGAATTCGCATGATTAGCCTTAATGAAACTTCAGTAGCGCGAGAATACAGTGCACAACGATCAAGAACAAATTATTTTTCATTGTATTTTGTATTATCGACCATAGCTATTCAGTGTTTTGTTCTCATGTTAAGTTTTCGCTGTTCAGCGCTTTGAGATTTCTGGGAAGTGCTCTATAAATAGGTTTTATTCGTAGTAAGAAACAGCTAATTCCCGGGCTTAAACTTATTAATCAATTCATAAATCCATTTGCTGTTGTATGTAAGTGTAGTGTGTAAAAACAATTATGCCGTTCATAATATGATAATAAATACTGGTTAAAGGGAGGGGGGGGGTGGGCGCGAAACAAGTATAATTGAGAGGACGTATGATGAGATCAACGGACATTTTTGCAAGAATTAGAGTAAAATAATGTGACTGTGGCAATTGCATACAAAGAGGGGACCTATATCGCATAGTAGATCAGAAATGAAGAGGCACTGTGGATAGAAGATTAGGAGCATTATTTCAGAAATTGCAATTACGGGGAATTTCGGTTAGTTGAAAATGAGGACGAGGAAAGGGTGGGAAGTTTTACATGTGTGTGAAAACCACTACATCGCGTCCTCCGTAGGCTACGCGTAACAGATTGCACAGTACCATTTATTGGCAAACAACAATGACAGCAAGGTTCATTGACATCTGCATGTAACTAAGCCAAACCCATATACCCAATGGAGGGTAATGTGGAATAGGGAGTAGGGGTTATTAGCTATTCTATCACTTTCCGAAATATGTGAATTTAGTCTGGAAATTTATGTTTATTTGGTCATCGACAAAGTCTTTAGGATAGTCTAGGCTACAATCTGAAACACGTAGCCTGGTTAGGCCTGATACACGCACGAAAAAAAACAAAAATCAGCAGAAATGACACATTGCATAAATCCCAGTAATGACCTGTTGCTGGAGGAGTACCTTCAGAATGTACACTCTATTCCATCGGATTCATTAATTGCCAGAATAACGTTGCAGGTGTTATAGAGAAAGGGTAGGCAGACAAGAATACCATTAGATTGCGTAATCCGTCAGCTTCACAATGATTTTGTTGATGGGTGAAGTGACGTGATACGCGCTATGAAGCACGATCTGTTACAGCACCACCTGAGCGAAATGGTCACTGGGCCCTAAACAAAAAACACGACTGGAAATATTGCACGAACTTTCAAGAGCCGCGGGGCCTAAAGGAGGGTGTCAATAGGTTTCATAAGTGTTTTGAAAGTAGTAAAACGGGGATGGGCGTGGATTTCACTGTGTTGCAGCCGCCCTCTTTGCGTTTGAACGCGTGGAATACTTTTAATACGTTCAAAGGATTATGGAACGTTTACTATTTAGGGAAAGAGAGTTATGTGGGCGAAACGAGGATTTTCAGGCGATTACATAATCGTTCTGACGTAATTATAACATATGACCCGAGGTCATACCAATGTAAACAACAACAGATCCGCCTTGATCAGAGTCGTTTCCGGAAACAAATACAAGCGATGCCAACAAACCAACAAGACTTGCCAGTTGCACAGTCGTTCGCGTTGCACGCACAGGCATGATAGCAAACATGGGAGTAAGCTCTCCTCTGCCAGACGAGGTTTTCATTTCAATGTTAAAAGTTGAAAGCGGTAAATATAACACGTTATGGTTAGGTAAGTAGCTACGTACTATAGTGTCATAGTACTGGTAGAGTAAAGTAAAGGTTCTGAGAAATACTTTACAAGGCCTAACGTGGGATAGGTCCTTAGCGCTCGCGACGTCATTAGGATTCATGCTCTGTACGACAGAGGCATAGGGCCCAGGATCTTGCACAAATTAATTAGGCATAGGCCCATATGACATAAGCACAGTCGCTGTTCCTCTTCACATCACACATAACAGTTGCTGCAAGGCAGGATTTAATACTATGAGAGTGTGACTAGGGGTCGAGGAACTTTGTTTCAATTGTAAGTTATAAAAGTATAAATTTAACTAGGCATTTGGAGCTAAATTAGTTAAAATGCCGGGTTTAATCCTAATCCTAGGTCAACCAAAATTTGATTTGTTTCATCTATCCTAACTTAGGCCTATACAATTTATTGTACAAAATTAATTTGTGTAGTAGAATATGAGGTGGTGAGTGAAGGAATAGGCTAGGATTCGTTCTTGTATAATGTTGTTACTGGCCATAATGTGTTACATAATGTTGACCACTGGACATTGTGGAAAACATGATGTAGGGCGTAGTTCACACGCATAGTTAGGCGTGAATGTCAGTCAAGGTGAAGCCTACAGTACAGCATGCATACCTATATATTTGTGTGGTCACCTAACGGCTGAACGAAAACTGCTACAGTGTGGCGCCCAGTAAAAACGAATGTAGGTTGTCTTCCAATTACTTTCACAGTAAAACATTGTAAGAAACTAACGACCTCTGATTTGGTCTGTTTTTCATAACTCCAATGAGTTTTTTGGCGGACATGTTTTTGTAACGTCAGACATGTATTTCCATGTATAAATCCCCAAATTTGATTGGTGGTTTTAAACACCTAAGAAAGTTACAATACAGGCAAATCTGACTTAAGTTGTTTTTCTAACTTTACTGAAATGGGAACCACATTACGGTGAGAGGTGCATTCCCGTCGGGGTAAGGCCCTCATCTCTCACACCGTACCACATCTTCAGCAGAAAAATTCCACTGCCGAGTATACAGCACATATTCTCTGTATTATAAGCAAAACTGGAGGCCCCTCAGACAAAAAAAGGCCATCCCCATCGCCCGAGTGAGGAAGGTTGGGCCTGCTAGCCAATTGAAGAGTTGGGGTGACCGGGGCCCAAGGGCCCACCCAAACCTTTGTGGGGATAAATTATAGATGCACTGAAATGGTCCAAGTTATAGGCAGACTCCCTAACTATTATACACTAATTGTCACCTCTACAACATGCAATTAACTCCCTCGTCGTTCGTTAGTAGCATGGGGTGGAATCCTCGTCACACTTATTTTTTGGTTCATAACTTAATAAACCAGATGCTCATCACGAAGTGAGTCAGACAGCATCCCACCATTTCATATTGGCACATTTCCTCCAACCCAGCAATGACAGATAGTTTTGTTTGAAAGACAGGCGGATAGGGTCTGCTATGTAACGTACACTAGCTGTCATTTAATCACCCATATAACTCGCCACTGACCACCCGCAATGAAGGTTTTGAATTCTGGTTCCGAAAACTGTGGATTGGATCTGGATTGATAATGTGTGAAATACTTATTATATAATACGATGGAAATTGGCCGCCCATCAGTTATATTCCGGGCGGCCGTTCTTGAGCAACTGAATAAAAAATTCGGGTAACTAAGGAAAGGAAGGGAATAGCATAACACTGAGGCCATAACCCATCGGGCAGCAGGAATGTGGGGAATTGAATGTCTGATCTTTCTCTGTCTGGAAGGGAGAAGAGATGTTAAGAAGGTACATTT
The DNA here is from genome assembly GCA_026419785.1 of Sclerodactyla briareus. NCBI lineage: Eukaryota > Metazoa > Echinodermata > Holothuroidea > Dendrochirotida > Sclerodactylidae > Sclerodactyla > Sclerodactyla briareus. The sequence goes on from JAODTK010000431.1 coordinate 13,748, forward strand.
GTTCTCGAAGGAAAATTCGCGTCGATCCTGGAATGACAACGGGTTTTTTGCCGTTGTGACATCAGGGACGCCTCTCGACCCTCCGAAAACCCACCCATTCGTTCGCACCAATAGCACATTCCAATTAACCAGGCAATCATATCAGGCGCCAGTTAAAAGTCAAGGCAACCCTCTTTCGGGAGGGAGAAATGGGGGGTGGGGGTCTTTTTAAGAAAGTACTGCGCTCTTGAGGAACCCAATTCTAAAGTCAGTACACGGTTTACAACAGAATTGCGAACAAAACCAAAAGATTGCAAATTCACTGTTCTGCTCATTTTCTTAAAAGTGCAAAATAGGCAACCTCATGGATATTCAATAGTAGAAAAAAGACAACTAGGTTTCATTGCAGGACCGGAATGATGAGTCTATTGAAAAAAGCTGTATTTTCGTGTACTGTCCCCCTCAAAGTATCATGTGTAAAATAACAATATTGGAAATGGTATTCATTCAGTTGAACTCATTACAAAGACGACCCCAAGTTCACCTTTGTACTCTCCTGCAATCTCATAAGTGAACACAACTTCATTCTGGAACATTTTGGAGAGGCATATGATTAGAAGAAGAGCAAGTCAAACATATTCTTAATGGAGAACATACACCACAGGGTACAGGACTAAACATAAATATGGAATAACCGAATATCAAGTTCACCCTCTCGATTTGACTCGCACGAAGAAGGCTTTAGGACGGACCCCGAAGATGAGAGAGCGGAGGCGCGAAAGAAGGGTAGATAGGAGATGGAGCTGGAAATTCGACCACCGCTTTGTGATCATCCAACGAGCAACTATAATCGACCTGGGGTGGAACGT
>JAODTK010000432.1:0-15461 GCA_026419785.1 Sclerodactyla briareus
GAGCAATAATGTATAGACTTTGTTGTTAGTATGTAGTTTTCAAGAGCATGTTCGCTATGTTTGGGGTTTTTTGAAGGAGAATAATACTGCCATTGTAAAAAAGTGGAAGAATTTGAATTTTTGTTGTAAATGAAATTGAGGGCAGGGCCCCAATGGAATTTGTCATCAAAGCCATACGAGGCGAGGAGCTTCTCAAAATTTACCAGAATTAGCTAGGGAATGGCACTACGAAAAGGCTCCAGTAAAATTTGTTTCATAGTAATTATAGGATAATTTTATTATCGATAAATAACTGGAAGTAAAGTAAATTTCATTTCATGCCCGTTTGGAGTTTTGAAGTTTTGTGAGATGGAAGCGAAATTGGGTTTCGAATCTCCATTTGATTAATCCTGGATGGATGGGGGGATTGATAACTTCATTTGCCAGGGAGTTGAAGACCTGTCAAGGTGGAAAAAGCAAACCACTTAAAGACAGCTAAAAAATGTTACTGGATAATAAAAAAACAGCCCAAAACAAATAAGTTTCAATTAGTTCATTCAACGGGTTTTTATTCATGCATTGATAAAAGAAGTGAAACGATCAAAAGTGTAACATAGAAACGTGTATGCATATAGGACTTTGTCAAGACCATTCTAGTCTCACTTACGTGTTGTAACCAGTAACTATCTCACCGTAGGTATTCAGTTTAGGTATCATCCTGATTGGCAAGGTGACGCCTTGTGAGCGGAGATCACGAAATAGGACGCGATAGCAAACGTGTGTAGTCAACCATTGACATCACCTGGGTGTGTGCTGACAAAAAGCTCCCACCATATTTAGCCAAATCGGGAACCCCTACAACCTCGGCCACGTGTTGGAAGGACGCCTGCACGTATCCGTATTGCCGTATTTGCAGCTGGGGCAGTCAATTGTCTTGGGGATATGGACCGAAGCACCCCTTCCCCCAATTCCAATGTTCGGAGAAGAAATATACTTAGGACGCAGAAATTAAACTAAATAAAAACTCAACATTGAATCGGGAGGCGGTGGGGGTTTCGCAATAAGTGCAGTTTTTAATCCAACTACTTTTGTCAGTTGTTAATGTGGTTGGAGGCTTATGAATCAAACGGCCCCCCACCACACCTTTACCCGCTTTCAATGTTTGAAAATGTTCTTAGGACGGAATTACACTAATAAAATTCGATATTGAATTAGGGGCGCGGGGGTTTGTAATGAGTGCACTTTTGTTCCAACTACCTTTGACGGGGGATTGTAGATGGCCATTTGTCCCAATCCCATGAGCAACCACACCAAAGGGGATTAGGACTATGGTGACCCGAGATTTCTCAATCATAATCCAATAAAGGAGAGTAGCCGATTGCGACCCTCGGCGTCGCGCGGACTAGCAAAAAAATACTGGAAAGATTTCCAAAGTTGATCAGCATATTTTCACATATCCTCAAACCAGCATAGGAAACACCTAACAAATTGAAACAATTACCATATTGAATAAGAAATAATAAATAAAGTAAAATAATTTGTATGATTTCAAAAAATATTACTTGTGGCCTTTCTTCACTTGCCACTATAAAAGGTTGGTTTTGCGAGGCTAATCCAGTGAGCATCATAGTAACAAGATATATTGCCTGGAGAAGACATCATGATGATAATGAAGCCATCTTACAATTGAAAAATCGAAAGGATTGGATCCTTACGCCGCCACCATATGGTGCGACCACAAACAGTCTTCGGTTGATAGGACCCCTATGACATGGATATAAATACATAAATGCATGAAAAATGGAGAATTTAAAAAGGAGTTAGAGTAACATCCGGTTATTAAGGACACAACCAGCACTGATACCGTTTGCATTTGACAGTCTTGAATTAGTATGCACCATGGAAATGGATTCAAACACAAATGGAAGACCACAGCCCTAGCCAAATAACTAGAACCCTATGACGTGAACTCATTGAGGCTATTCTGACAACATATGGCCGAACATAGAGAATAAATGGAAAAATGTAAAGCTCATTATGGGGCAACATTAGACAAGTGAAATTCCCCCATTTTCCACCGAAAATGATGCTATGTTGACCAAACAATAGGGTCCCTGACCACTCCTTGATAAGAAAGCTACACGCTTAATTTCAACTCATTCAACTTAAATTCAACTTTTTTCCACAAGGATCTTCCAACTTCGACACCTCTGTTGACCCCTCACGTGACCTTTTTAAAAATAATGGGAGCAAATGCTAGTCATAATTTAGGTGAACACAAACACCGAGTATGAGCTTAATCCATGGGTGGGTGGGGTCGATTTTACAAGACTGGGCGCTCGTATCACACATACATAACACACAAACACAAACACGCAACAACACACACATATACACAGACGCCACTGGCATGACTGCCATAGATTCATCAGTTCAAAATAAATTAAAATTGACACATATTATACAAGTCCCATCTTGACCCAAATATTGTCTGAATTTTGTCGATGGAATGGTGGAATGCGCAAAAGTGTAAACGTTTGCTTGTTTGTGAAGGGGAAGGAGGTGAGGCGACGGGAGTAAACCCGAGTAAGTCTACCACCGCATGGCGGGGGAACTATTGAATTTTTGGCCATAAATGCCCGTTCTATTTGCCCAAATTCGAAAAAAGAGTAATCAGCAATCAAATGTGGGCGGGTGCGACCACTTGTTGAAATCTGGGTGCGTGCGCACGGCACACATACTAAGGGGGAAGAAACAGGGTGCCGGTGTGTGACCGTAACCTCTACTTGCATTGTATTTTCGGAACTGGCACAGCCACCCAAAGTAAAACCTTGAAATTGATCCCTAAGGCGATACGTTTTTGCAGAGAAGATTTCCTCTAAAAAAAAACAAAAATTGTTATCAATTTCAGGAATGCGGCTTTCGGTCCACGGAAAGTGTCGTTTCCTGCAATTAGGGGGTCTGTTCGCGAACGAAACGCGAACACGATTATTGAAGTTCCATGATCCAATGAATAGTAATAATGTTCAGCGAACGAAAATAAATGAAGAAGATGACGCATTCTGAAATATAATAATAATACTATAATATAATAATAATAATTTTAAGAATAAAATAAAATAATAATAATAATAATAATAGATAATCGTAGATAGCGCAGAATCTGCCTAAACGATTATTGAAGTTCCATGATCCAATGAATGGTCCAATAATGTTCAGTCGAACCACAATAAATGAAGATGCCGATCGATAATAATATTAAAATTAATAATAAAATAATAATAATAATATAGAATAATAATAATAATAATAATAATAATAATATAATATAATAATAATAATAATAATAATAATAATATAATAGTCAATCTTATTATAGCGCAGAATCTAGACTTAAGCTGATCAAAGCTCTATTGCAAATAAGTACCAGTTATGGGCCCTATAGACACATGCTGCTGCAATATTGCAAACAACAGCGCAAAACCTCTATGAAACTGCCCAAAAAAAGAAAAACCACCAACCACCCAGAGAGTGTTTTCATCTCTTAGACTTTTTTGCAAGAAAGAAACCTCTAAAAAATGGAATCAGTGACATTCCACTCAATTAGGCACTCTGAATAGTATATGCTGCCGGACGCTCATTCCTCCCACAACATAATTGGTAACATTGATCTTTCAGGGGAATTCGAAGGATCTCCATAATACTCGTATAGCGTATACGAGAATGCCACCAGGGTGTAGTTGTAGGAAGATCGGAGGATGGATACAGTGATCTCCAACTTAAGTGATGAAACTCTGGCAAATAGTCGGGAAAAAATATGCTGGCAAAAAAATTTCAGCTCCGATATATGAATTTTCATGCAGAAGGTGAAAATAGTTTTACTGTCGGGGAAAACAGGCCCTCGTCGGAGTGTGCAAAAACAATCCCCAACAGGGACCCCTGTTGGGGAGTGTTGTGCACACTAGAATCCGGCGCCACGACGGGAGAATCCCCCCCGGCCGCAGGATTACCGACAATATCAGCCAATGTACCGACACCGTCTCGTGACGAAAAGTGGGGGGGGGGGGCTACCCCCCTAACATACGTTGGGCAATTTATCCAGATACGTGCGTGCAAAACAGGACTTTACTACGATAACCTCGGTTCTATACCACAGTTTGGAGTTGAACTGTACAGTGTGCAGAAAGACCTGTCTAACTCTGTCGAAAACTTACACATCCCAGCTAACACCAACTAACACAAAACCTACATTAACGCACCCCATACCCCACACCCCCCCCGGCCCCTCTAAAACAACAAAACATCCCGAAAACATGGGAATGCAATAGTGACAGTTTAAAAATAAGCCGTCGCGCAATCTCGTAAATCCTCATAAATGTTCAGTGTGAACGATGCGCACTTACAACCACGGAACGGGCTTATTGTAATTTTCCAACTGTCTTATCGGATTATATTGATTTCATCTAGTGCTCTACACCGCCTGGTAATCGGATTCGCTCCACTCATGCGGCGACGAATCCACCAGGCGGCACAGGCAGACAAATAATTAGGGAACCCAGCACATAGTGTACCTTAAACAAAGGTAACAGTGACGTCTGGCAGTGTGGGGGAAAAGGCACAAAAGAACGGAACAGGAAAATCATTACTTGGTGACGAGGCGAGCAGAGGCGAGATACGTTAGGGTTCGCTTCGCTGGTGAATCTCATACCAATGGTTTCTGTAAAACACCTACAGCGGATTTTCATAGCCTGCTAAAAGCAGACGATATGAGGGAGCCGTTCTAAAATAGGGGGCCTTCGCTTTCCGCATATACCATGGTCGAATTAATACCAATGTGTTAAAGTGTCAATCATGCACCACATATATGAGTGAATGCAGAGCTGATACGAAGTTAAACAAAGTCAAACGCCTGTTTCAACAGGTTACATTTGCACTATAGAATACCATAGATACACATGAATCATAAAAAAAAACATCGTTTTAGTATATTTTGACCAGTTTTTTCTGGAGTACTGAAATTGATTATTAGATCTCTCAGTTATTGGGGTCGTGGGTTGGTCACATACACGGAAACAAATGGTGGAAATGTTACACATTAGCAAACAGTGTAGCAAAGTGAACAGAAGTGTTGAGTGCATTGGAGTGAAAATGTAATTGTGGGGACGACGAAAGGGCCAGTCGCCACTGCAGAAATTCTCCTATAGCTACTTAACCCAGTGGCGTTTTTTTTTTTTTTTTTGGGGGGGGGGGGGGTCATCCGCGGGTGTCACCATTTGAGCCAGCGCCACCACGGGTTGGCCGGCGCACAACATCCATTACAAATGTTGTCAGATAGCAGAAAGAACTTACTTCCACTTTCCGTATGCAGTTAGGAGGTAGTAAGGCAACACCCCTAAAATTACAGAATGTTGAAAATTTTTTTAGTCCTGGGATATATTCTCGGACTATTCAGTTGACAGGCTTTGGCTTCCATCATCTTTACATCTCTTTAGTTGATGCATCACAGAGGATTACCAGAAAAATATGTGAAATAAAATAGGGTGCCACTGACTTAATGTCGTGATCTATCTAAGCTGCCGTGCCCCATGATCGCCACGCCTGACTTTTTACGTAGGCGAAATGTTCTCCGTTGCCAAGAATGGGAGCTCCAGATGGTAATTTTTTCATTAAAAATAACTTGAATTGAACTTGAATTTGAAATTTGAAGAAAAAAACACGAGAATTTTTAGCCAATAGTGTGTGAATACAATTATATCTATGAAAAGGAGAGGCAGGACCATCAGTGCCGCGAGCTAGCGAAAAACTTATTTTGGTTTTCCAGATGCACGGCGGCCCAAAATGGCCATTTTTTTTATATAGTAAATTGGAAAATAAACTTTGCAAATTTAACTGAAATCATTTAGGCAATCAGATGTTCAAGCGGTTTTATTACTATCTAATCGAAGCGGCACCATTTATTGCCGCGCAGCGTATCGAAATTTTCGAAATTAGGTGTTCTCAAATGCCAATGGTGATCCCCTGCAGATGGCTTTTTTCATGTGATATTTCAAGAATAAAACGGAAGCCAATTGCATGAATTCACGGTAGCCACTCTTTATTCTTGAGAGTTCAAGGCTATCCAAGCGAACGGCATATTGGTCGCCCCGCAGCGTAGCAATTTATTTAAAAAAACATGAATAATTAATTAGATGCCAAATGTGATTTACAGAGGGCATTTTCAATGAATAAATAAAAGTTAACGTTACAAATTAGAATGAATTTCACTAGTACTCTGATCATCTTGTCCATTGCGGCATTTGGGATTATAATTGCGAAGCGGCATAATTTGTTTCCGCGCAGTGTAGCAAATCATTGAAGTAAGGTCTTCAGTCTTCACAGATGCCAAAGCGGAGTGCCCAGATTATACCATTCTTCTCTGGAAAAATAAAATATAAATAAATAAATAAAAAACAAATAAATAACAACATAAATAATAAAAATAAATAATAAATAAATAAAGAAATAAATAAATAAATAAATAGATGATTGTCAAGCAAGCGTACGCAAAATTGTCAAAAGAGGGATTATTTGTGGATCGCAAAGGTCTAGTTCGAGATGAGCATATTCAAACAAAAAAATATTTCTCTAGACCGGACAAATCTATAGTGGTACAATATTAATGACTAAAGATGTTGATTTTTATGATAGTGACAGTTGAAAACATGCAGTCGAAGTTTTCCGCTTTTATGAACGTCTCGTAATAATTCCTACAAATTTTCTTGTCTGAAAAACCTTAACATATGTTTTTCATGACTTGGTATTACTGATTGTGCCGGGTTTGCATCACCTGGCGTGTGATTTTGGCCCGCGGACTGCCATTTGGTAACCCCTGAGAGGCTGTTCGTGTATGTTTGAACACATTTCCATTGAATGAACAAAAAACAACTTACAATATGAGGGGGATCCAGGTGTTGGTTTCATGCAAGGTTTGATACCATCTCTCGCATTAATTCCCACGGTGGAAGTCGTGAGCTGTAATGACTTCAGGCGGTCAGTTGGATGGGCGCTAGTAGGCCTATATTTGTATAAAAAATATCAAGTTAGGACAAAACATATCGAAGGAAGGATACCATTACTAATTTCGTATATGTAAAGTTGACGTGTGTGTGGGGAAATCCACCGAAGATTATCGAAGAACAATTGGACTATAATATAGTACTACTTTAGTAGTTCTGATAACCTTTACAATTAAATCATGACAAAAAAATTTATGACACCTCCGACAAAATATGTGGGGGGGGGGAGGGGGGCCGACGGGCCACGGGCCACGGGCCCCCAATGGCCGACGCCACTACTTAACCCCCCGCCCCCGTGTCAAAGCGAAAGTAACCGCTCGGTGCGTCTCACGTTGTGGGGAGGAGGCGGGGGTGCTCCCCCACACAATCGGAATTGAAGAGGCGTTTGGAGCGTTCCAACAATGGTGGCATATTTATTTTGACACGTTGCTCCCCTTTCTTAGTATTGAAAATAGGGCGCGTGCTTCGGTGCAGCCCCAGCTTGGTTGGCGCTCTGTAAATATATAACCCATGTTTGTTCGCTTGCCTATGGAAGGCTGTGTGTTGATGTGGGGAGGAGAAGTGAATGGGAAGAATGTTGGCATGCTGCTATGCAGTGAATCCAGACACGCCTTCATGATTGATGCCATATATACATATCATGTATAATACGCGCATCTATGCCGAGAAACACGCTAGTACTACTGCTATAATGCGATTCTCTGACATGACAACGCACGCACACACGAATATATAGTAAACACAAAACGACGAGATAGAATCCTCACTGAAGTCATGAGGGAAAACTTTGGACGCTAGTGCCTACTGCTATAATGCGATTCTCTGACACGCCACACACGCACGCACAACACGCAGATATAGTACACAAAACGACCAAATAGAATCCTCAATTGAAAAGTCATGGTGAAAAAAAAACCGCTTGACTGCGCCTGAAAGATAAAAGAGGGCTACGTCGGAGACATGTTCCGATACTGAAATGCTTAATGAATACTGGATATTTATTTTTCCGCTTATGTGAGCCACGCAAGATAGATCCGAAAGAACGCGGCATACACTACGCGGACTGACGTGATGTGATTCTTTCCCCCTGAGGACGTGCAAATTACGTTGCGTTAGGGGGAGGGGGGTGGGGGGGGGGCATAATTGCAATCCAGATGAGATAGAGGAGGGGTCCACGGTCTCTTGAATTTTGGATATAGACTCCAAATGGCGCACTATGCGTGTGATATGCGTGTTGTACACCAATTAATGAATAATATACACAGTGGCACATGGGAGGTATTGTGAGTGGGGGCGTGCGGCCCGAACCTGTTAAATGACTCGGTGAGAGGAGAAGAGAGGATGAGAGTTCTATGGAGAGGGGGTTGATGTAGGGATGTTCTCCACATCGGAATTTCTTGGGAATTTTTTTTGCGGCGTCGATTACAATTTAGTGTATATAGCACACTTGGCCACTCACCATCATTCCACTGTTCCATAAATGTTTAAATGAGAAAGGGCGGAAACTGTTATCATTAATTGAGAAATGAAAAGTAGGGTGTTCGGACTCGAAAAGTGGGACCGGAGTGCACTTTCCCCTTGTTAGTTCTTACCAAGACTGCCCCATACGGCTTCCTACACCCCGACTAGCAGAAGTGCCCCCCCAACCTGTCTCCCCTCCCCCCCCCCCCCCCTAACACTTCTGTGAGAGGCACTACGTGGAAGCAGGATGAAAACGAAAAATGGATGGTTCAATTGAACGTGAGGTGGGTAAGTGCGCATGATTCAAGTTTGCCGTGTTGCCCCACCCTTCAGTCGCCCACCTTCAGTTCTCGCTTCAGTTGAAAAACTCCTTCAGGTAAAGTGTCACCTTGAACAAACTCCCGTGTCCGCCACAACTGGATTGGGAGATTTCAACCTCTCCCAGATAGCAACTGGGCGACCAACACTTTTGTATAGGTGGAAGTAACCAGGCCATGTAGTAAATCCTGAGTAGATACATGGAGAGAACCACAGCCTCACCCAAATAGTAAACAATCCTACAAGAGAAAAATAACATTCTAGATCGGTGTTCTCGTCAAGGGCACCCGTCTTTGTAGAAAACCATCGTGTATTTCAGGGATGGCGACCATGACGCTGAGAAGTCAAAGCAAATAGTTCTGCCAAGGCAATCAGGCCACCACGGAGAAAGATTTCTTGTACAGGAAGGCAGGAAATTTCCAGCAAGGATGAAAAGAGAAAATATGGTTTAACAATCGGCTTACAGATGAATATATCAGTTCATTGGACATGATCAGTTATTGGCATGGGTTTCCAAGAGATTCTCAATACAGCACTTGACCAGCACATTCCATCTAGATGAAGCTCGAATAGACATAACCTCCTTGGGTCGATGAGGTCAGAAGCCTATCGCCAAGAAGAAGAGACTGTACAAAAAAAGCTAGGATTCTTGACACAGCAAACGCCAGGAATGAATTCAGATCCATACGCCGACTCATTGACAAAAAAATAAGGGGGGGGGGGGGAAACTCATCAGCTAGTATATTCTGAGTTCATGGGGAAAGGCCTCAGAGCGAAAACGCAAAACCTTTCTGGAATTAAATCAAAGCAAAGAGTCAGGAGTATTTGGAATCTCACATTAAAGTCAGAATCACGAACGTTTCAAACAGAAAATAGATAAGCTCAGGCCCTGAACAACCAGTTTGCTCAGTCTTCACAAAAGTAAGATAACTGAAAACCTTGCAACACTAAATCCAAGCATTATCCCTGACATGGACAAATTGGTTATTACTACAAAGGGTGTGTCAAGAACACTATGGTGAAATGATTCTAGAAAAGCAACAGGTCAAGATTAGATCCCAGCAAAGGTAATCCAGAGTGGTTGAAAGTATAGCCACAGTCCTGCAGAAAATATTCCAGAGATCAAGCAACACCGGTTACCCTTCTTGCGAATGGCGTGATGCCAACGTCATCCCAATCTACAAAAAAGGAGATAGGACTTTCCAGCCAACTATCGACCCAGTGTCTTCACTCCATTCCATGCAAGATTCTTGAACCCATCTTATTCACCACCCTATCATGGGACACTTTGATAAACACCAAATCCTACCCCAAAGGGCAAACATGGTTCGGAAAGGGAGATCTTGTGAAACAAAGCTTGCGGACTTGTGGATGATTCTCGCGAAATTCTCTAGACCGAAACGCAAGGTGGATTTTGCGATATGGATTAGTAAAGCCTTTGACACGCTGGTTACCACACCAGAGGACTATTGCTTAAAAGAAGAATCGAGGTATAAGGACAAACCTAGGGAATGGATAGGGTGTTTCCTCAAGAACAGAAAGCAAAGATTCCTGTTAGAGGCGTTTCCATCCACAGTCCCAAGTCCCTCGGAGTTCCCCAGGGAACGTTATTGGGTCCGCTTCTATTTTTATTATATATTAATGACCTGACCGACGTTGGTCTCTTCAGATGTTAGACTTTTTGTTGATGACTGCAATATTGCTTACACGAGAGATTTTAAATCGACACAGACAGTGATTGGTTACAGAAGGACATGATTCGCTTTGGAAATGGGAGAGAGGAGAAAAGAAAAAATTGGGCAGTAGATGTCGTTAATGCTTCAAAGTGTTACAGTATTCAGGTAACTAATACAAAGAACCGGCTTGTTGGGACTACAACAGAACGGAGACAGGTAACCGTCGTTTAGCCACCAACCCTCACTTGGGCATGATTGAGCATGACCTTCGTTGGTCCCAGCACAGTAGCCTACAGCGAATAAGCGAAACAAAATGCTAGGGACTTCTAAGGAGGAAAAACTTACATTCCTGCAGAGTAAATCAGTGAAGAAAGACCGGCATATTTAAAGTAGATAGTTTCGTTAAAAGATGGGAATTTGGGCATCTATCGGGATCCCAGCTACAAAACCTATAACTCACCCTGGAGAAAGTTCAAGTTCGTGCAATCGTTCCGTCTTAACTGATTATTTAATTAATAGCAGTAAGTGTATCGAATATGCTGGCAGAACTCCAGTGGGAGCCACTGAAGAAGAAGAACAAGACTTCCGGATCATTCTATCTTAAAGAATTACATCACATCACTCCCCCTAGTGAGGCATATCAGCAACAGAAAAACAATATTAGTGCACTAGAAAGAGTCAGGCGAACATCTTATTATTACACGCAGTTTAATCAGAATGTATCAGTATCGTTGTATCCTAGAACTATTACTAGAATGGAACTTACTCCCTTCTGAGAGTCGCGAAGCACATACTATTGAGTCATTCAATTCCCGTTGACAGCATGACCTACAGGGATTGAATCAAAAGCCCATTTTAAAAATTAGTGGTCATCCGTCCACACTGGGCCTGACGTGCGTGTGATAACCGCCATCTGGAGGTGTTTGACACAGAACAAGCAGAAGCAGCCAGAGGAGTGATATGAATTCTGAAATTTTAACCGACAAGTTTTACAACCTTACTCAAAAAACTTTGAACCAGTGCGTACCGTGCACCTGTATAGCTATGTGCGTTGCAAATATAGTGGTATTGTAAGTTGTAGCAGATTCGCGTTATGTCATCAGTGATGTCATTCAGCGCGCGTATACCGTGCGTGGCAGTGAAAACACAGATAGTAACACCACACTTGACAAGAAGCGACTTTGATGTGTGCGGAGCGGATTGGACGAGTGGTATTTTCGTATCGTTCCAACTGAGAGACAGAGAGGAGGAAAAGGAGAGAAAATACTATTATTGTGTTCAACTTCCCAGCTAACGGTGACATACAATGAAGAGGTCCACATAGTCTAACATCAAATCTTGACCTACATTGAGAATATAGCAACAATCGTGACAAACGAAGTGTTGATGTGGGCTTTTTGGAGAACTCTTGCCCGAGAATGGTCCAAACAAGTGTTAAGTTTCGTAACCAGCGAACTTTACTGAATAGGAATTTTGCTTACACCAGACAGTGACTCTTCCGTTTTGGAGAACTCCTTTAACTTCGGAATATTCTGCTCGATACGAGTACAAGTGGTGGTAAGTATTGATCTGTAGCTGATTGCTGAAGGAATGTTATGTTACTGAGTTAAGTATAAGATTTGTATTTGATTGGCAAATCAATATAATACATGTTATTTAATCCCCTGTAAAGTTGCTGAACTGACCATCTTCGACAGTATGATCTGCAGGTAGGATATGGCTAAGAAGCAAAACCTGCAGAATTTCTGCTTTATTGTCACAGGTTCAAATTGTTCTGGAAAGAGAGGTTCCTGTAGGCTCAAGCCTGTGAAAAATGGAATACTGTAAAGCCGCGTTTCCATGCTGGCGGGTGGCACGGTTAAAATCGACTACCATCGATTTGGCGCTATCGTGACATTTAGAACACTGGTTCTTAGAAATTAAAATCACTGGGTTAGTTTAAACACTAGTATGCGTCCAGGGTTTGAGAAATAATAATAATAATGAATACCACGGTTCTTATATAGCGCCATATAGGCCTACACACTAAAAGTGGGAAAAAAAGGGTGCATTTAATTGTGTTAAAACGCAGCATCCAATGCCCGTCCCCCCCCGCCCTCGTGCATGGAAACAGGTCACATGTGTTGTATGGTGCCCGCCCGGGGGGCACAGTCTTGTGATGAATTTTTTAGGAGCCATACAGGTATCTGGTGAACGAGCTCTGTCATTAGTCATAGCACGGTGTGCTGTCCAGAGAAGAAAATTACCCACAGGTAAACATAGCCCTAACATTTCTTCACCAAATTAAATAGCTTTCAGGGCCAAGTACAGAAGACTCGCCCTCCTATTTTCGTGTCGGATGCTTTAAATGGAAAGAAAAAAGCAGAAGAATCTATACCTGCATGTTGGCGCTAAGGGGAGTCGATGAGAGGGATTTCTCCTGATAATTGCTTAAATCCCTCTCAAAAATACTGAAAGAGGAAATTCCCTCAGACATGTCTGGCTTGGAGTTGTTAGTGTTACGGTAGACATGCAAGTCCCTCTCTTCAATTCTGAAATCCCTCCAAAAGCATCAAGAAGGGAATTCCCTCCTAGATTCTAGAATTTGAAAGCTTAAGTGGCCAAACACTGATACCATGTATACCCAACGTAATCTCCACTCTCCAGGGTTCCGTTTGACAAAATCCCCCCGACATGGGATTGATTCTGAGTCTCCTTTACAATTCAGGTAGAGTCGCTCATCCAGTAGGTACAGGCGTCAGGCGTTGATATGGATGGAGCAACCCTGAATAAATTCTGTGAGAAATCGCTACAAAATTGGTCATTATTGTTCAAAGAAAACTGGTACTATTTATGAACGCTATTACCATAATTTACCGAAAATGATAATTTATCCCCAAGGTAATATGCAGTGGTGAAGCGAAAAATGCACCAATGCCACCAAAGGACTATCTCTGTGAAGGCGTTATTGCAGTTCGTTTAGGCTTCGTCGCACAAGTTCAAAAGATTGGAAACAGATCCAAAAGTCCAAAGGTAATGTTAAGTTTAAAGGTACAATATTGAATATGTTAAACACACTAACGGTCTCAAAAATACACAAAGTGGACGGCCAGCTGCATTCCTAATCGGAAGTAATGGAATATTATAGATATCAAAATTTGGTGTTGGCCACAATTTTTATTGGGGAGGCCATTTGAGGAGGAAAATAACCCAATTTCCCCATCTGGTGCCGAGTGAACAAGTCCCGGTGCCTGTCAGTGCAAGTTGGTTGGGCTGAGCGGCCTAAGGCTAATTGTCCAACAAACTGAGTAGAAAGACCAACTCCACAATATAGGATGAAAAAAAAAATTCCAGTCAAATAGGGCTCTATTTTTGGCTGGTGAGCGTCGACGACGTCACATTTTGGCAAAACTTTGTTCCAGACCTTTAGGAAACAATAAAGGGAGAGCTGGTACAGTGTGAAAAATCGCTGTTGCAACTTGCACTCTTCATTAGGGCATGAGCATTAAATAGAGAGAATACGCTGTATGTTCATTACTCTTCGTTTGTATCTATGAACAGCTACCTGTGACATGTGCTGTGCATTGTTCTAACAACTGGGTGCTGGCTATTACTGGAATAGTGATGCCACCGCTGCATAGAATGCAACCAGGTTAAGAGTAAGTATATGACTATAGGTAAAATATTTACCCGGCAGCCCTAGTTGAATAATCATCGTTATGTGATGAGTTGATAGTGAGTAGTGAGCCAATCAAAGCATTGGAGAGGGACCTGACCCAAGGTTTCTGAGAAGAATTACCCTGCTAAGAATTTTCAAGTTGATTACTCTTCTAAAAGGGGAGGCTAGGGAGACACCGAGAAGGACCATGTACCCTGTATGTCAAAGGTTCTCCCAGTACTGTGTTTTATGGGAAGCTGGCTGAGATTCTCTAGAATTGATATGACTTTTAATCCTGCCAGTTAGTTAGAATTGATTGATTGATGTCAAAATATGAAGTATCCTGAATCACATGATAATTTGCTGGAAGTGAGGAGGGCCCACAATCTGGCAATCATTTAATGCAACCAGTGTGTCACTAAAACTAGACATGTGCAGGCGGTTTTTGTAACGGTGGGGTAAAAACCGTGGACGTGTATACCCCCAGAAACAGCCTCCTTTGGGGACCTCGTTTAGAGGAAAAGCCACATTAAAATTATGTCCATTTCGACCTACGTGATTTTGAAGGTCCTACCTATCTCAGGACCAACGGTAGTCCACATCCCCCAAGTTTGTTTCAAATAAGGACAAAGCTCAGAAAAATGCATGATTTATGCAAATGGGACCCCCTGGACCGTCACTGGTTTAGGGACTAAACAACATCCACATCCATCGAGTTTGGTTCAATCGACAAAGTGCCAAAATATAAACACAAATTGACCCTCGTGTTGACTTGGCTGAAATCACTGTATTTTCTCAAACAGAAACACAAATTTTACCTACAGTGACCTTGAAAATCACCATCAGCTACACCCAAAAATTTGGAATATCCCTGGACACTCCAGGCCTCGGGGGATATAATTACACAATACTCTATGATCACGTTGTGGGTGCTTCCTAATTCCTATCAGAAGGTCAAGGTTCAAGGAAGCAAGTGATGGGGTCGGAAGAGGACAAGACATCCTAACTTTGGGAGGTCCTCCATGCACAAAAACCTTTCCGGGGACTGCATTGGGACCCCCTAACTTTCAGCTAGTGGTGCCTCCTTGACCAAGTTAGTTTCTAAGAAGCCGGCTGAGTCCACTTGATTCAAGTATGGTTGGGAGGGTGGAGAGGAAGGAAGAATCAAAGAATCATACAAACTGTCTCACTGAAGACTATCACTCATTAGGGTGCACAATAGATTGACGATTAGGAATATAAAGTTCCATTCATCGGGAGATCTAAAATAAGCGCGTTTTGGCCCTTTTTTCCCTGTTCTGACAAGTGTCTAGGACTCAGACCACACACTTAATA